>JAKSZT010038590.1:1042682-1211694 GCA_026826555.1 Tolypeutes matacus
AACGGGTGTAGGCCATTTTAAATCAGCACACACCACTAAGAACTGAGAGGGAGAGAGTGTGGTCTACAGTGTGAACTATGGTCTATGGTTGGTGGCAAGGCTCCAGGATGTGTAAGTTCATTGAGGGTGGTGGGCCACACTGTGGGAGATGTTTGTGTGGGATGTGATGGGAGGTGTGGGAGGTGGGCAACATGGGAATCCCAGTGGGTTCCGTGTAATATTTTGGGTAATCTAAGCACCTCTTAAAATATATGTATATATATATATATAAACAACATTTTTGTAAGCAAATACACATATATGCATATATATTTATATATCATTTTGCAAATGTTTTTATGTATTGTGAGAATTTTGATTTTTACCCATAATAATAAAAAAAAAAAATGGGATTCCCATATACCCTCTCCCTCCCCCTCCCACACTTTTCCACATAAACAACAACTTTCATTAGTGTGGTATATTTGTTACAATTGATGAATATATGTCGAAGCATTTTACTAACCAAGGACTATAGTTTACATTGTAGTGTACACTTTGCCATGGACAATTTTATAGGTTTTGACAAAATGTATAATGGCCTGTATCCATCATTGCAGTGTCATGAAGGAAAATTTCAATTACCCAAAATGCCTCCACATTGCACCCATTCTTCCCTCTCCTTCCACTCAGAACCTCTAGGGGCCACTGCCTTTATGTCAATGATAAAATTTCTTTATTGCTAGAATAATAATAAGTCTATTTCATTCCATAGTTGCTTCCCCCCTTATGTTTCTTCATTCCTTAATCTTGAGGATTTGGGGATGGTGAAGCCCATCCTGCCTCTGATTGAGTGTGGCCTTAGGTCTCATGGGGCAGTTGGATGGTGGTGTATTACTTGCAGTTTCAGACACTCTTCACTTCCTGGGATGGGTGTCATTTATCATTATCCTTTTGTTACTTGTCCTGAGTGGATCTGATGAACTGGAGGGTAGGTATTGTGACTCTGCTGAGATACAGGACCCAACCGGTATGTGAACAGACCAAAGATTTAAGTCTCTAGAACATATATTTGACAAGTATGGTGCTAATTATAGGTTCAAATAAAAGAATTAGTAGAGCCATGTGTAGGGAAATTATAAATGACTCTAACTTTGTTACACTGAAGAATATATTTTACAAAGTAAAGCCCATTGACAGGTTCCAAATTCCTGAGATTGTCTGCCCTGTCTATACTTTCAAAATATCCCTAGAGTGCTCAGAAGCCCACTATTTGTGACACTGTTACTGTGGCAGTCAATGAGATGCTGCTGAGATGTATATAAGCATAACCTCTGGAATAAACTTCCAACTCACTTTGAAATCTCTTAGCCATAAAAACTCATTTGCATTTAATATTTTCTCCTTTTTGTCAAGGTCTTTTTCCAGATTCATCACTAGTCAGTGCTTGGTCATAATCCCTTGGTGCCAAGGAGTCTTATCCCTTGGAGTCATCTCCCATGCCAAGGGGAATGTAGTGTGTTTATATGCAGATTTTCACTTAGAGAGAGGCCACATTTGTGTAACAAGGAGGCTTTCAGGGGGTAACTCTTGGGCAACATATAACGCCTATTTCTTTAAGCCTCTTTGATCCACTGACTAATGTCCTTTCCTTTTATTCTCAATAATGTCCTTTAGCTTTCACTGCCATTCAAATCCTGTAATGACAGATTACCACAGCTTTTGTTTATCTGGGAATATTAATCCATCCTAATTTTTGAAAGACTGTCTCAAGAGATATAAAATTCTTGATTGACATTTATTTTCTTTCAGCACTTTAAATATTTACTCCCACTGCCTTCTTCCAAGGATTCTGATGACAAATTGGAACTTAATCTGATTTGAAATCCCTTGTATATAAAAACATTGTTTTTATCTTTTATCTTTCAGAACTCTATCATTGTCCTTGGCATTCAACAGTTTGACTACTTTATTAGTTTGGGTACTCTAAGGAAACAGAATTGACAGGATATATCTGTAAATAGTATGAGATTTTATAAAATAGTCTCAGTGCTCATAGGGATGCACAGGTTGAAATTCTTTGGGCAGGCTGTGAACAAGTGGCTCTGATGAAGGTCGTTAATGAATTCCCAGGAGACACTGGCTGTCTGAAGTAGAGATGGGAATTTTTTCTCTGAATGCAGAAATCACTTTCCTTTTTAAGGTCTTCAACTGTTTGGATAAGACACCACTCATTGGTGATGGCAAACTCCTTAGTTGATTGTAGATGTAATTAGCTATTTATGCAATCAATTCACTGATGATTAAAGTCCATGAAATGCCCTTGAAATAAAGTAAGACCAATGCTTGCTTGACCAGATAACTGAGCACCATTACCTGGCTGAGTTGACACATTAGCCTAACCATCACAGCTTCCATGTGTTGGAGTGTGTTTCTCTTTGAGTTTATCTTGTTTGTGGTTTGTTGGACTTCTGGTATGTGTATATTCAATTTCTTTGTTATAATTGGGAAGGTTTCTGCCATTATTTCTTCAAATGTTCCTTCTGCTCCTTTCTTCCTTCTTCTTCTTCAGGGGCTCCCATAATCTGTATATTCACACCTTGGTTGTGCCCCATATATCTACTAGGCTCTGTCCAACTTGTCATTCTTTTTACTTTCTGCTCATCAGCCTGAATAATGTCAGTTATTAATGTCAGTCTTATCTTTTAAGTTCATTGATTCTTCTGTCAGTTCTAATCTGATGAAACCATGTAGGAATTTTTAATTTCTTTTATTGTGGTCTTCAACTCCAGTATTTGTGTTGTTTTTTTTTTTTTTTTGCTTATTAAAAATTCTCTCTAAGATTCTCATTCTGTCAAATCATTATTTTCCTGATATTCTTTACTTATTTCTCTGTGTTTTCAATTAGCTCTATGAGTATGTAGAAGATCATTTTATTTTTTTCAAGTTGTGGCTGGTATATCCAAATTCTCATATTCTTCATTGATGGTTTCTGAAATTTTATCTTATTCCTTGAGATGAGCTATAAATTCTTTTTTCTTTGATTAGCTTTTAATCATTTGTTGCACAATGTACAATTTAATATTTTAATTGGTTAAATCTTGGTTTGAGCTTTCTGTAAGCAGTCACCATTTCCTCAGACCTGGCCTATCAGATATTCTAATGTGGACATTGGTAAAGGTGACCTCTCTGAACCTAAATGTCCGTGATTTTTTTAGGAGTAGTAAATGTGAAAGATGTAATTATAGATTTCACACAAGAAGAGTGAGACTTGCTGGACACATCCCAGAAAAAGTTATTCAGATATTTGATGCTGGAGAGTATCTATCATGTGGTCACAGTGGGTGAGTCTCTAAAATTTACCTATCTATGAATTCCTCTATTTTCTTAAGAAGAAAAAGGTTGGCAATATTGTTTTTTTAAACAGCTCAATTTTATTGATACACAATAAACATACAATTCATCCAAAGGGCACAGTCAATGGTATTTGGTATAATCACATAGTTATCAATTCATCACTTCAATCATTATTCAATCATTATTAGAACATTTTCATTATTTCAATAAACAAAAATCAGACAAACAAGAAAATTCCTCACCTCTCAATCTATGGTTCCCCCAGCTGTACATAGCTGGTATTTCTGTCTCTTAGATCCAAAATGTATAATCAATGGCTTTTAATATAATCACAATGTTGAACAATTATCATTGCAAAAATTTTAGAACTATTTCATCACTCCAAAAATAAAGACTCCACACCTCCTAACGTTCCTTCATGACATCTACATAACCACTAATGTCATTTCATCTTTATAAATTGATTTATATTTATACTTCATATAAATGAAATCATACAATATGTAGTACTCTGTATCTGGTCTCCTTCATTTGATATAATATTTGTTTAATTTTTGACTGATATTAATATTTTGTAGTATGAACTTCCATTTGTTCAACCTCAGAAAAAACTGTCTTACATATGCATTTCTAACCATATTCATATTTCACATAATATATTTTTATTTCACATAATATATTTCATTCATAATAGGGGAATCATAAAGTATTTGTCCTTTTGTGTCTGGCTTGCCTCACTCAACATAAATGTTCTCCAGGTTTATCCATGTTGTCATATATTCCATGAATTCATTTCTTTTTACTGCTGCATAATATTCCATCAAGTGTATACTTCACAATTTGTTTATCCATCCATAAGCTGATGGACACTGGGCTATTTCCAACTTTTGGCTATCATGAATAATGCTGCTATGAACATCAGTGTGCAGATATCTATTCGTGTTACTGCTCTCAGTTCTTCTGAATATATATCAAGCAATGGAATTGCTGGGTCCAATGGAAAATCTATATTCAAATTCCTTAGGAACTGCCAAATTGTCCTCCATAGTGGCTGTACCATTCTACATTTCCACCAACAGTGAATAAGCATTCCTATCTCTCTACATTCTCTCCCACTCTTAGAGTTTTCTGACTTTTTAATAGTGGCCAGTCTAATAGGTGTGAAATGATATCTCATTGTAGTTTTGATTTGCATTTCTCTAACCACTAGTGATGTTCAACATTTTTGCATGTGTTTCTTTACCATTTGTATTTCTTCTTTGGACAGTTTTCATTTCAAGTCTTTTGCCCATTTTTTAATGAGATACTTTGTCTGTTGAGTTGTATAATCTCCTTACATATCATGGGTATTGAACTCTTATCAGGTATGTAATTGTCAAATATTTTCTCCTATTGAGTTGGCTTCCTTTTCACCCTTTTGACAAAGTCCTTTGAGATGCAAAAGTGTTGAATTTTGAGGAGGTTCCATTTATCTATTTTTTCTTTTTTGCTCATGCTTTGGGAGTAAGGTACTGCCTACCACAAGATCTTGAAGTTGTTTTTCTACATTTTCTTCTAGGAGTTTTATGGTTGTTTTTATATTTAAGTCCTTGAACCATTTTGAATTAATTTTTGTATAAGGTGTGAAATAGGGGCCTTCTTTCTTTCTTTTGGATGTCTATCCAGTTCTCCCCGAACAATTTGTTGAATAGATTGTTCTGGCCTTGCTAGGTGGACTTAACAGCTTTGTCAAAAATCACTTGACTGTAGATGTTAGGGTTAATTTCTGAGTTCTCAATTCAGTTCCATTGGTCAATCTGTCTGTCCTTATGCCAGTATCATGCTGTCTTTACCACTGGAGCTAAATAATATGCTGTAAAGTCAGGAAGTGAGAGTCCTATAACTTCATTCTTTTTGAAGACATTTTTGGATATTTTGGGACCCTTACACTTCCAAATAAATTTGATTATTGGTTTTCATTTTCTGCAAAAAAGGTTGATGGGATTTTTATTGGGATTGCATTGACTCTGTAAATCAGTTTGGGTATAATTGACATTCTAACAATATTTAGTCTTCCAATCCATGAACAAGGAATGTCTTCTATTTATTTAAGTTTTATTTGGTTTCTTTTAACAATGATTTTGTTTTTTGAATACAGGTCCTTTATTTCTTTGATTAAGTTTATTCCTAAGCATTTGATTACTTCAGTCACAATTATAAATGGAATATTTTTCTGATTTCCTCCTCAGATTACACATCAGTAGTGTAAACAAACATTATTGATTTTTCCATATTAACATTTTATCCCACCACTTTGCTGAACTACTCCATTAATTTTAGTTGCTTTGTTGTGGGTTTTTCAGGATTTTCTAGATGTAGGATAATGTTTTCAGTGAACAGTGAAAGTTTTACTTCTTCCTTTCCTATTTGGGTACCTTTTATTTCTTTGTCTAGTCTAATTGCTCTAGCTAGATCTTCTAGCACAATATTGAATAATAATGGCGACTGTGGGTATCCTTGTCTTCTTTCTGATTTCAGGAGGAAAGTTTTCAGTCTTTCACCATTGATTACAATACTAGGTGTAGGTTTTTCATATATGCACTTTAAAATATTGACAAAGCTTCATTATATTCCTTTTTTTTTTTTTTTTTGGAGTGTTATCATCAAGAAAGTGTGCTGTATTTTAGCAAATGTCTTTTCTGCATCAATCAAGAGGATCATGTGATTTTTCTTCTTCAATTAATCAATGTGGTTTATTATACTGATTTTCTTGTGTTGTACTGCCCTTGCATACCTGGGATAAAACCCACTTGATTGTGGTATATAATTCTTTTAATGTGCTTCTGGATTTTGTTTGTAAGTATTTTGTTGAGGATTTTTGCATTTATATTCATTAGAGATATTGGTTTGTAATTTTCTTTTTTCTTTTCTTTTTTTTTTTTTTTTGTAGAATCTTTCTTTCATTTTGCTATTAGGGTGATGTTGGCTTCACAGAATGTCTTTGGTACATTCTTTCCAGTTGAATTTTTTGGAAAAGCTTGAGCAAGGTTGGTACTAGTTCATTTTTGAATGATTGATAGAATTCACCTGTGAAGTCATCTCATCCCAGGCTTTTCATATTTTGGGGGTTTCTGATGACAGTTTCAATCTCTTCCCTTGTGGTTGGTTTATTGAAGTCTTTTATTTCTTCTAAAGTCAGTATAGGTGACATGTGTTTCTAGGAATTTGTCCATCTCATCTACATTTTCTAGTTTTTTGGCATACAGTTCTTCATAGTATCCTCATATGATCTCCCTTATTTCTATGGCATCAGTGGTAATATTCCCTTTCTCATTTCTGATTTTATTTATTTGTATCTTCTCTTTTTTTCTTTGTCAGTTTAGCTAAGGTTTTGTTGATTTTGTTGCTATTTTCAAGGAACCAACTTTTGGTTTTCTTGATTCTCTTTGTTGTTTCTTTGTTCTTAATTTCATTTATTTCTGCTCTGATCTTTACTATTTCTTTCCTATAGCTTGGTTTGGGATTAGGCTGCCCTTCTTTGCTAGTTTTTCCAGGTGTGCAGTTAGATCAATTTTAGTTCTTTCTTCTTTTTTAGTGTAAGCATTGATGGCTATAAATTTCCCTCTCTGTACTGCCTTTGTGGTGTCCCCAAGGGTTTTGACATGTTGAGTTCTCATTTTCATTCATCTCAAATATTTACTGAATTCTCTTGCAATTTGTTCTTTGGTCTACTGATTGTTTAAGAGTGCGTGGTTTAATCTCCATATATTCATGAAATTTCTCTCTTCCTGTCCATTATTGATTTCTATCTTTATTACATTCTGATCAATGAAAGTGTTTTGTATAATTTCAATCTTTAAAATTTATTCAGACTTGTCTTTGACTCAACATATGCTCAATTTTGGAGAAGGATCCATGAGCATTTGAAAATGTGGATTCTGCTCTCTGTTAGTTCTAGTTTATTTATCATATTATTCAAGCTCTCTGTTTCTTTATTTAGCCTCTGTCTAGATGTTCTATCCCATATTGTGAGTGGTGTATTGAAGTCTCCAACTATTATTTTAGAGACATCTATTTCTTCCTTCAGCTTTGCCAGTGTGTGCCTCATATATCATAGGGCACTGAAGTTAGGTGCATAAATATTTCTTGTTGTTCAAATGTCCCTTTTATTAATATATAATGACTTTTTCATCCCTTCTAAAAGTTTTGCATTTAAAATCTATTTTGTCTGATATTAGAATCATTACTCCATCTTTTTTTGGTTACTCTTTGCATGGAATATCTTTTTCCAACCTTTCACTTCTAATCTAATTTTGTTCTTATGTCTGAGATGAGTCTCTTGTAGACATCATATAGATGGTTCATATATATTTTTTTAATCCATTCTATCAGTCTGTGTCTTTTTATTGGGAAATTCAAACCATTAACATACAATGTTATAATTGTAAAGGCATTAATTTCTTCATTCATTTTGACCTTTGGCATTCTGATGTCATATCATACTCTTGTGTATCTTTTTTGCAATTTCTAATAATCTTCATTTCTACACTCTTTTCCAAGTCTGCCATCCTTTTTTTTTTCCTTTCAGGCTGCAACACTCCCTTTAGTAGCTCTTGTAATTCTGGTCTTTTGGTAACATATTCTATCAGTTTTTGTGTGTGTGTGTGAAGACTTTGAACTCCTCTTCATTTTTGAAGAACAGATTTGCTGGATACAGAATTCTTGGCTGGCAGTTTTTCCCTTTCAATTCTTTAAATACATCATACCAACTTCTTCTCTCCTCCATGGTTTCTGAAGGGAGATTGGCACACAAACTTATCAAGTTTCCTTTGAGTGTAAATATTTGCTTTTCTCTTGCAGGTTTCAAAATCATTTATCTCTGATATTTTTCTTTCTGAATAGTGTCTCAGGGTAGGTCTATCTGTGTTTATTCTGTTTGAGGTGTCTTTCATAAGGTAGGGAAGTTTTCAGTCATTATTTCCTCAAATATTCTTTCTGCTCCTTTTCCATTTTCTTCTTCTGGGACCCCAATGATGTGTATATTTTTTCATTTTGCATTGTCATTCAATTTCCTGAAATCCTGTTCTATTTTTTCCATCATCTTTTTCTGTTGTCCTGTCTTTTCCAGTTCAGATACTCGGTCTTTGAGTCTTTATTTGAGCAATTCAAGTTTGCTCTTATGTGTCTCTAATGTATTTTTAATCTCATCAATCAAGGCTTTCATTCCCATAAGTTCTGTTACTTTCCTTTACAGATTTTCAAATTGTTCCTTATGCTCAATTAGTGTCTTCTTAATATGCTTTATCTCTTTAGTCATATTTTCCTTCAATTCTTTAAATTGATTTTGCAGAGTTGCGTGATTATCATTGATTAATTGTTTTAAATCCTGAATTTCTTCAGAATACTTGGATTGTTCCTTTGGCTGTGCCATCTCTTCCCATTTCCTAGTATGGCTTTTATTTTTTTGCTGATACCTAGACATCTGATACGTTGGTGAATTCATTCTGACAGCCAATTTCTCTCTCTCGCCTATTATTATTTTTTCAAAACTTTTCTTTGATATTTGGTTCAACTTATCCTAAGACTTTAAAAATTTCCCGGCTTAAGTTAAAAATCATGCCAGGGACTTACTTATTGGGCTCAGAATTTCTCCCAGGGTTGGAGTAAAGAGAGCTCTATAAGCAGTTTGTGTCTATGTCATTTCCAGACCAGCCAGCAGATGACACTCATTGGTGCACCTTTCCACAGAGGTGTATCTCTCTTGGTTTTCCTTTTATTTATTTTCGGTCTGTCCAGACCTGAAATTCAAATCAGGCTCCTCTGGCTGAATTCACTGAAGAAAAGCATTGTAGCTCTTTGGTATTGTTTATGAATTTCAAAAATAGATATTAGATTATGTACGTAAACTTGTCTTTTCCTGTGGACATATTAGATTATATTGTTTTCAGAGGTTTCACTTTTACTTGATTAAATAATGATTAAGGCTTTGATTGGGCTGTGTCAGTAGGATGTTGAGTCTCCACTCCCTATATCAAACTGCTACAATGCTTTTGTATTTTATTTTTATACTTTCTATGTATAATACATTTATATATTTTATAACATGCACAACTACCTATAAGAAAACTTTTTCTTTACTTACTATTTATATCTCATTTCCACCACACTAGAATGTAATCTTCTTGAACAGAAATTCCATATTTTTTCTTTGACTTAAGTACAACACTCAGAGCAGTGCTGGGAATTTAGTGGATATATTCTGAAAGAATAAATAAGTAGAGTAAATATGTCCTTAATAATTATTCTATTTTGTGGAATTCATGTGAATTCAGACTATAGTAACATAAACAACAGGCATATTCTTTTCCACTTTATCTTATTTGGAGTAACTTATTCTATTGGATTCCTTTTGAAAATAAATGAATTAATGTGCAAACCTAGAATTTCTCCTGGTTTGAAAATATGGAAGGTTCTACAGTCTCCTTTGAACTTGGGCATCAGCAACCAGAGGTTCTTACTCTATTTGGGCACAAGACAATGAGTTTGCCTTTAATGATGAAGAATTGTCAATATTCTTTCTTCAAGGTACTTTTTCCTTGGTTGGCCTTCAATGTGTACCTTATTATTCTTTAGTCATTGTAGTAGTTTGAAGTTATTAGGTACCTCAGAAAAACATATTCTTAAATCTAATCCTTACCTGTGCATGTGAAACCATGGCACTTAGGATATTTGATGAGATTATTTTGATTAAGGTGGTGTCCCACCTCTGTCAAGATGGGTCTTAATGCTAATACTGTAGTCCTTTAAAAGAGGAAATTCCAACAGGGAAAGATGAGACTTTTTGTAGTAAGAAGCTGAAATCAATGAAATCCTAAGGAAAATAGAGTGACAAGGAAATGTCACCATGTGCCTTCAATGTGATAAGCTAAGAACCATGGGTCATCAGAAACCAGCCCCTGATCACCACAGTCTTGAGGAGAAAGTGTTGCCTTGATTATGACTGGATTTGGACAGTACTACATTGAAAACATTAGTTAATAAACATTTATTGTTTCAGGTTACTCATTTCATGATATTTGATGAAGCAGCCTAGAAAACTAAAGGGTATCTATGTTTCAATATTTGCACATCAAGTATAATAAATGTAACATCCACATATAAAATGTTATTAATAGGAGAAAGGGGATAAGGGGGAGGATATTGTGTATGTGGAAATCCTTTATATTCTGTGCATGACTTTTTTTGTAACTTAAAAGTTCTTTGAAGACAAAATGAAAAAAAGCAAGACACTGGAGGAATAAATGGAAGACAATGTCACTATACATACAATACATCAGATCTTACAGTGATGAAAGACAATGTCAAAAATTATTTTTAAAAAACTTTTTCACTATTTTTTTTCCAAATTTTTTTAAAAATTTTTTCTTTTGTATTCTTTATTTTTAAAACTATTATTATTATTCAATTTTCTTCTTATATTTGGTTATTTCATTGGCTTCATTTTTGAAGAAGTTTTGAGTCACAAAAGGGTTACAACCATAATAGGGGAGGATCATTTTTGCAGGGTGTCAGTGATGGGGGATACATGGGAGGACATTTAACTGGGCATACATATAAGGAACATAAATGTGTTCAAATGTTCATAGGGCATTATCATGGTAGGTGGAGATCCACACAATAATGAAGAGAATATAAAATTCCCATCCTGGGGAGCTCTTACATATTCTTTAATGGAACAGCAAGAATCTCCTGAGTACAGGGGCAATGACTAGTGAAGGAGGATGATCCATTGATGAGCCATTAATATTAATGACTATATTTATGAACCTTTACTCTTGAAGTTGAAACTTAGCCTAGTATAATAGGGAGCCTAATAGTTACCTCTTGAGAGCCTCCTTGTGACTCTCTCTAAGCCAAACTCAGCATATAAATATATTACCTGCCCCCAGCATTGGACAGGATTCCTGGGGATAAGCTTCCCTGGCACCAAGGGATTACTACCAAGAACCAACTAGCAATTCAACTGGAAAAAGACCTTGACCACAAAGGGCAAAAGGTAAAAACAAATGAGTTATAAGGATAAGAGACTTCAGAATGGGTCAGGAGGTTACACTTATGCATGTCTCAAGAGGAACTCATAGACTGCCAAAGTAAATACTACCTCACGTCCTGACACTATAGTCAGGACAGCTAGCTCAGGAATTTGATGCCTTGTCAGAGGGCCCTACTTTGGAATTTATTCTACCCCATGTGACAGAGCTGGACTCAGTTGTGGTTTTCCTAAGCATGGCTTTTGTGACCCTTTCATTTGAACCTATACTTAGTAATAGGGGTGATAGGTATATTTCCAAGAAACTAAAAACTTTGGGCTGTCCATGTGCTGGCTGGGTCCTGAATCTCAATGAAGTTGCAACACCTACTTTCCAGTTCATTGTGCTCATCCAGGACAACTAAAAAGGAGATGATGATGGACAATGATCATCCCAAGGAACCAAGATTCAAGCAAGAGATTCCCATCCATCTGCCCCATGAGATTGAAGACTACCCTCAATTAGAGATGGAATGGATATCACCATCCCAGAATCCTCAAGATTGGGAGTGAACTATGGACTAAAGTAGACCTACTGATATTCTACTGTAGACTATTTGTGACTCTAGCAATGGAAGAATTTATATCATTGATGTGGATTGAGTAGCCACTGGAAGATCTGAGGGCAGGGAGAGGGAAAAACAGGTGGAAAACAGCATTTTGGGGACTTGGAAACTGTACTGAATGACATTACAATGACAGATACAGGCATTTACATATCTTGCCATATCCTACAAAATTGTGTGGGAGAGAGTGTAAACACCCATATGTGTGGAAATGGTGAGTCTCCCCCCAGATTTGAGTGCTGCCCATTGTTCATGAAGAGTGTTCCTTCTCTACTGTTCTGAGAGACTGGAACCTGTTTCCTCAGGATTTCAGACACTTTAGCTTCCACACTGCTGTTATGAGAGGGTTGAACATATTCCCTGGGGATTGTAGAAAGACTGGCTACCACCCCAGTGTTCTCAGAGAGTGAATACTTCACCTTGGTGTTTGCAGAGCATATGCATAATGCATGAAATTTTGGAAGGGTTGGGGCTGATACTTCTTCAGTCCTGGAGGGCAAAACATCATTCCATACATAACTCTTAGACCTTGAAATCTAACTGAGTATGACTTGCAAGGTTTTGGAGTTGTTTGTGATCCATAACCCTTGTTTTCCTTATAACTTGTCCCTATGGAAATGGAAATGTTTATCCTATTCCTGTCCCTCCATTGTGTATTGGAAGCACATAACTTCTTCTCTAGGTTTCTCTAAGTTGTGTCTAGGAGGTAGAATGTGGTGGTTTGAAGTTATATGTACCTGAGAGAAAAACACATTCTTACACCCATATATTCCAGTGGGTGTAAACCCATTGTAAGTAGGACATTATGATGTAGTTATTTTAGATAAGGTTTGTCCCATATTATTCAGGATAGAACTGGATCCTGTTACTGAAGTATTCTATAAGGGAATAAAATTCAGATACAGAGAGAAAACCATCAGGAGAAGCTGAAATCAGTGAAACTCAGAAGAGAATAGAGAGACAAGGAGACACTGCAATATATATTGCAATGTGACAAGCTATGAACCAAGGGGTCACCAGCAGCCAGCCCCAGTATGCCACAGTATTTAAGTGGAAGAATTGCCTTGATATTGCATTGTTTTGGACATTTTCCTGGCCTCAAAACCATAACCTAATAAATTTTCATTGTTAAAGCCAATTCTTTTCATGGTATGTTCTTAAGCAGACTAGGAAACTAAAACGGTTACCTTCCCTGGACTTGATGATATAGTGAACTGCTCAGAACTCAATATTTCATGAATTTTTCCCCACAACCAGGACATCCAGCCTGCAAATTTGATGGCCATACCCAGTTGGATCAAGGAGAGAAACTTTGAAGAGAGTGATAGATCAATGAAAGAATACCTGAATTTTCTCTCCCTGCTGCAAGGATACAAAAGAAAGAGTTGTATGTAAATTAGAAGGTAATGAGATGCAACCCTCTCTTTCTGACAAATTCTGCTTTTGGTGGTCAGGAATATCCTGTTGGAGCAATGAAGTATCAAAATCAGCTTCAACCAATTGGCTGGACCTTCACAGAAGAAACCCTTGCTGTTCTCACTTTAACTTGCTTAATTAACGTAGTAAATTTCTCACCTAGGGGTGGGATTATCTGCCCCTTTTTTGATTATGCAGTGTATGTGCAAGGATGATTTCCTGAACATACTAATCATACAATTATATAACTAGCTATGTATGATCATCCACATGCATAAAAACTAATGCATAATCAAAAGTAGTGCTAAGTAGTAACTTAGTTATTAAAGAAAGAGTGAAACCTCAGCACAGGTAGTCAGGTCTCAGTCACTTTGAACTGACCTTGACTCCTTACCTCTGCAGATGTAATAAATGTGATTTTACCTAAATTTCATGTTGAAGTTTTCTTCCTGCAGTCTTTGGTTATCCATAAAGCCCTGCATTGAGGTTTAACAAATTGGTGTCTGCTAGGACTAAAATAAATAAATAAAAATAGTAAACAGAGAAAGCTGCCAAGGTGAACCATGGAAGGGGTTGCCTGCACCTGGGCATCCCTGACTCCAGCCTCTTGGGATTTTCCCAAGGACTTGGGGGTTACCCGGAGCAGAGCTCCTTTCCAGCCACCAAAAGAACCAAGGCTCATGAGGTTAGGATTGTGGACTGGGTCATCTCCTTCCCCTGGCACATGAGTTTGTTCCATTATTCTTTACTTCTTTTTTCTTCTAGAAAAAAGAACATGAGTTAGCATTTGGTTTACCTTTGCTAAAGTGGTAGAGGTCTGGTTTCAGTGAGAGGATTTGAGTCCATGCAGGTCCTGAAAAAGTAACATCACTTGTTTGTTTCCATTTTTGCTACACACAACCCTACCTGGGCTGATATACAAGCCCTTATAAATATCCTCCTCACTCCTGAGGAAAGGTGTATCATCCTCTAGAAAGCATTACTTAAGTCAAGACATTGCAGCAGATGGCACCTCAAAACCCTATTTACAATCCCCCAAATGAAGCAGCCCTTGAAACTGATCCTCATTGGAATCCTAATAACCAAGACCATATGAACTGTTTGACCATTATAAAGTCTGCATTCTTGCTAAGCTGTGGAAAAGTACTCCAAAGCAAAAATCAATCACCAAATCACAGGAAGTCCAACAAGAACCTCAGGAAAATCCCTCTGCCTTTCTTAAACATATCTTTAATACCCAAGCTGCTGCATTTACCTAAAAACCAGTTCACATTAAGCAGTACCCACTTCCTTTTAAAGCAAAAATGGGGTTGGCTTGGAAAACTCAATGGCTATTGGCTGTGGGACTGATCTGAACTTGCAGATCACCATATAACACTCCAGTTCTACCTGTTTTAAAGCCTGGAACAAGTGGAGAGTATTGGTTTGTCCAAGATTTAAGGGCTATAAATAAAAGAGTTGAAGATATCCACCCAGTTGTGCCAAACCCATACACCTTCCTTACTACTTTCAATGCAAATCATGAATTGTTTTCAGTACTAGATTTAAGAGATGCCTTCTTTTACATTCCTCTGAATAGCTTCTCTCAACAAATTTTTGCCTTTGAGTGGGAAGAACCAAATGCAGGACATAAGCAACAATATACTTGGCCTGTGCTGCCCCAAGCTTTCAAAAATTCCCCAATACTTTTTGATAAAAATTAGCTCAGGATTTGTAAGAAAGTTACACTTTAAATGATCAATATCTTCAGTATGTACATGACATTTTAAATTCAAGCCCAAACGAAGAGGAATGTGTTAAAGATACAATTGAAATGCTAAATAGCTTAGCAAACTTAATGTACAAGGTCTCCAAGAGTAAAGTTCAGTTAGTCTGGAAATCTGTCCCCTATCTTGAGTTTGAACTAAAATAAAGAAAAAGGACACTGACAACTGCTAGAGTAAAACTATTCTAAAAATAAAAAGCACAAAAAGCTGCCACCAGCTGTGGGGATTTTTAAGCATGGCTAGGTTATGCCAAATTTAAATTCCAAATTTTGGGCTAATAGCTAAGCCCCTGCACATAGCTTTAGTTGGTGGGAATGTAGAGCTCCTCCAATGGACCTCTGAATGTGAACAAGCCTTTCACCAACTAAAGAGGGAGCTAATTGAGTGCCCCTGCCCTGTGATTATCAGATCTCAAAAGCCTTTTGTCTATGAAAGACAAGCTGTAGCCCTTGGAAAATTAACCCAGAAATTAGGAAGAGAGTAGCGTCTGGTAGTATACTTTTCTAAATTGCTAGGCAATACTGCAAAAGGGTGGCTGGCATGTTTAAGATCTATTGCTGCAATCTGTGTCTTACTACAGGAAGCTGAAAATTTTACATTAGGACAGCCCCTCACCATTCACACCTCCATTGAGTACTTAACACCCCTTAAAAGAAAAGGAAATCTTTGGCTAACCCAAGGGAGGCTTAGAAAATATCAATCAGCACTCCTAGACAACCCAGACATTAAAATAAAAGTTTGTGCAACCTTAAATCCAGCTTTTCAACATCCACCAGGTACTGAAAATATATCTATTCATGATTGTATAAAAGTGCTAGAGGAAGTCTATTCTTCCAAAAAGGACTTGTGGGACACTCCCCTACTAAATCCAGATTTGGAAATCTTCACTGATGGAAGTAGCTTTGTTGAAGGGAGTATTTGTAAAGCTGGATATGCTCTTCTAACTGCAGAGGAAGTGCTAGAAGCTAGACCATTTCCTCCAGGGAGCTCTGCACAAAAAGCTAAGCTTGTTGCTCTTCTCAGAGCCCTCCAAAGAAGGGATGAAAAAAGAATAAACATTTAACTGACTCAAAATATGCTTTTCTTAACTTGCATGCACATGGGACCATTTAAAAAGAGAAAAATCCTGTCATTTGTGTGGAAAGACATTAAACAGTACACAAAAGTTACTGAAGTTTTGGAAACAGTAAAACTACCTGCAGAAGTAGCTGTAATGCACAGCTGAGGGCACCAAAAGGGAGATTCCTACATAGCCCTAATGAACAGGCAAGCAGACCAAGTGGCAAAAGAAGCTGCAAGAAAAGGCTACCCTCCTAGTCAAGTAGCTGCAATCATTAAACCTCTGATTCCTCAACATGTAGAGGCAGTTTTCTATCCAGTCTATACCCCTGCAGACCTCAAATGCCCCAAGAGAATGGGGTTTTCAAAAAAATTCAAAGAAACTAGTAAGAGGGAGTAAGTAGCTGAAAAACAACCAAACCCAATTTTATCTGACTGAAAATCTAGTATATCCCCTAGTCACTTACTATCACCAAACCACATATTTGTAACAACATGCACTGCTAAACATTCTTTACAAACTGGTGGTGGGACTTCACCTTGCTCAAGCAGTACAAAAAGTCTCTAACCAGTATCTTACTTACCAGAAAAATAACCCATAAAGAACATCATAGATTTCTTTTGAAACACAAAGGTGAGGACTTGTCCTGGCTGAAAACTAGCAATTAAACACAATAATGCCAAAAACCACAGGAAATTTTAAATATCTTTTAGTATATGTAAACGTCTTTCCAGGGTGGGTAGAAGCCTTTCCTTGCCACACAGAACAACATTCCATGGTAACCAAGTTCCTCCTCCAAGATATCATCCCAAGGTTTAAACTGCCTGAAACAATTCAGTCAGATAATAAACCTGCTTTTATTTCAGCTGTAGTGCAAGGTGCTAACCAGTATCATGGAATTGGTAAAAACTACATGCAGGCTGGAAAACTGAGTCATCAGGAAAGGTGGAAAAAATAAACTATACCTTAAAGAAAATCTTAAGTAAAATTTGTCAAGATAAACAGTTAATACTTGGTGCTGAAGTTGGTAGGTGTATATCCAAGAGACTTGAATCTTTGGGCTGTTCATATGTCAGCTGGGCCCTGAGCCTCAATGGAATTGCAACATTTTCTCTCCAGTTCATTGGACATACCCAGGACAACTAACAAGGAGGTGAGTATTAACAATCACCATACCAAAGAAATGAGTGAGCCTACCACTGCAAGCAAGAGAGTCCCATCCATTGGCTATATGGTATTGAAGCCCCCTCTCAATTAGAGGTGGAGTGGACATCACCATTCCAGAATCCTCAGGATTGGGTGATGAACTATGGACTAGAGTGGACTTAATAGTATTTACAAGGAGACTTGTGGTTCTAGCAATGGAAGAATTTACAGCATTGATGTGGAGGCAGTGGCCACGGAGAATCTGGGGGTAGGGGGAGGGAAAGACAAGGATAATGTGGGCGCTTTTTTGAGACTTGGGATTCATCCTGAACAGCATTGCAATGACAGATATATGCCATTATATATCTTCCCATAGCCTGTAGAATTGTGTGGGAGAGAGTGTAAACTACAAAGTGAACTATGGTCCATGATCAATGGCAATGCCTCAGGATGTATTTATCAATTGCAATGAATGTGCCACACTAATGAAGGACGCTGCTAATGTGGGAAATCCCTATATTTTTTGTGTAACATTTGCGTAATCTAAGTATCCTTAAAAATAAAAAATATATTTAAAAAAGAAACGCAGTTAAAATAAACAAAAGCACTTAACCTAGCTCTCCTTCAGGTTAAGGTGGCCCCTAAAAGAAAACTTGAGTTAAATCCTTTTGAGCTTATGTACAGATGGCCCTTTCTAAGCAACCCGAGAGAAAAATCCAATTCACTAATAACCTTAGAGGGAGCCCTCCATAAGTGGACTCTGCAGTTAAGAGAGCTCCTCACCACCATGCATGCATATGCAAATATGCACCTAAAATACCCCACTGACCAGCCTCTCCACTCCTTCTAAATTAGGGATCAGGTTCTTTTAAAAGTTTGGAAAATCAAATAACCTGAAATCAGCCTAAACCTAAATGGAGGTACACACTATTACTAACCTCTCATTCTTCTCTTAAGTTACAGGGAACCAAGCCCTGAGTCTATCATAACAGAGCAAAACCTCACTACTTATCAGAGCCAGCAGATAAAGGAGCTTGAGCTTGAGATCACACCAGAGCATGAAGCAAAATATAAAATGAAGCCAGTTAAAAACCTGTGGTTCCTGTTCAAGAAAAAAAAAAAATCCACCAAATACTAAACTTCTTTCTTCTATAGGACTTGCCAGCAACTAGCCCTGAAGGGAGATATTGATCATCCCTCACACAAATTTTGCAGATGATCCAAAAGCTCTATAATAGAACAAAGTGTTGGTGCTGTGTACATTTGCACCATCAAAATCAAGTGATGCCATGGCCAATTATATTATGGAAAGCTTCAGTTAATCTGCATCTTGAAAGCAGTGCTGAGGAAAGCCCACTTAAAGTTCACTCAACTCACTTGTGCAACACCTAAACGCTACACATCAAATCATTGCAACACTTCCAATAACCGGAGGATTGTTTACTGTAAATAATAGTAATCATAGATATCACATTTGCATTTTAGCCAATTCTACAATGCCTGGACCCCAACTTGGCTCACTGCAGCCAAATCAATGTAATTTGGTGGACTGGGTATTCCCTGCAAAATGTTATAAACAGAAGTGCAAATGTCTATATTAGAACTGCTAGTTCAACAAATTATTATCTTACTTTGCATCTCCAACTGAGATCTCAAATTCTTAAGAAACAACCATTCACTCATGCTTTTGTAAGAAATTTAAAACAAAACTCAAAAAACTTTTGTAAAAGCAGACCCCAAGTTATGTATAACATCCTCATTAACACCACAAATGACCAAAGTTGCAGGCAACTGAACTCTTCCTATGTAAATCACCCTAACATGTTTTATGATAAAGCTAAATCCATGTTCTTTTTTTATTCAGAAAAACTATGCTTACTGGGACATGGAGACTGATAATTGCAGGCAGGAAGATTTATTGGGAAGCTCTCCCAACAGAGGTGGTCTGAAGAATAGACTTCAGCCTGCCCCTGGAAAGGAGGGATTTGACTTTATACAGTACATTCCTAAGTGGGGAAATGATAGTCTGTGGGAGGGGTCAAGGGATTGAGTAAGGTACAGGGGCCAATAGGAAGCTCTAGAGGTGAAAATTTTCCCTTGTACAGCTAGAGGATAGTGAGCTAGGGAGCTATGAGTCCTTGGATTGCTGGAGGAGCAGGCAGGGCCTTGTTCTGGAGGGGGGAAGCTCTCTATCTCACTTTACTCCCATCTCCACATGGTTTCTTTGTTCAAGCTTGGGGAAGTGCTGGGGTTTCAGACATGTAGGCTTAAGGGAGGGTTTGTCCTTACTTAAAGCATGTCAGGGGGAATTGAGTCACAGCTTGTTCATTGTTGCAAACCTAGTGAGGGGAAATCTCTAACATTTTTAACTTTTTGGTTACATATATATATGTTGGGGGACCTGGGTATTGGGTTATATGGGACTGGGCAGAATGGGAGGGTGAGGGGATTTGGGGTGTCACCTTAAACTGGTTACTGCTATCAAGGGATACAGAAATGTTTCTTTCCATCCTGTCCAGTTGGCTGTAAGTTCAGGTCTTGCATGGGTTGATATTGATTTTCAGTTATCAGGAAGATGCCATCCATGTATTCCTGGGTCATTGATTGAATGATTTGGTGTATGAATTGGGAGAGGAGCTGTAAGAGATAAGGACCAAAAAGAAGTAGCAGCAATAACAACAGTAATGGTGTAATAACAGTTAAGAAGATTGATCTTAAGTGTGAAGAAAAATAAGAGAGGATATTCATGATTGATTTCTATAGTTATTACCTTGGGCTCTTTCCTGCTGTTGAGGGTTGGAATGGGGCTTTGTTGAACTATTGCAGTAGTGTTTTAGGGGTTAATGGCTGGTATTGAATTTTATGCATTAGGAGTTGGTTGTTCATGTGATTCTGGGTGCTGTTCTGGATTGTTGTTTGAATGAACTGTGTTATAGCTTAGGGAATGTATGGTTCTGCTGATAGTAAAAGAAGGAGGGTTATTAGTGGGGTGAGGAAAGGAATTAACTATGAGATTCAGGGTTAAGATAATGAGGAAATACAATCAGACATAGGGTCAGTAGCTAGATTATTAATATAACTTATTTGATGGGTCATGCACCATGAGGTTTGAGTGACATTAAAATTTATTTGAGGTATTAGAAGAGTTTACATAGATATACATAGTTTTAGTGGGAATAGCAGACTTCAGATTATTAACTGTGGTTTCATATCAATGTTTGGGTGACTTTTGTTTTTCATGGACTTAAGATTCTCATCCAGTAAGGTTGAATAGTATGGCTTAAATGATTTAATTTTAGCCAGTTTGTATAGTTTGAGGTCTAGGCAACAATACATTTTTATTACTTTTCATTATGGGCTGCAGGGTGGCTGGAATTTTATATAGGATACTTATATTTTTAGGCAGCAAATAGTAATAGTAATTGGCTGGTTTCAAGAGTTTCATTGCAGTGTTTGTAGTAATGAAAGCATACCTTGTTCCTTTTGAGAGTGGGAGGGTACTGATGTTCAGTTGTTAGAGTGGAGCATGAAAAATATTCATGGGTGATGTCCATGAGCTGTTGGCAAGCAACAGACAGCTGGTAGTGCTGCTACAGGGTTTAGCAGTTACAATGTCCATTTTTCTTGTGAAGCCACTTTGCTGCTTTGCAGGTTTTAATGGTAAGGCTCTGGATCTTTGCAAGGGTATTGCTTTAACAGTCTCAAGAGGGGTGTTAGAAGAGTGGGCAGGAATATGATAGACAGTTACTTGTTGCTGTTAGCAGTCATTTCAGATGCTTTTGCACAGATTTCTTCTTTGCAGAGGGTGATTCATGTCAGTTCATTGTTCTTGCTTTGTTTTTTTTGCATCTGCAATCCACATTTGGATAAAGGTGGCAGTTTTCAGAGTGACCAGACACTAATGGGTTAAGCCTTTTACTTCCAGCAGGGCTTAGTATGCTGCACACAGTTGTTTTTATTAAGGGGTTATATTGTAATTTGGCCCCTTTTACAATTGTGATTACAAACCAAAGGACATTTGCTTAGAATGTTGCCCCTGCCACAAACTTTACTTAAAGCTAATGTCGATGCTGACTACATTTAATTTATAGGGTAAGTCAAGGTCACACTCCCTCTTACTGCTTTAGTCTGTTAGTGTCTTCTTTACCTTTTTTTTTTTTTTTAAAGCAGCCTGCTGGAGGTCCTCCTATTCCTATGAATGATCTTTCCCAATTAACACATACAATGGTTTTAATATCTGAGCTAAATTAAGGATGAGGGATCTCTAGTACCCCAACAATATTACAAATGCCATTAATGTGAGAAAACCTTGTACTTTATCAATTACAGCAGAAGGTAATAATTTTTGTTCAATCCAACTAAATAACATTGAAGAATTTGACAGAGCAGCTTGGACTTAATACCTTGTCCCAATTGTTTGTCCATTTCCGGTTTTTAAGATAAGATACTATTGTCTCTGATGCTTCTTTTAATTCTGAATAAAGGATTACTGGTTAACATAATATCATTAATAGGGTTAAAACCACAGATTTCTTCCATGCAGCCAGATTCTTTGCCATCAGGCCAGGATAGATGGCTGGGCTCTGCACACAGCCTTGGGGAAGCACTGCAAAATCCACTGTTGGCTTTTTCACATGAAGGTGAATGCAGACAGGCTTGACGTGCCTAAGGAGATACTAAAGAAAGACTTAGCAAGTTCTAAAACAAAGTGATAGTGACATAACAATATTAATTTTTGTACTAAACTAACCATATTTAGGGTCACAGCATACGGCAGTGGTATTACTTTAATTTATGATAGCTTACTGTCATATACCACCCTATGGCAGCTTTCAATGTGAATTGGACAATTATGAGTCAAAGCATCTGTCCTGTGGCAGTTTTCATGTGAATCAGATGTGTATGATTTAAATCATTTATTTTTTTATTTTTAGGTAGAGAAGTTGTTTTTGTGATACATACCATTTTTAATAATAATTAAAACCATGATTAACAACATTATATTTTTTATCTAATATTATGCTGGAACATTGTTAAATTTTCAGAAATTTTATACACTTTTTAAGTATTTATATGAACTTGTTATTCATACAGCTTTGATTAATAGAGTGTTGAAGAATCACTTTTAACTTTATAGCAATTTCTAAACATTTTTCACTTAAATTATAACATATTAAATGAACTCATCTATTTTATTACTTTACTTCTTAAGGTGAAAGAACAAGTCTTTTGAAATAATTTGAAATAAAAGATATTTTTCAGTATTTGACTTTGAGAAAGTAAAATGTTAAAACTTGTTAGGTTTGAATATTACATTTTTTTTAAAAAATGATAGTGGGTAGAGTAAAAGAGGGGTTGTGAAACTATTCTACTGATCTACAGTATTGAGACTGAGGAGTGATTTAAGGATTTAGGGACTTTGGGAAGGGCAGAATAAGTGGTTTTCATATTAAAAAGAAACAAAATTGGCTTACCTGACACCATCAGAGTTACCTGAGGTTCTGCTTTGGATATGGGTGTGGGGGTCTGTGTGGTTCCGGGGTACTTTTAATTGTCTGTTGCTAGTTCTAGAAGGTCTGGGAGGTTGAAGCTGGGGGTTGGGTCTGACTGGATAACTGATGCTATTTTGCCCTGAGAGGCTTAGGGACAGTCTGACTTGCACTGGATCCCTTGCTTGCACAGTGGGCACAGCTTTGGAAGAGGTTGTGGGTTTGGGCACTGCTTGACCCAGTGTTCAGGCTTTTTGTATTTGAAGTATGGCCTTGGTGGTTTTTGTACTTGCCTGGAGTGGAGTGTTTGTTGGGAACTCTGGAGGGTGGAGGAACTAGGTTTTTGGAGGGGACAGCTATGGCTTTGATAGGGCTGTTGGTAGTGTTTTGTTGGTTTAGGATATTTGCAAGGGTTTTGGCTACAAGCCAAATATGTTTTTTTTCTTCTGGGGATAGAAAGTTGGAAAGAATGATGTAGAGGTTTTCAGAAAAAGACCCTAACCAGTCCTCTATGTGGTTTAAATTTGAGAGTGAGAAAGGAAACATGTACTGTGACTATTCCTTCAGCAACTGCTACTTCCCAGAGGGGTAAGGGAGGAGCTGGCATATGTGTGAAGTTAGGTGTCTGCATGCTAACAGAGGTGGAGGACTGCAGCACAGAAGGAGGGGGAGGTAGTCTCTGTGAGTGAGAATGAGGAGGGGAGAAGGGAAAGGTAAAAGTCAGCAGTGATTAAGGGGGGAAGAAGAAAGGGTGGAGAGTGAGTTCAGAGATAACACCAGAGGATTATATGGAGGACATATGGGAGGCATGACCTGAGGGATCAAAGTTGGAGTGTTCAGAAGTTTCAGGGGGTGGAAGTGATGAGGAGGAAGTATTCTGAGGAAGTTTCTGTTGTAAAATAAAAATTTGGTAGAAAGAACAGGATTAGAAGAGGGAGGGAAGGCAAAGGAATGCCTGAATGTAAGGGATTTCTGACCATCTGCCATTGCACTGGATAAAGTTCTCCAAGTCTTGGAGAACTTGGAAATCCAAAGTGCCATTTTCCGGCCATTGACTTTCATTGTCCAATTTGTGTTGCAGCCATACAGAGGTCAAATAGAAAAAGAGTTTTTAGGTTTGATGTTTCCTTCTGGGTACAGAGTTTTAAAGTTATGAAGGAGACAGCTCAGAGGCATGGTTTTTGGTGGGGCTAAAATTGAATTTCCCATTATATGTGGCTTGGGTGAGGCTAAGAATCTCTAAGACAGGGGAGATTCTGAGTGACAAAGGCATCCCCGAATGAGTCAGAAATTGCCAAGGAAACAGGAATCTTCACTTGGGGCCAGATGTCTCTGGAGCCAATGGTTTTCTTCCCATGAGGATGTAGGCCTAACACCCACTGTGGCCCTTGGGAACAGTGAGGATCACTGACCTAGTGCTAGGATTTTTTGGTGGGTTGCCCTGTACAACAGAAAAAGGAGAGAGAGAGAGAGAGGGAGAGAGAGAGAGAGAGAGAGCAGGATCCTCCAGTCAAGAAACCCTTAATTCACCCAGCCAAGATTCGATTTCTGGTGTTGGATGGGTGTTTGGCCACAGCAGGGGGAAGAATCCTCACCAATCATTCTCAACATGACCCCAGTCCTGGGTTTTTGACATGAAATGTTGAGATAAACAACACTCACTGTGACATGGAGACTGATTATTGCAGGCAGGAAGATTTATTGGGAAGCTCTCCCAACAGAGGGAGTGTGAAGAATAGACTTCAGCCCACCCCTGGAAAGGAGGGATTTGAATTTAGACAGTACATTCCTAGGTGGGGAAATGATAGTCAGTGGGAGGGGTCAAGGGTTTGAGTAAGGTATAGGGGCCAATAGGAAGCTCTTGAGATGAAAAATATCCCTAGAGGATAATGAGCTATGGAGTTATGTGTCCTTGAGGTGCTGGAGGGGCTGGTGGGGTCTTGGTCTGGAAGGGTGAACTCTCTATCTCACTTTACTCCCATCTCCACATGGTCTCTTTGTTCAACCTTTGGGGAAGTGCCGTTCTTTCAGACACATAGGCTTAAGGAGGGGCTTTTCCTTCCTTAAAGCATGTCAGGGAGAATTGAGTCACAGCTTGTTAATTATTGCAAACCTAGTGAGGGTGAACTTCTAACATTTTTAAAGCTCCTAGTGGAAAACAATCCCATCACCCAAATATAGACCCATTGCTTAATGGTGCCCTAATGCAAGGAGAATTTTCCCTTTTTACTTCGTACTTTTAGCAGGTAAGCAAGCAAAACTAAATACAAGATGTAACAAATATAACTTTTACCTCTAGCTCAAATCCAAAACAAAAAATATATTTTCTTTATGAAAACTCTGCTTATCTATCCCTTCCACCGTATTGAAAAAACTTTGTAGCTTTGGATATATTTTTCTTGCAGTATTCACAATGAATGATAGCACCACCTTACCCTTCCCAGTAACAGCACAATTTAGTCCAAGAACAAAGAGCAATCCCATTAACCCCCTTATTTACCATTTGGGGAATTGCAGCATCCACTTGAACTGCAGCTGCACCTTTGTGCTTAGCTACTGATCTCTCCAACGAAGTGGGTGCAGATATAGCCCAAATAGCAGACACTATCTTAACAGTGCAAAAACAAACTCCTTAACTGCAGTAGTGCTGCAAAACCACTGACCACTTGAATTGCTAACAGCTGCACAAGGAGAAACATGTTTATTCCTCAAAGAAAAGTGCTGTTACTATGTAAATAAATCAAGCAAAGTCCTTGAGAGCATTGAAAGACTAAAAAACAAAACCAATAACCTCATAACATGGGGAAATATATTTTCTTTTTTGGACCCATCTATCCTTACCAAGTGGCTGCTCTCCTACAGATCTTAATTCTTTTAGCAGTTGCACCTGTTCTCATATCGTGCATGCAGCACTTTATTCAAAAGCATTTGCAAACTTTAACAGAACAACTTTTCCTCAGACCACCCTCTCACAATAGTTTCCTAAGAAATCATCACCCATAATATCAACAAGAAGTAGTTACAGAAGATCTGAGCCTCATCCCTTTCCCCTGTTATAAGAATATTGTCAAGAACAAGGAGAGAATTGATAGATGTGTAATGACTGAATAACTGAAAATAACGCATTTCTCTCCCTGTTGCTAGGATACAAAGGAAAGAATTGTATGTAAATTAGAAGGTAATGAGATACAACCCTCTCTTTCTGACAAATTCTGCTTTTGGTGGTCAAGAATATCTCATTGATTCAAAGAAGTATGAAAACCTGTTGTTCAGACCTGCACAGGGCAAGCCCCTTGCTGTTCTCACTTCAACTTGCTTAATTAATGCAGTAAATTTTCCACCCATTTTTTGATCATGCAATGCATGTGCAAGTGTAATTTCCTGAATATACTTTTCATACAATTATATAACTAGCTATGTATGATCATCCATATGCATAAATCTACTGCATAATCAAAACAAATGCTAAGTAGTAGGTTAGGTATTTAAGCAAGAGTAAAAGGACAGCACAGTGAGTCAGGTCTGAGTTACTTTGAACTGACATTGGCTTCTTACCTCTGCAGATATAATAAATGTGATTTGGTCTAACTCTCATGTTGAAGGAACCTGTACTTCATGAAAAGGAGGAGTCTGGTCACTGAGTGAAAAGGTTCTTAAAAATAACCACAGAGAGGAGGGCAAGATAGCATTGGTTTAGGAGGGCACTCACTGAGAGATCCCAGAGCATGGTGGATTGTGGACGGGGTCCTGCCCAGGGGTCTGTGCTGTGGGCCCATGGAGTGAGAAGCTTGGGACATCTATCTGGGCAGATTGACAGCGTGGACTGAATGGTGGAGATTCGTGAATTTTAAGCCTGACTGTGGTGGTTAACACAGATGCCTGAGCACCACCCTAAGGGGAAAAAAAGCCAGCTGCTGGGCCCAGGAGTCACAGCTCCAACCGGCCCGGTGGGAGGGGGAGTACTCTGAGAGTGGGGGGCTCTGGAAAAGGGGTGAGAGAGCTTTATTTTCTGGTGATTTGGCTGCCTGGAGCCCCTTGCAGGTTGGGCGAACAAAACTGCTGGAGTGAATTGGCACCCAGTGGAGGGGAGGGGTGAATCTGTTGAGGGAGTTGATTTGCCTAGCTGCCCAGGGATAAGCCCCGGGCCCCTCAGAGCCGGGGAGAGGGGCACTCTCTGAGAGAGGAAGGGTTCTGGTGGAGGACAGGGAGGGGATTTTTTTGCCATCTATTTGGCTGCCTGGACCCCCTCATAGCTTTGGGGAGCAGATAAGCTGTCTTGAAGTAGCGCCAGGCTGAGGGGAGAGGCAAATCTGCTGAGGAAACCTGATTTACCCAGCAGCCCGGTGATGCTGGGGAAGAGTCTGCCATCTTTAGCATTCTGCACTGACTAACATCAGAGCTCCAGCTCCCCTGGGGAGTCCAGAAAGTGGGAGGTGCTTGATTAGTTTCCACCAGCCCAGTCAGGATCCCCTCCATGAGGGGGGTGGTCTAGAGGAGGACTTATTTTGGGTTCAGTATTTCACCAAAAAAAAAAAAAAAAGAAAGAAAAAAGAGACAGTCACTTTAACAAATGAAAAATAAATTCTTTTAAATTTGGTTTAATAGCTAAAAGCTGTTTCAGGACCTGCATGTAGAACCCTGTGGGGAAATTGATTGATAAACACAAGCAGGCAGAGACGATCCATGGGGAGCCTTGATCCTCCTTAGCTTTGTTTGTCTGCTTGCCTGTGTGGTTGTTTGGTTTTTCTCTGTTTATTTGTTGTCTCTTGTTTTTCTTTCCTCTTTCCTCCCGCCTTTCTTTTTTCTTTCATTTTTTTTTTAATTAGGTGCTGCTGGCTTGTCTCTTCTTTGCTGTGCTTCTTCTTTAGTAAATTCCCATTCTCTGTCTATATTGATTTTGTATTCCAAACTATCTCTTATCCTTCCTTCATCTTAATGCATTATGCTCTCTGTTGTGGCTCTTATATACCACATTTTTTCATATGCCCACAACTTAAGGGTGTGAATTTCTATTCTATTTTGTTTTCCTCTTTTTTTATTAATATTAACTTTTTCCTTTCAACCCTTTCTTTACTCTTTCTCTCCCACCTCATAATTCTAGCCTTCTAATTCATTATATATATATTCCTCTATTTGGTTTCCCAGTCCATTGTAGGTACTCCACTTTTTTTCCTATTACTCTACACTGCCTACTTGAGTTAAATATTCATTTCATTAAGTCTAATTTGGCCACTCTTCTTAACTTTTATCAATATAACTATTATTATCCTTTTCCTTCCTCACATCTTTCGATTCCTCTGGCCATAATCTTTTGCCTTCTAGGGAACATAGAAAAAAACAAGGAAATAAAATAAGAAAAAAAAAAGTGTCAAAGAGAAAACTTACCACACAGGCAGAACCAGCTAAATAAAACCCTAGAGCAGAGATAGAAGCTAGTCAACTGAATAAACCCATCAAGATAAAACAATGACGAGAGGGCAAATTGCAAACCACACTGAGAAACAGGAAAACACGGACCAGTCCAATGAACAAACTAAATAACAGGAAGTGATGCAGAACACCAAACAACTAATCAAAGCTATCCAAACAAATATCATGGACCAACTTAAAGAAGTGAAGGAAGAGATTAAGGATATAAAGAAGACACTGAGAGAACATACTGAAGAAATTGTAAACTTACCCAAAAAGATAACAGATATGATGGTGATCAATGGCACAATCCAAGAAATCAAAAAGACACTGGATTCACATAACATCAGATTTAAACAGGCAGGAGAAAGAATTAGTGATGTAGAAGACAATACATCTGAAATCAAACAGATAGTAGACAAGATAGACAAAAGATAGAAAAAATCCAGTAGGGATGCAGGGAATTAACTGACAACACAAATTGCACAAACATCTGCATTATGGGTATCCCAGAAGGAGAAGAGAAGGGAAAGGGAACAGAAGGAGTGTTGAAGGAAATAATGGCTGAAAACTTCCCAACCCTATTGAGAGAGAAGGATGTGCAGATCCAGAAAGCACAGCACACCCCAAAGAGTATAAATCTCAACAGGCCAACTCCAAGACATATACTTGTCAAAATGTCCAATGCTCAAGACAAAGAGAAAAGAGAACCATCACATACAAGGGAAGCACAATAAGATTAAGTGCTGATTTCTCATCTGAAACAATGGAGGCAAGAAGAGGGTGGTATGACATAGTCAAAATATTAAAAGAAAAAAACTTCCAGGCATGAATTCTCTATCCAGCAAAACTGGCATTCAAAAATGATGGAGAGTTTAAATTATTCACAGATAAACGGAAATTAAGAGTATATCAATAAGAAATCTGCACTTCAAGAAATACTAAAGGAAGTTTTACAGGTTGAATGGAAAAAACAAGGGAGAGAGAGTTGGAGGAGAGTTTAAAAACAACTAAAAAGACAAAAACAGAAACAAAACAACATATGACACACATTAACCCAAAGAAAAAAATGGCTGAAGTAAGAAATTCATTAAGAGTAATAACACTGAATGTTAATGGATTAAATTCACCAATTAAGAGACACAGATTGGTAGAATGGATAAGGAAATATGATCCATCTATATGCTGTCTATAAGAATTCCACCTTTGACCCAGGGATTCAAGGAGGCTGAAAGTGAATGGCTGGAAAACCACGTTACAAACTAACAATCACAAAAATGGGGCAGGTATAGTTATTCTAATATGAGACAAAATAGACTTTAAATGCAAAACTATTGTAAGAGACAAAGATGGGCACTATATATATTAGTATAAGTGGTAATCTCTCAAGAAAAAAGAATAATCATAAACATTTATGAACCTAATCGGAGTGCCTCAAAATACATGAAGCAAACTCTGGAAAAAATAAGTGGAGAAATAAATGCCTCTACAATGGCACAAGGATATGGAAGTTAAACAACACACTCATAGACAAACAGTGGGTCAAGGAGGAAATCTCAAAAGGAATCAGTAACTACCTTGAAACTAATGAAAATGACAACACAACATATCAACCCTATGAGATACAGTGAAAGCAGTCCTGAGAGGGAAGTTCATAGCCATAAATACATATATTAAAAAAGAAGAAAGAGCTAAAATTGAAGACCTAACTGCACATTTGGAGGAATTGCAAAAACAACAAACTAAACCAAAGGGAAGTAGAAAGAAGGAAATAACAAAGGTTAGAACAGAACTAAATGAAATAGAGAATAAGAAAGCACTAGAAACAATAAACAAAACCCAAAGCTGGTTCTTTGAGAATATCAATAAAATTGACAAGCCCTTAGCCAGAATAACAAAGAAAAAGAGAGAACAGATGCAAACACACAAAATAAGGAATGAGCAAGGTGATATTACTACTGACCCCACAAAAATATAGTATCATAAGAGGATACTTTGAAAAATTATATGCCAACAAGAACGATAATTTAGAGGAAATGGACAAATTTCTAGAAACTCACAAACAGCCTATACTGATGAAAGAAGAAATTGATGAACTCAACAGTCCAATTACAAGTAAAGAGATAGACCCAGTCTTCAAAAACCTCCCAACTAAAAAGAGCCCAGGACCAAATGGCTTCACAGCTGAATTCTACCAAACATTCCAGAAAGAGCTAACACCAATTCTGCTTAAGCTTTTCTGAAAAATCGAAGAAGAAGGAATATTGCCTAACTCATTCTATGATGCCAACATTATCCTAATACCAAAACCAAGCAAAGATACCATGAAAAGGAAAATTACAGACCAATTTCTCTAATGAACCTAGATGCAAATATCTTCAACAAAGTACTTGATGATCACATTCAACATCATATCAAAAGGATTATACACCATGACCAAGAGGGTTTCATCCCAGGTATGGAAGGATGGTTCAATATAAGAAAATCAATCAATGTAATACACCACATAAAGAGATTGAAAGAAAAAAAATCACATGATCATCTCTATAGATGCAGAAAAAAAAATACAGCACTCTTTCCTGATAAAAACACTACAATACATAGGAATAGAAGGAAACATTCTGAATATGATAAAGGATATATATGAAAAACCCAAAGCTAACATCATCTTCAATGGAGAAATCCTAAAAGCCTTCACTCTGAGATCAGGAACAAGGAAAGGATGCCCATTATCACCACTCCTATTTAACATTGTCTTAGAAGTACTTGTGCAAGCACTGAGGCAAGAAAAGGACATAAAAAGCATCCAGATTGGAAAAGAAGAAGTAAAAATTTCATTATTTGTAGATGACATGATCCTATATGTAAAAAACCATTAGATAGGAAAACTAAATATCATCAAGATGTCTATCCTACCCAAACTAATCTACAGATTTAATGCAATCTCAATAAAAATCAACACGGTATTTTTTAAGGAACTGGAAAACCTAACCACAAAATGTATTTGGAGAGGTAAGAGGCCCTGAATTGCCAAAGACATATTGAAAAAGAAAAATGAAGTTGGAGGTATCACATTACCTAATTTTAAAACATACTACAAAGCTATGGTGATCAAACTGCATGGTATTTGCACAAGGACAGACCTAATGACCAATGGGACCAAATTGAGAGTTCTGATATAGATCCTCACATATACAGTCATCTGATATACAACAAGACCACGAAGCCCACTCAGTTGGGAGACAATGGCCTCTTTAACAAGTGGTGCTTTTAGAACTGGATATCCATATCCAAAAGAATGAGAGAAGAATACCATCTCAGACCTTATACAAAAATCAACTCAAGATGGATCAAAGATCTAAATATAAGAGCCAAAACCATAAAGACCTTGGAAGATAATGTAGGGAAGCATCTACAAGATCTTGTAATATGAAATGGTTTCATTAACTTCACAGCCAAAGCATGAGCAGCAAGAGAAAAAATAGATAAATGGGATCTCATCAAAATTAAAACTTCTGCACATCAAAGGATGTTATTAAGAAAATAAAAAGGCAGCCTACCCAATGGGAAAAAGTATTTGGCAACCATATATCTGATAGAAGCCTAACATCCTGCATATATAAAGAAATCCTACATCTCTAAAATAAAAAGACAAACAACCCATTTTAAAAATGGGCAAGTGACCTGAAAAGACACTTCTCCAAGGAAGAAATACAAATGGCTAAAAAGCACATGAAAAAATGCTTGACATCGCTAGTTATTAGGGAAATACAAATCAAAACCACAATGAGATACCATCTTACACCCATCAGAATGGCAGCTATTAAAAAAAAACAGCAGAATATAAGTGTTGGAGAGGATGTGGAGGAATAGGAACCCTCATCCACTGCTGGTGGGATTGTGGAATGGTCCAGCCACTGTGGAGGACAGTTTGGCGATTCCTCAGAAAACTAACAATAGATCTTCAATACGATCCATTGATTCCACTACTGGGTATATACCCAGAAGAATTGAAAGCAAAGACACGAACAGATATATCTACACCAATGTTCATAGAGGCATTGTTCTCAATTGCCAAAAGTTGGAATCAACCCCGGTGCCCATCAGCAGATGAATGGGTAAGCAAAATGTGGTACATACATAAAATGGAATATTACTCAGCTGTTAGAAGGAATACAATGCTAACACATGGAATAACGTGGATGAATCTTGAAGACCTTATGTTGAGTGAATGAAGCCAGGCATTGAAGAATGAACAGTTTATGACCTCACTCATTTGAATTGAGGAAAGTTAACTGTCTCTGAGAACCACTGTCTGAAAGATAGGTTAACAAGGGAGAGAGAGAGAAGGGTTGGTTGCGAGCCTTTACCCATATGGACATAATCTTTGGTAAAGTGATAGAATATAGCTACATACTAAAGGATAAGAAAGGTGGGTAGTGATATTACGGGGTTTGGTGGTGCAGGGTTAACAGGTGGGAAGACTAGGAAGGGCAGTTTAGAATACCCAGGGCATGTAACTATGAATCTTGTCATCCCATGTGCCAAGACAGGGGAGTGTCATATGCCCCAGGAGGATGGGGAGGAAGGAACAGAAAAGATCAAATGGGCCAATTAGTGGTCATGGGAAACCTTCTTCATTACCTTACAGCAATGGACACAGAACATGGTAAATATCATCAAAAAATATTAAACTGTACCATCTAAAAGGTTAACTATAGTGTAAACCATTGACAATGTTTAGTAGCTATGTTTCACTATCTGTATAACAGTTATAACAATGCTACCATACACACACACACACACACAAAGGTTGTAATATGGGGTGGAGAAGGGGGAGGGAGGTTGGGTATATGGGAATCTCTAGTATTCCGTGTGTGACTTTGCTGTGATCTAAAACTTCTTTGAAAACTAAATGAAAATTTGGGAGACACTGGGTAACGAGAGTGGGAAGGTGTCACGGTACACACTGGACATCCGATAATGCAGTGATGAAAGGAGAAAATATGAAAATAAAAATAATAATAATTTAAAATAAAAATAAAAAATAAAAAATAAAGTAAATTTTTTCTTTTGTTTTTTCCCATTTTCTTTTTTTTTGAATATCCCAATCCATTAATTATATTTGATTTTTAGTTCTTTTTTTCTGAGTTTCCTTGTATTTTATCTCTTGCATTTAAACTTACCATTATTATTTCATTTTCCTATTAATTGTATTTGGTTATTATATGGGCTTCATCTTCAAGGAGTTTTGGATCATAGAAGGGTTACAATGGGGTTTACAGAGGATCATTGGTTAAGGATGTCTGGGATGGGGGATTCATGGGAGTAAGTTCATTTGAGTATACATGAAAGATATATAAAATTGTTCAAATGATTGAGGGATGAGTCATGGTCATGGTGGGTAGAATTTCACTCAATAAATGAGGGAATACTGAATTCCCAGCCTGGAGAGCTCTGCCACATTCTCCAAGGGAGTGGGAACAGTCCCCCGAGTGCATGGGCAGTGTCTGGCAAAAGATGATGGCCCATCCTTGGGTTCTTTTTATTGATGACTAGTCTTTTGAGTCTATGCTCTTGTAATTGAAACTTGGCCTACTGTTATGGGTGCCTAAGAGTTGCCACCTGAGAGCCTCCTTGTTGCTCAAATGTGGCATTTTTCTAAGCCAAACTCAGCATATGAGTGCATTACCTTCCCTCCAACGTGAGACATCACTCCCAGGCAGCGAGGGACTAATACCAAGTGCCAACTGGAAACACGATTGGTAAAAAACCTTGAATAAAAGGGGGAAAAGGTAAAGACAAATGAGTTCATGGGGCTAAGAGAGTTCAAATAGAGTTGGGGGGTCATCCCAGAGGTAATGCTTATGCACACCTCAGTAGGATATCATAGAACACCAAAGTGGCTATCACCCCACACAGAGGGACTCCTGAGGGCTCTGAAGACACCCATGTCCTATATAAGGGGAGATAGCCCCAGAGATTGATGCCTTATCAGTGGGCTCTACTTTGGAATCTGTGGTCCTGAGAGTGACAGAGTTGGGCTCAAATAGCCCTACCTGCACTTGGTCCATCAGTCCCTTCTTTCAAGCCTATATGTGAGGCTGGGGTTTATAGGTGTACTTCCAGAGACTTGAGCCTCTGGCCTGCCTATGTGCCAGCCATGCCTGGAATCTTGGTGGAGCTGCAACTCCTACTCTACAGCTCAATGGATTCACCCATTCATCTGTTGATGAGATGAAAATGATGGACAACAGCCATCCCAGGGGATGGAGAGAGACTGCAGCTCAAAGCAGGATAATCCCATCCACCATATCCATGGGATATAAGTCCACTCTCACTTGGAGATGGAGTGGACATCACCATTCCAGTCCCCTCAGGATTGGGGGAAAAGCTATGGACTAGAGTGGACTTAATGTTATTCTGTTGTAGACATAGTGGGATTCAAGCAGTGGAAGAAATTATAACAGTGAGGTGAAACCAGTGGCCACTAGATGCTTTTGGAGTGGGGAGGGGAAGGGCAGTTCTAATACAGGGGCTTTTACAGGACTTGGGGATTGTCCTGAGTGACATTGTGGTGACAGATATAGGCCATTTTACATCTGTGTATACCATGCAGAACTGTGTGGGAGAGAGTGTGGTCTACGATGTGAACTGTGGTCTATGCTTAGTGGCAAAGCTCCGGGATGTGTATATCCATTGAAGATGATGTGCTACACTAATGAAAGATGTTTATGGGAGATGTTATGGGAAGTATGGGAGGTGGAGATCATGGGAATCCCTGTAATTTTTGTGTAACATTTATGTAATCTAAGCATCTTTTAAAATATATATGAAAAAAATAACAATAACATTTATGTAAACAAATGCACATATATGCATATATATCTATATATCATTTTACAAATATTGGTTTATATTGTGAAAAATTTGATTTTTATCCACAATAAAAAAAAATAACCACAGATTTCCTTAGGTGAGTTATATTTTTTGAAATGTCAATATTGAAATTTTCCTCATGTGTGGTGATTATTCTGTACACATATTGATTTATATTCAAGTTTCTATGGCTTTGGGGAAAGTGATATTTATGTAGTATTGAATTTAATCTTCAACATAATGGATTTTTTCCTAGGCTTCCTCTTAGGTGGTTTTCACTCTCTTTACTCACCCAACATGTAATCTTTTTAATAATTTTCCTGATACTTCAATCTTGAAAATCTATTATAATTGTCACTGTTCGATAAGTTTTTCTACTGCATAAAGTATCCCTTAATTTGAAATCCTTTCCCAGATAAGTGTAATAATTGAAATAATTACAGCACCATATGAGGTTTTTCAATATTTTAATTTCCCTAATTCTAGTTTGGGAAATCATTTTTTTTAAAGTTGTTTCAGGCAGGGAAACTGGTCTTAAAAACCAGTAAATGCTATCAATCTAACAGTTGCAAAAAGGACACATCTACCAATATGTCCTTTTGTTGCAGCAGAAACAAAACTTAGAGGATGAGAAAACCCAAGCAGCACTTAAGAGGTAGAGGAAAAATATTTTATTATACATGGGCCCAGAGGAGAGTCAAGTCTCCAAATTCTGAGCCCTGAGCATTGGCTTTCATGGGGTTATATAAGTTTCTGTTTATTGGCTAGTGGGTTGCTGAGTAAGTGGGCAGATTCCTGAAGCAACTGGGCAGATTGGTGTTACAGAAGCAAAGGTGTGAGTTTAGCTTATCTTCCTAAAGCAGAGGGCCTCAGGGAGGAGAAGAGTAGAGTCATTAACTTTGTGAATTCCAGACAAAAGGGGGAGGAGGGTGCTTATCTCCCTAAAATGTGGATTCCCTGGAAGAAAGGGAGGAGGGGCTGTTATCTTTCTAAAGCTGTTGGCTTCTGCAAAGGGGGAGAAACAGAGCAGAGCTCCAGCACTTTCTTCATCAATTTGTAAATTTTGTCTTTGTGAATGCTGGTATTCCAATTAGATACCTAGGAGTGGAATAAATTAGGAATTCAGTTCAATCTTTTAACTGTAAATAAGTTGGTTTTAAGTGCTAATCCAGAAAAATTTGTGATAGTATGAATTTAGGGAAAAATGAACTTTAACACAAAAGTAAAACCTGGGTTTTTATTAAAAGAGAATTCCATAAACATGACTCATATACTTAATCTTTGAAACATTATAAAGTCTTCAAAACTGATGAGTGCCCTGCAGTTGTGATACTACAAAAGAAAGTATCTCTATGTTTGCCGGAGAATAACATGGCATGTAACTATCTTGGGATAGATTTTAATTGGAGCCTATCACTGAGTGATTAGTATAGAATTAATATGAATATGACCTGATTTTTATGGAGAAAACTTTTATGATCCCTCATCTCCTTCCCAGAAGCAAAAATCTCATACTCAAAAGAATTGCATTGCATATAGTCAATTGCCACAAGATTTCCTCACACATCCAGAGTGACTCAACATGTGTTAACGCACAAAAGAAACCCTACTTCAGTGATTTATTTGGAAAATCTCTCAGTGGCCAGTCATCTTATAATAAATAGAAGCAAATTTCCAATAAAAGTAAATCATACCAAAGTCATGTATTAGCTAAATTATTTACTCAATGCTCTGGTTTTACACAGGACAATGGAACTCACATTATGGAGAAACTATGTGAAAGCCATCTATGTGGAAAAGCTTTCACTCAATATTCTGCCCTGAGAAAAAATGACAGAACCGATACTGGATAGAAACCCTATGTCATTTATGTGGGAAAGCCTTCACTCCATGTTCTGTTCTGAGAAGACATGAAAGAACTCACACTGGAGAGAAGCCTTATAAATATCATTTATGTGGGAAAGCCTTCACCTATGATACTAGCTTAAGAACACACAAGAGAAAAAACAGCCAAAAGAAATCTTAGAAATGTCATCTATATGGAAAAGCCTTCACTCCATGTTCTGTCCTGAGACAATAGAAAACACACACTGTGGAGATACCATAAAAATATCCTTTATGTGGGGGAAAACTTGATTTATTTTTTAACCTTAGACCACATGAAAGAATTCAAACTGGAGGGAAATCCTGTGAATGCCATGTATCGGAAAGGTTTCAGCCAATATTCTGACCTAAGAATAGATGAGAGAACTCAATTTAAAGTTTTGAATATGGAAGAGATTCCAGCCCTTGAGTTAACCTTTGACATACTAGAGAAGTCAAAGATTGAATAAACACTTTGTATTTAATCTAGTAGATCTCTTTGTCATCCTGACAACTTCATCAATTTAAGCCAATTTGTACTGGAGGGAATCAATATGCTACCTATATAGCAAAGCCTTTAGTAAATGGTCTGATGATTTACAATGAGCAATCATAATATAAATGTAATGAAAATGGGAGAGTCTTCATCCACTGTTCCAACTGATAGACAAGTTTTAACCAGAGGTTGAATCTCCTGGAGGGAGTACCAGATAATTCATCCTGGAGATGTTATTCATGAAAAATCACACAAATTCATTTATTCATTCATAAACACTTTTAGGGAAAATGAGAAGTCACACTGTATTAAATTCTTATCAGTTTCATGAATGAAGGCATGTCTTCTGCTATAACTTATTACTTAGTAATAATATTCTTATATTGAGAAAACAATAGTCCTAAAGTCAATTAGGGAAATCTTCAGCTGGATTTCACATCAGAAAATTCATAGTGTGAAAAAAATTTATGTGGACCCTTTAAGATACAATTCAGCAGAGTCATTTGTAAGTTTTGAAGAAGACTTACAATTGAAGTTATATATGATAACAATGTAGAATTATGAAATAACCTGGGTATATTGAATAATGAATTGTTTTAGAAGTAATATTAAGTGAAATTAATTCAATAGATTAATACTTGCATATATGTAAGCAACAAATATTGTTGCTGACAATTTAATATGTTGGCCAAATTCTAGTTTTTTAAATGCAGTTCTAAACACAGGTTTGAATCAATCAGAATATAACTTTGAATGTTAACTCAAACCCTTAGAACACAAAATTATGATTCTAAGTTATTATAGGATTATATATGTTCCATGGTAAGGATGAAAACAAACATGAAAAAAGAAACATACATTAGAAAAAGAGTCTTATGGTTTATAAATACTCCTCTGTAAATACAATTTTATATTGTCATCAAATTTAGAAAGGAATTAAAAAGGAAACTATTAAATAAAATAAAATTTATCATTCATGGATAATTCTGGTTTCACTGTCTAGAGAATTCCCTAGAATCCAGAATCTGTCATTGAGTCATTTCATACATTTAGTATTTTAATATAAAAAGACACTTGCCAACAAGAACATAGAGATCACACCAAACAAGTACATGAAAATACATCAAAGGCATAGGGAGTGTTCAGTCTTCAGAGTGTCCAATTTTTGAATGTCCAATTTTCAGTAGGAAGGAAACTGCCTCACCTCCAATTTGGAAACAGGGTGCCTTTCCCATAATACCACTGCAGCTTAGACTACAAGCCACTCTTGAGGAGTGCATTCCAGTGGGAGAATAGAAAGAGTGGTTGGGTATATTGAGATTGAGATTTTGTATTTGTAGCCTAAACATGGATCTCCTTGATCCTACACTCTCTCAAAGCTGAATATTTTCCAACATACATTCCAGCACTTTTTCTTACAGTGAAGTCTTCAGTGCACAAATACCTTTAGATGGGGTCTCCACCCAATAAGTTCTTTCTGATGACATTTATGTAGTTGCTAATTGTTTTCTGTTCCAGTGTTCTCCCACCCCTTTGCTGCTAGGCAAGAGTATGCCCTTTTCTGGATCACTTGTGCTGTAAATCAGGAATCTAGATCTGAGTGGGTCCAGTCTGAACACTATCTGAACACTTTCCAGAGCTGTCTCTCCACATCTACAATTCTGGTGCCAGCTGCCACTATCTGCATGATAATTGACTTCCTATATCCAGAATATGTGTCTATAATTGTTTTTTCTATGACAAACTCATCTCCTTTGAGTTTTGCACTTTCCTCAATGAACAAAGTCATGTCATTTGTAGGAAAATTTTTGTCATCCACTTTATTGCTTTCTCTAAAGAGGCCTGTGATTTTTCACCACTTGTGCACCAGCATTTAAGAGACCCATGATAGTGTGAATACCCTTTTCCCCATCCACCCGATTGGGCACATAGGGCTTCTGATCCCTGGCAGGGACCCAGTTTCCTTGGCTCCATTCCTAAGTATTCTTGTTGAATGAGTAAGATGAGGGTACAGGTGATGGGGATCATCCTTCCTATTCAATTCATCATGCTCACCATCAGAACTGTCTTTCTTACCATCCTGGATTATGCACAAGGTGGCCTTAGCAACCCATGTGTTCCTCTTTCCTGGGCTGCATCTGGTGCTTGTTGGGCAGCTCTGCAGTGTTATAAAACTTTCCAGGCATATAGGCCCTCTTCCTCCCTTCTTTTTTATGCAGTGTAACAGGGCCTTAATTTCTTATTTAGATCACTTTCTGCCCCTTAATATTGGCAGCTTTTCTATAGGGAACCTATCCAATTCTTCTTTGTCTATCACCTGCTTTAGTATCCAATACTATATTGCTCTTTGGGTGGGCTGATTCTGTCCCCTCCTTTGTCTGTCCTTGGTAGTTCTTTGTATTCTGTTTATGGCCTTGCTGGCACAGCTTCCCATTGCTGGGCTTCAATCTTCCTGGACACGTCAGTGAAAAATTACTAATGCTTTGCTGCTAATTCCACCCCAAATCAAGGCATTGAGGTAGATCTTTTCTACCCCTTCACCCACTAATTTTCCCAAGGATAATAGAAAGGACATGGGAGTGTTACCCCCGGCAGGCCCTCATTTTATTAATGCTTTCAATTCCATACAAGGCAAGACTATCTAATCAAGATCCAGACCAGGAATGGGATTATGTAGTCACATATCTTTACTTTAAGAACGGTTATGGCCTCATCCAACAGTGTCCAGGGGATTTATTTTTTAAAATATACATTTAATGCAATCATTTTTAAATTTTTAAAAAGTTTTTACCCCCCCCCCCCCAGATGGCTCCCTTGTCTGTCTGCTTTTTGCCTGCTCATCTTCTTTAGGAGGAACTGGGAACTGAACCCAGTACCTCCTATGTGGGAAGTGGGCGCACAATTGCTTGAGCCACATCTGCTCCTGCAGGATTTACTTTTTGAGATTATACTCACAGTTAAGCATATCACTCTCATGCTCCTAATCTTCCAGAGTGAGTGGCATGTGTTTGGCTCCATCCCTGTCCTATTGGTTGTCCTGCTCCATGCAGGCAAAAATACATTTCAGCAGGGTATCTGTGGTTAGCTTCCCCAGCAGACATCTGAATCAGAACAGATGTGCTAAAGAAGCCACATGAAACTCGCCTGTATTTTGCCCATATTTGTCTTTTTACTAATGTATTCAACTTTCAGGAAAATATTTCAATGGTTTCATTGTAAACAATGCTGAGATAGTTCTGTGTTGAGTAAGTTTAACTTTGGATGTGTAAACAGCCTTCATTCAGTGGAGCTCCTTGTACATGTTCCCAAACTCCCCTTGGGAGGCATTTCAACCTTTGAAAGACTTTGTGGGTCAGTAGGTGTCCAGCTCCTTGGGTATAATTTACTTACTCTTCCTAGGATCCACCACCTAGGATCTACCTCTTTGCCTCTATCCACTAGATATTTTGTGTTCACATGGATATTGTTTACATCTCACTTGTGCTCATACAACCAGAGGGAGGCCACACCTCAGTCAGTGAATTACCTACCAGGGAGGTGGTGCCTCCTGGGATATGACTGAACCGATGAATCCTACACCTCCACCATGTCATGCACTGCTTTGTTGGCATACAAACTTTTGTGACAAGACATCAATTACCAACTATAAGGGAAAACTCTCACCATATGGAGGAGAGCAAAGAGTTCATGCAGGTGTTGGGGTCATGAAGAAAACACATATCTTACACAGGCACAGGATGGAATAATATTAACTCAGAAGGGACAAAGAAAGGTCAGCTTCACTAGTGGGATTTGATCCCCCATGACCAGCATGTCTGACTTCACAGCTGATGCAGAGAGGTGGTCCATATACATGCCTCTCATATAATGTAGACAAGGTACCTGGCTCCCTCCCCATCAGAAACAGATGTTACCAGAGGGGTGGGCCAGCTGCAATAAAATAATGCACATAGTTGGCCAGTCTCCTGTGAATGTTTATACAATGCACTGGGCAAAAGAGGAAGGAATGTTCCAACAGGCCACTATCTGCTAGGGAAAGTCCTTTATCTCCAGGCACCCCAGAGAAAGAATTGAGCCCATATTTATTATCTCATTGCAGTAGCCAGACTAATATACCTAAGCCTAACCACAGGGTTTATTTGTGGGTCTCAGGGAAGGAGGACAGGCCTCACTCAGAGTGTCTATTTGTTACAGATTATGAAAGAACATAATCAGACTATTACCACTAGCTATGGTTTATAGTGTACACTTGGTATATTTTCCCCATACACCCCTTATAATTAACACTATTCATTAGTATTGTACTTTTGTTATAGTTCATGAGAGAACTCTCATAGTTGTACTGTTAACTGCAGTCCATCTCCACCACATGGCTCACTGTGTTGTAGTCTTATGCCTTGCACATTCTATCTAAATTGTACGCTCAGTGGCTCTCACTTTCATCACAGACCTGTGCCATCATTGTCAAGTAAGTTTTGAATTTTTCCTTAGTCAAAAAGAAAAATTCCCATACTCCCTAATATTTACCCTTAACATTGATATAGTACATTTGTTGACAAAGCAAGAATATCACAATATTAATCTTAACTATAGTCAAAAAGTTACATTGTTTTTCCCATGCATCACTGTATTCTTACCAGCTTGTAATAGTGACATACATTTGTTCTAGTACATAGAAAAACATTCTTGTATTTGTATTATTAACCACAATCCTTATTCACCTCCAAGTTCACTATGTTTTTCAGACCCTAGATTGTTCTTTAGCTTTCTTTCAAATTGATATGTACATTCCTAGACTACTTTTTTCAGCCACACTCCCATTTATAAATCAACCCTGCTGTTATACATACTATAACGTGCTATGATCAACTCTATCCATTTCCACAATTTTACAGTCGAGCTAATTGAAAATTCTACAAATATCATGCATTGGTGCCCCTTCTCAGTCCTCATACTGTCTTCTAGTAACCTATACTCTAGGTTTTAACTCCATGTGTTTATTCGTGATATTTAATTCATATTGTGAAACCATACAATATGTGTCCTATTGTGTCTGTCTTATTTCACTTAGCATAATGTCCTCCAGGATCATCCCTGTTATCATGTGTCCCAAATTCATTTCTTCTTAAAACAGCATAATATTCCATCATATATATATATATATATATATATATATATACCATATTTTATTTATCCATTCATTTGTTGATGGATACTTGTGTTGTTTCCATCTTTTGACAATTGTGGATAATGTCACTATGAACATTGGTGTGCAAATGTCTATTTGCACCCCTGTTTTCAGTTCTCCTGGATATATTCCTAGTGGAGGATTTGCTGGATCTATGGCAGTTCTATATTTTGCTTCCTGTGTCTTTCACGGGGTTGCACCGTTCTACATTCTCACCAACAGTGAATGAGTGTTCCTCTTTATACACACCCTTTCCAGCACTTGTAGCTTCCTTTTTTTTTTTTTTAATTAATGACCATTCTATGTGATCTGAGATGATATCTCATTGTAGTTTTGATTTACATTTCCTAGTAGCTAGTGACATTGAACATTTTTTCATGTGCTTTTTTGCAATTTGAATTTCCCTTTCGGAAAAAAAAAAGTGTATTCAAGTCTTTGTCCCTTTTTAAAATTGGATTGCTTGCTCTTTTATTGTTGAGTTATATGATCTCTTTATATAGCATGGAAATTGAGCCCTTTTTGGATATGTAGTTTCCAAATATTTTCTCCCCTTTAGTGGGTTGACTTTTCCAACCTTCTTGACAAAGTCCTTTGAAGCACAAAAATTTAAGTTTTAGGAGGTCCCATTTATCCTTTTTTTTTTTTTTTTTCCTTTTTTAAGCTTTAGTGTAAGTTTTTTTTTTTTATTTTTTTAAATTTTTTTATTTTTTAAAGTAAAATTTTATTGAAGTATATCATTCATACCTGAATATATGTGAATAAGTTTATAGTAAAATTTGTAGATTTACAAAACAAACATGCAAATCATGTTAGGCACCAATATATTTCATCACCACCAACACCTTGCATTGTTGTCAAACATTTTTTACAAACTGTGAAAGAGCATCATCAACATATTGCTACTAACTATAGCCCATATCTTACATTTGTTATAGTTCTCCCACCCCACCCCAATAGTGTAAGGTTTTAAAAAAAACCACCACATACCACCAGGACATGAAGATGTTTCCCTCTTACACTTATGTTTGGTATTGTTACATTTTGAGATAATTTTTATATAAAGTGTGAGATAGGGACCCTCTTTCTTTTGGATATGGATATCCAGATCTCCTAGCACCATATGTTGAACAGAATGTTCTGCCCCACTTGGGTGGCTTAGGCAACCTTGTCAAAAATCACTTGGCCATAAATGTAACAGTCTGTTTCTGAAACACCAATTTAATACCATTGGTATATACATCTTTCTTTATGCCAATCCCATGCTGTTTTATTTTAATCACTGTAGCTATGTATTATGATTGAAAGTGTGAAATTGAGAGCCTTTTAACTTTGTTCTTGCTTTTTAAAATATTTCTGAGTATTTGGGGTCCATTACCATTTCAAATAAATTTGCTAATTGTGTGTTTTATTTGTTTTATAAAGGCTATTGGAATTTTTATCAGGATTGCGTTGAATCTGTATATCAATTTGGATAAAATTGACTTGTTAAAGCTATTTAATCTTTCCATCCATGAACACGGAATGTTCTCGCATTTATTTAAATCTTCTTTGATTTCTTTTAGCAGTGCTCTGTAGTTTTCTGAATAGAAGTGCTTTACATCTTTGGTTAAATTCATTCCAGAATATTTTATTCTTTGTGTAGCTATTATAAATAGAATTTTTTCCTGACTTCTTCTACAGATTGCTCATTACGTCTGTATAGAAACAGTACTGATTTTTGTATATTAATCTTGTATCCTGTCACTCTGCTGAATTCATTTCTTATTTTTAGTAGCTTTCTTGTACATTTTTGGGGATTTTCTAAGTATAGGATAATGTTACCTGTAAATAGTGAAAGTTTTACTTCTTCTTTTCCAATTTGGATGCCTTTTATTTCTTTTTCTTGCCTGACTGCTTTATCTAGAACATCTATCACTATATTAAATAACAGTGGTGAGAGTGGGGAATCCTGTCTTGTTCATGATCTCATTGGGAATTCTTTACATTTTTCACCATTTAGTGTATTGTTAGCTGTGGGTTTTTCATATATGCCCTATACTATGTTGAGGAAGTTTCCTTCTATATGTATCTTTTGGAATGTTTATCAAGAAAAGATCCTCAATTTTGTCAAATGTCTTTTCTGCATCAATCAAGATAATCATGTTATTTTTCTTTGATTTATTAATGTGGTGTATTATACCAGTTGATCTTGCATGTCTGGGATAAATTTCCCTTGCATGTCTGGGATAAAGCCTACTTGATCATGATGAATAATTCTTTTAATGTATGGTTGGATTTGATTGAGTATTTTTTTGAGGAATTTTGCATCCGTTTTCATTATGGAAATGGATGTGTAACTTACTTTTTAAAATAATATCTTTATCTGGCTTTGGAATTAGCGAGGGTGATATTGGCTTCATGGAATGAGTTTCATTGATTTCCTTCCTTTTAAATTTTTTTTTGGAAAAGTTTGAGTAAGATTGGTATTAAACTTGGAACTCTTGGTAGAATTCACCTGTGAAGCCATCTGGTCCTGGACTTTTCATTTTTGGGAATTGTTTGATGATTCTTTCAATCTCTTTGCTTGTGATAGGTTTGTTGAAGTCTTCTCTTTCTTCTATGGTCAATGTAGGTCATTTGTATGTTCCTAGGAATTTTTCCATTTGATCTACATTGTCTAGTTTGTTAAGATACCGTTCATAGTATCCTCTTATGATCTCTTTCATTTCTGTGGTGTCATTTTCATTTCTAATTTTATTTTTTGTACATTCTCTATTTTTTTTTCTTTTTCAGTCTATCTATGAGTTTGTCAATTTTATTAATCTTGAAGAACCATCGTTTGGTTTTGTTAATTCTCTATTTTTTTTTCTGTTTCATTCATTTCTGCTCTGACCTTTTCTACTTCATTCCTTTGGCTTGCTTTGGACATAGTTTGCTGTTCTTTTTCTAGTTCCTCCATCTGTTTAGTTAGGTCATTGATTTTTAGCTCTTCTTTTTAGTGTAAGCATTAGGAGCTATAAATTTCCCTCGCAACACCTCTTTCACTCCATCTCATAGGTTCTAATATATTTGGTTCTCATTTTAATTTATCTTGAGATATTTATTGATTTCTCTTGCAATTTTTTCTTTAACCCACTAATCATTTAAGAGTGTGTTTTTAATCACCATACGTTTGTGAATTTCCCCTTTTTCTTCCTCTTGATTTCCAGCTATATTCCATTATGATAAGAGAAAGTGTTTTGTATATTTTTGATCTTTTAAAATTTATTGGGATCTGCTTTGTTACCCAACATATGGTATACTCTAGCGAAAGATCCATGAGCACTTGAGAAGAATGTATATCCTGCTGTCTTGGAGTGCAATGTTCTGTATAGGTCAATTAAGTTTGGTTCATGTATCATATTCCAGCTCTCTCTTTCTCTACTAATCCTCTGCCCAGATGATCTATCCAAAGCTGTGAGTCATGTATTGAAATCTCACACTATTGTAGAAATGTCTATTTCTTCCTTTAGTTTTGCCAGCATTTCCCTCATGTAATTTGAGCCATCCTGGTCAGGTGCATATATATTTATGATTGTTATTTCTTCCTGGTGAATTGCTCCTTTTATTAGTATATAATGGCATTCCTTGTCTCTAATAACAGATTTGTTTTTAAAATCTAATTCACCCAATATAAGTATAGCTATCCTAACTTCTTTTTGGGGTAATGTATGCATAGAATATCTTTTACCAGGCTTTCATTTTTAATCTATTTGTATCCTTAGGTCTAAGGTGAGTCTCTTGTAGACAGCATATAGATAGGTTATATTTTCTAATCCATTCTACCCATCTGTGTCTTTTGATTGGGGAGTTTAATCCATTAACAGTCAATATTAACATTGTAATGGCAACACTTCACAAATTTTTTTTAATGCTTTTTTTTTTTTTTTTAAGATTTTATTTATTTATTCATTCATCCCCCCCTTGCTGCTTGTGCTCGCTGGGTCAGCTAACCACGCCGCGCGGGCAGGCTTGCCTTCACCAGGAGACCTCGGGAACGGAACCTGGGGCCTTCCATATGGTAAACGGGAGCCCTACTGATTGAGCCACAGCCGCTTCCTGACTTCACAAATTTTGATCCTTGGGTTTCATTTTTCACACCTTGTTTTCGTCTCTCTTTTTACACTTTTAGAACCTTTTAGTAATATAATCGTCATTTCTAGACTTTCTTCCAAGCCTGTGTCTCCAGGCTGTAGCACTCCCTTTAGAATTTCCTGCAAAGCTGGTCTCTGTGTTATGTACTCTCAGTTTCTGTTTATCTGTGAATATTCTAAACTAACCCTGTTTTGAAAGACAATCTTGCTAGATATAAGATTCTTGGATGGAAGTTTTTCTCCTGCAGCATATTAAATATATCAAGCCACTGTTTTCTTTTCTCCATGGTTTCTGATGAGAAATCAGTACTTGATCTTAGGGGCCTCGCCTGTATGTGATGAATATCTTTTCTTGCTGCTCTCAGGAGTCTCTCTTTATCTTTGGCATTTGACATTCTGATTAATATGTGTCTCAGATTAGGAGTATTTGGATTTATTAAGATGAGAGTACATTGTGCTTCTTGGACATGGCTATCTCTTCCTTCAATAGGGTTGGGAAACTTTCTATCATTATTTCTTCAAATATTTCTTCTACCCCTTTCCCCTTCTCTTCTTCTTCTGTGACACCCATGATACATATCTTAGCATGTCTCTTGCTGTCATTTATTTCCCTGTGACCCTGTTCATTTTTTTTCATTCTTTTCTTTATCTGTTCTTTTGTATTGTCACTTTCAGAGGACCTGTCTTTCAGCTCACTGACCCTTTCTTCTGCCTCAAATCTTCTTTTATATGCCTCCAGTGCATTTTTATTTTATTTGTGACTTTCATCCCCTTAAGATTTGCTAATTTTCTATGCATGCCTTCAAATTCTTTATGCTTACTCAGTGTCCTCTTGATGTTATTATCCCTTTAACCAACTCATTGAATTTATTAAGGAGATTTGTTTGAACATCTACTTTATGTTACATGGAGGCTTAGTTTGTTCCTTTGACTGGGCCATAACTTCCTGTTTCTTGGTGTGGATTTTAATTTTTTGTTGGTGCATCAGCATCTGATTTACTAGATGTTTTTATTCTTGATAACTTTTCTCTCTTTAGTGTAGGGCTATTTGATTGGCTTTGTGTTACAGCTCCTCTTTAATACTTAGTTCAACTTAATTTGCAACTTTATATAGTGGCTTGTGTTAAGCCAATGTGATTTTTTTCCAGCTCACTTTCTTGTTTCTTGTCCCTTATTTCTTGCTGATTGCAGAAGAGGAGTCAATGATGTGGTTGTCTCTGTAAGCCATGGAGGCTGAAGGTGCCCACATTGCCCCAGGAACTGATACAGGTTCTCCCACCTTTCTCCCATGCCAGGGGTGGAAACAAAGCTGCAACCTTGTTCTGTAATCCATGCAGGCCAAGAGTGCATGTAGTTGCTCAGAGAAACTGATGAAGTTTCACACCACTTCCTCCCCTGCCTCAGGCTGGGTTGGGTTTAGTGTACACAGAAATCGAAGCCATGCAAGTCAAACTGACCACTGTTGCCAAGGTAGACTGATAAAGCACATGGGCCCCCTTCTCCTCTGCCAGGGGCAGGAATGGAGCCTCCAGTGTGCCCACAAATCTAGTTCATGTGAGCCAAAGCAGCTGCAATTGCCTGGTGAAGGTGAGGGAGCACAGTCCCTCCTCTTGTCCTGTCATGGGTGAGGATGCAGTCAGAGACGTGTCCAACATTCTAGTCCCTGCAAGCTAACTGAGGCTGCAGTTGCCCAGAGAGGCTAAGGGAATACTTTCCCTTCTGCCCTGTCAGGTTTGGGGATGGAACTACAGGATTGTCGAACACTGCCATCCATGTGGCCCCAAAATGCCTGCATTTGCCCAGAGAGGTTGAGAAGACACAACCCTCCTCCTATCCTATTGAGGGTGGAGATATACCCACAGTGTTGTCACCATTCTAGTCCATGTGGGCCATAACTGACTGCAGGTGTCCAAACAGGGTGAGGATGCACTGTCCTTCTTCCTTCCCTGTCAGGGGCAGGGATGGTGCTATTGATGTGCCCAACCTGGGCCATGCAGGCCAAATGTACCTGCAGTTGCCATGAAGCTGGGGAAAACTGACATCTCCTGTCCTATTGGGCACAGGGATGTAACCTCAGCTAAGTCCAATAATCTACTTCATGCAGGCAAAAAGTGACTGCACTTGCCCTGAGAGAAGAGAGAGCTCTGCCTCTCCTCCTCCTTTGTTAGAGGTGGTGATGAAGCCACAGATGTGTTTAATAATCTAATTCATGCATGGCTGAAAGTGCTTGCAGTTGCCCAGGGAGACTGGTGCAGGTCCTCCTACATTCTTTACTGCTGGAAGTGGGGCTGAAGCCTAAGCTTGAGCTGCAATCTCACCTGGGTGGAAAGAAGCTGGTCCCAAACTTCATTTTGATTTTCAATCATCCTTGCTTCCCTTCATGCCAGGGGTGGAGTTAAAGTGGAGGCTACTGTCATCTTTCTCACTTGGACAGTTTCAATCTTTAGCTATTTGGATTGGACTTTAGCCAACTGAATTTAGTAATCATTTGCTGAAATTGGTGCCCAACCATCTCTTTCTCCTCCATTTATGGAAAATGGAGCTTCTAACACCAGCCAGGGAATGGCTTCTGATGCAGCTTGCACTGCCAACAGGGGATGGACACTGACCTCCCTAGTATAGAGAGCTCTACTCCCAAATCTTAACTTCAGATTGGAAGTCTCCTCTTTCCATTCCTCCAAGGATGTTGGAGGATGTTTTTCTGGTCTCCTAGGTCTCCCAAACCAGTGATTTAGATACCTGTGGCTGTTTACTAATTGCACTGTAGGATGAGCTGACTCTTGGAGCTCTTTACTTTGCTGCCATCATGCCATCTTTCCTAACACTGAGGTTTAATAAGTGATAGTCCATGATCATTATCTAAAAATTCAAATATTATATATATTTTTACATTACAGCTTTAAAATTATGTGAGAATAAAATGAAAAACTTTGAAAAGTGTACAATCAAATTATCTGTTCATCTCATTTGTAACCTTTAAGTCACTTCCTCCTTTCTCTTCCAAATCATGACAACCTTTTAAAAAATTCCCTAACTATTTGAATAAAAGGGAATCTTTATAATCAAAGCACAGTAGTAAAAACCTATTGTTTTATTAGTATACTCTTCTAAATGATGTGTCACATCTCTCTTTTAAAGAAAATATACTATTCCATTATCAAAAAAGGCACAAATTCCCAACTTAGACCTAAGGTGAAGTTACCTTAGGAATCTAAATAGATAATTAAAGTGAACTAGAACCAAGTCAGCAGATAGAATGAATGTATATATGAAAATATATCTAGAGGATTTTTGCCAACTTTGTAAAAATATGCATCTTCTAATATTAAATCAAGGTAGGGTGATTTTAGATAAAAAAGTATGAAGAGTAAATTTTATCTACCTCATTTTATTTGCAGTCATAATGCTGACATGAATTCATGGTTTGGATGATGAGAAGACATGGCCAAAGGGAGAAAATCGATTGAGCATCAGATAACATACTCCAGAGAGCAACAAACATAGAGGTTGCCATTGAGGCTTGGGGTCCAGGGCTTAGGTTTGCCTTCAATCACAGATTCTCTGCTGTTATCAGTTTTACATATTGAATGTCAGTTGTTTAAAGAGCACTGTCCTTGATTGCTTTTTTGCAAATAGGGCATTTAAAGACAAATATTCATTCATTTTCCTTTTTTTGTCAGGTGAAGAAACAAAAGCACAGAGGTTTTATGTAATTATTCCTATTTTGAAGTGCTAACAAGGCATAACAGGGCTAGAGTTTGGTCTTTTTGCACTGATCTGCCATTCTTAAAAATGTATATATACATTTTTCTGTTTGTGGTTAAAATTACCAGGGATAAAATAAATGAATGGGGAAAAATTCTTTTTAAACTCTGACTAAATGGAATTGAATACAACCATAACTAAGGTTCCTTATGCCAAAAAGTGTTAAGAAGGTACATGGGACTTGTAGCTCAGTGAAAACAGAGAATTACATAATATACATTGCTAGACTTATCAGTTTGGTCCTAATTTTTGCAGACTGTGATTTGATAGTAAGAATAAATTAAGTGTTCCTTATAATACCTTGGTTTTGTAGAAAGTGTACTGTATCTGCACAGCCATCTTCTCTAGAAGGCCACTTCCATAACTACTGAACACAATACAATGTCTCCAAGCAAATTTTTGAAAATATCTTGTCAAAATTTAATTTCCCCAAAAAAACAATCTTCAAAATTGACTAGCATCACTGAATTATCAGTTATTTTAGTCAATCTTAAAGTGAATTTTAAAGCAATTAATTTATGTATGGAATGATTCTAACACCACTAATGATAGCTGGAAATATTTGTTGACCCATTTCCATTTTGTTTAATGGAACAGATAAGATTATTTGTTGACTGTCAGTTGGTTTTGTTCTGATGAACAAAATATTTATCCAGAAATTTATACTTTGTCATTGGTATCCCAAATTGAATTGCATACCAATGTAAGAAATGAGATAAAAATTATGAAAGGAACCAACCTAAACAAAATCAAAGAAATTTTGCTTTAATTTGAAAGAAATGGATCATGAAATGTACTCAGACAATACCTTGCCATAACAGAGAGGAGAGACTCTCCATTCTACAGAAAGATCCATAAATATATCCAGTAATTAATGAAATGAGGAAACTCTGGGTGAGCAGAAACACTGAGTGGGTCTTATAAGAAAAAAAAACAAGATAACATAGGATTCCAATAAACACAAGATACCATGGTGACATGAATGTTTGATCTTAAAGGCATATTACAGATAAATTGTATTACTTATAGGAACATGTATTTAACTGAGTTAAAATATTCACCAATGCATATTTTATTTTTCCTAGAAATATTAAATATCCCATTCTTTCCATTCATAAAATCCAATTTAGGAGAAATACACATGCTGTTTCTTATGTCAATCTTCACTTTTCTAAGCATCCATAACCTTATGATCTCTTTCTTATTTGCTGTCTCAGAGAAAAGACTTTCATCCTTCAGGAATACAAAATCCAAACTTTCAGTGAAGAAAATGTGATGAAGTAATGCTTATAGTAGATTAAGAAGAAGTACATGAATCACTTTGTGTACAAATAAATCATAAAATGTGCAAAATTTTCTCTCATAATAAAAATCTCTATAACTTTTAGGTGAAAATATATATATTACTAAATATTTTAACTTGGTGAAAAATATATTTCTTTCATTTAAATTAGAATTAAGAGAGAAGAGGCAAAATTTCAAAACAGGAAAAACAAAGCAAATGACCTGTCAAATGTTAGAACAAATTTATGAAGGAAGTTACCCTGAATGGACTTGGGCAGAGAAAGGAATAGATCCCCCATGCTAGGAAATATGTATAGAAGGTGATCTGAAGGTAAAAGTAGTGATAAACATTGAGTGAGCAGGAAAATGGAGAGATTATCTTGAAATTAAAAAAAAAAAAAAAACAAAAAAAATGTGAAATAGAAACTTTGCTCCTCAAAACACTGTTCAAGTAAATCCCAAAAGCTCCCTATTATTTACATATGCTTTTTTGATTAGACTATCCTATGAGAACATTCTAACCTTATGTGCTCATTTCCTTCTATCTTACCTGGGGAAAGCCCATTCCTCCTTTCTGTTTCTTAAAAGTTGGTTCCTCATTGTTGATGAAATTTGTAAAGTAAACAATAATGGAGAAAAATAAATTACTATATAGGTAGTTTGATGAAAGGGGACTATGTAGAATAAAAGAAATTTAATTTAGGCATAACCATCTTTTCTTAGATTTCCTAAAATGAATGGAGACAAAATGAAGTAATGAAAATAATATCTCTAGTAGTAGAAGTTTAAAGAATCACTCAAAAAATTGTGATCAACCCATAAATCTTAGAGACAGCTCAGAAAATTACAAACTGAAGTCAAGAACATAGCTCTGATGTTAAAGGACTGCCCTAGAAAAATGAACTCCAGCCTTGTAGAAATAGACATGTTTCTTTCTCCTCTACATGACACTTCTTCCACCCTGACCTGCCTTGCTCATTCCCACTTCCTCTCCCTAAAGAATGCCCTTTCCTTTTAAAGCCAGAATCAACTGTTCTTTCATTGATGGAGATGATAAAAGTAATCCATAATAAGAAAAAGTCCTATGTAAATCAATTCCTTAGTTAAAATGTGCACAACAATTGTAAATATACATGTAGTTATTACAGTGTTCTTTTAATTTGCCTGCATGAATTGAATGATCATGAAATAACTAAAAATTGATGTTAAAAGTATAAATATATAATATTATTTTAACTAAGTTTAATATTGTTTCTTTCATATAAATTATATTCTGAAGAAGAAAATGTAGTCCAATAATTAAAAAAAAAAAAAAAAAAGACCAAGATATTAGATTTGATATAGAAGAAAAGAATCAGGGAACTACCTCTTCTCACAGATTAATAGAAATTTGTATTTTAGAAAACTATAACAATGTTCCTAGTCACAATTACCAGAATCCACTGAGAAACCAGCAACACTGAGGGAGGATTTAAATCACAAATCATGACAACTTAGAATCTTTGTTCACAAAAGGACTCTCTCAAAGACTGGCACCAATATTACATCATTCTTGAGTATAGGAGAATAGGGATGCACAGATAAAATAATCCTATTTTCTATACCCAGAACCATGTTGCATTCCACTGCTACTATTCTCATTGTATGTTATGTAAACATCACCTTGGATCTCACCAGGACTTTGGGGTCAGAGTTCGGTTGCAGAGGTCTGATCAAATAAGGGGGTAAAAATAAAAGGAGCAGAAGAGCCATGTGTACAGAACTTATAAATGAGTCTAACTCTGTTACACTGGGGGAGCATAAGTTCCAAAGTAAGGCCCACTGACAGGGTATTGAATTCCTGAGCTGTATGTCTTGCTTATAGTTTCTGATTATCTCTAGAGTCCTCAGGAGCCCAACCATTTAAGGGATTGCTTACTGTGGCAGTCAATGAGATCCTGTTGAGACTTGTATAAGTGTAACCTCTGGACTGACCTTCTGACTCATGTTGAAATATCTTAACCATAAAAACTCATTTGATATTAATCCCTTGTTGCCAGGGAGGCTCATCCCCGGGAATCATGTCCCACATTGGGGGGAAGGGAATGCAATCATATGCTGAGTTTGGCTTAGAGAGAGGCCACATTTGAGCAACAAGGAGGCTCTCAGGTGGCAACGGGAGGTGTGGGAGGTGGGCAACATGGGAATCCCAGTGGGTTCCATGTAATATTTTGGGTAATCTAAGCACCTCTTAAAATATATGTGTGTATATATATATATATATAACATTTTTGTAAGCAAATACACATATATGCATATATATTTATATATCATTTTGCAAATGTTTGTATGTATTGTGAGAATTTTGATTTTTACCCATAATAATTAAAAAAAAAAAAAACTCATTTGTATTTATCATTTTCCCCTTTTGGTCAAGGTCTTTACCCAGTTGCATTATTACTTGATGTTTAGTAATAATCTCTGTGTCAGGGAGGCTCAACCGCAGGAGTCATGTCCCTCAGTGGGGAAGATAGTGAATTTTTATACTGAGTTTGGCTTAGAGAGAGGCTGCATTTGAGCAACAAGGGGCTTTCTAGCACTATACTTGAAAAATGTATGACCCAGAGACTTAAATCTTTTGTCTGTCCATGTGCCAGTTCAGCCCTGAGTTCCAGCATTGTTGCAATTCCTACTCTACAGATCATTGGACTCACCCAGGACAACTAACAAGGAACAGAGGGTGTCTGCAACTGCAAGAAGGTGGTTCCATCCATCTGCTCCTTGGGATCTAAGCTCCCTCTCAATTAGAAGCGAAGTGTGCATCACCATCCCAAAGACCTCAAGATTGGAGAATGAACAATGGATTAAAGTAGACATTATTCTTTTACTATAGACATTATTCTAGAAATGGAAGAACTCTCATCACTGACATAAAGGCAGTGGCCACCAGAAATTCTGAGGGATGGGAGAGGAAAGAATAGGTATAATATGGAGGCATTTTGGGGACAGTGGAACTGTCCTGCATAACATTGCAGTGATGGACACAGGCCATTGTATGTTTTGTCATAACCTACAAATTTGTGTGGGACAGAGTTAAACTATAAGGTAAACTATAGTTCAATGTTAATAGCAATGCTTAAATATGTGTTCATAAATTGTAAAAAATGTACCACACTAATGAAGGATGTGGTAAATGTGGGAAAATGAGGGAGGGGAGGAAGTGGCCCTATGGGAATCCCTTATATATTTAATGTAACATTTATGTAATCTAAAGCTTCTATAAAAATAGAAAATATTAATGAAAAGAAGGGAAAGGGAGGGACTGTTTAGTATCTGAGGAAGATCTTCTTTTTCAGCACCTTAAATCCTTTCAACTTGAAACTCATGAGCTCCTTCTTTGCTTTCCTATTTGACTGGCTTCCTTTGAAAGAGGAAGACCAGTCCTGGGTCTCTTAGGCCTGAAAAGCATTCTCTCTCTTTCCCTCTATCCCTAGGTCTTCTTACCACTTGATTTCTATGATTCTTTAAGGTGTGACTGAATTTCCTTGAGTGGTCTCAGAGATTCTGCAGAGTGCACTGGAAATCCCTAAGTGTAGATAGTTTGCTACCACTCAGAGGGAAAATGACATTACTTAGGAAAACTGACGGTACTTAGAACAGGAGCCCTCAGTATTTGCTGGTAGAGGAGTCTAGAAGTCCCTTTGGAAAATTTGGGAAGCAAGGACAGGCTGGATTTGGGTCAGATACTGGGATGCACAGTTGTTTGTGGAGTCTGTGTATTAATGAATGACTGGATGAGATATGGCATGAGTGGATAGGTCCTGAGGTTTACTTAGAGAGTGTCCAAGGATTTTGTGTGAATTGTAAAGGAATGGAGTCATTTTACCAAGGGGATAGTATTCTCAGACCATGCTTCATTGAAGCAGTCCATGTAAAGGCAGAGCAAGATGGACTTTCCTGCACCTCCTTTGCTCTCTGGATTTTCCCTAAATCCTGCTCTGATGTTTTAGAAGACAATGGAGTTGCACCATAAAATGAAAAGAATGTACTGTGAAAATTAAAATCCCAGTGATACATGATATCCCATGCCCAATTCTATATGATAATCATTGGCAAACATTTTCTCAGGAAACCTATTGATATACTAAGTATATTTCATATATAAACTCTCTCTATAAGATATATATATATAGAGAGAGACATATACAATGTGTTTATGCATGTATATACTGATCTATTAGGAACTTGGTCCTCAGTTTTATTTCATATCTTTTAATGAGATTTATATTTATTACTTAAGTTATAATGGAGCAAACATATAATTGACAAGATATTTGGCCATTATCATTTACACATATTTTTCTGTATATTTGGATAAAAAATAATAATTATAGGGATGATTCTCCTCTTCCACATGGTCTGAACCAGGGTCAGTTGTTGGAATACAGGTTGTATCTGCTCATGTTTCATAAGCCCTGGTGGCTTCACTCACATACCTTGGGAGGGATAACTGGAAGGCTGGGCTCAACTGGTTATGTAACCCAGACATGTGCTAATGGCCTCTGCACCATGATGGTCTCAGGGTGATCAGACTCCTTACATGTGGCTCAGGTATCCTAAAAATAGTGATCAAAGAAATTGGAAGTAGAAATTACCAGTTTCTCACCTTCAGAGTTATAAACCAGCATTGTAAGTCTTGCTTCCACTTATATTGCCCACAGCAGTCACAGAGCCCACCCAGTTTCAAAGCAGTGGACACAACCCCCATCCCTCTACAGGAGGTCCATCTTGATAACATACTAAGCCAAGAACCAAATTTTCCCTAGTGATAGCACCAAATTGCCACAAGCTGGACTTCAAGGTACACAGGCCTAAATGGAGTTGAATTAATTACTGTGGTCAGTAATTTGTCTCCTCAAACACAGGTGCAAGGCAGCAACACCCACTGTGGTTCTAAGAGCCACTAAATATGCCAGGACCTGTGGGTTTAGCTGTGAACCCATTCTCTGTGGGTGTGCATGTTTAAATGGGACCTCACTGCCCATGTGTAATCACCATCAGGGGAGTGGGGGGTGAGTTCTGGATAGTTGTAACACATATGACTTTGCATTTTATTCCCAAATCCTTCCAGTACTTTCCCCCACTCCAAATAGTAGCAGGATACCTAAATAGTTAAAACTTCAGGCCCATGTGACTGGTGCCTGATCAGTGGACCTTGCACTAGGATTCTAACCTGTCTTTCCAGAAGCCTGCCATGGCATCTTTCTTCCCCAAGCTGTCTAATCTCCCCAGTATTGATATACATTTCTTGCCTTGCAGAAAACATCTGTTCCTTTAGGATCTGTTTCCCATCCTTTTGGTACATGAGTAGTTCACTGCATTCCTTGGAAAGGAGCTCTCTTCCCCCTTCTGCATGTGAGCATGTCCCATAAAACACCCCCCTCTTGATGAGAGTGCAAATGTCATGCCTTGGAAGTGCCATCTCTCCTCCCACTACCAAGGACTAGGAATAGGCCATGGCTAGGCTCAGAACCATCTCATACTACCACTACCATGGGTAATGACCCCAAATTTGCCCCCTAAACAAGTGCTCATTACTCACCAAGCTAGACTTGTCTGAATCTTTCTTTGGTCTGATGTATTCCTACCAGTTTGTAGAAAGGTTTTGTTTTTACACAGCTCCTGGACACACTCAGGACAATAGTAAGTGCCTGAGAGAGGACTTTAGAAATTTCTCCAGAATCCTGAGTGATCTTATGTTTATTGCTACTTCAATGTGGCTGAGATCAGAAAGTCCTAGTTTCCCTCCCTCACCATATCCAGGACTTTATCGGTGGCATTCTTGTTCTGTGATTATCCAAAGATGCTTCTCACCTCTTCATAATCTGGACAGAGATCCTCCTTCCAAAGAAATTTTCCACATCACACTTCTGCCAAGGCATGCAAGTATTTTCATTCAGACATAATGTCCTCATTAAAGACTCAGTAGTATCATTTATGAGGAAATAAGTTCATGAAAGCTGTCATAACTAATTGAAGATTTCATGGAATTTCTTCTAAATGTAATTGTACTTTCCTTTCCTGGCCAAACCAGGGATTATACTCTAAACTAAGGTGTTTATTATTATTTTATATTCCTGTCATTATTAAATTAAAACATGGTTAGGGATTAGCTATTATAAGATCACAAGGCCAGCTACCTCTTTCACAAAAGTCCCTCAAGGGGAGCAGATGTAGCTCAAGTGGTTGAGTGCCTGCTTCCCATGTAAAAGTCCCAGGTTCAATCCCCAGTATCTCCTATAAATAAAACAAAGAAATGAAAAAAAGTAACTCTCATTGGGGAGCAGATGTAGCACAGTGGTTGAGTGCCTGCTTCCCATGTACAAGATCCTGGGTTGAATACTAGGTACCTCATAAAAAAAAAAAAAAAAAAAAAAAAAAAAAAAAAAAAAAACTGCTGAAAGGCAGGGTTTGAAAAGAAGTTATTATTGTTAGTATCTTCATTTGTAAGATAACATCAGAAGTATATTTCATTAAAAGGAATTTCAAATACCCCTTAAGTATTTACACTTGCACAGAAATCCTGTGGAATGGAAACCATATTGAGAAAGAAATTGATGGTATTGTTTTGGGGCATGGTTATTTCAACAGTAAATTCATCTTAATAATAGGGATTTATCTGTTTAAAAATATTTCAAAACCAAGTTAACTGTTGAATTCTCATTGATATCCTTCTAAATTAAAATGGCTGACCAAGTATAAAATATTAACAGAGTAAGGGATTTTATTGTTCTTTTAGTATCCTTATTAGTTTGGAAATTTTGTAAAAGGATAGGTCTGTTGTTAAATCAAAACAATTCATAGATTCTTACTTAGCTGTCTCTGTTATAGAAATTCCTCCATGGGTTTGTTATATCCATTAATAAAATAATACCAGTTTTTTATTTCATTTAAGTATATACCAAACCTGCATAACTGGCTTTCCTCCTGTCTGAAATCCCTGTAAACAAAATATCTGCCAAGAACTAAAAACATCTTAAAGTGGTTTGCCATTATTACTATCACACTTATCACTAATACCATCACACCTGCTGTGGCCCTGCAGGTAAAGGATAGCTCTAACACCTTGGGACTTGGGGCCCAAGGAGGTGATCAAAGCTATGTAGTAGGATCCTGGTGTTTGAGGATCTGGGAGGGCCCTGGAGAACATGAGGACATGGGGACCTCCTGGCCACTCACAGGAGATCCAGTGAAGGTGACACATTCATTCAGGGGAGGGAGGGTAACTGGGGAAGTGGTTCAGATTCTGTGGACTGAAAATAAAATTTTCATAGGTTCATGGGTGAATGGGTGGGGTGATAACTAAAAATAGGACAATGGAGAATATGGGGAATTAAATTATCATAAGACTCTATAAAAGTTAAAGTATGTGTCAATGTATCTTATGAGTTGACAGTGATTAGAATGTAATAAATGATCCATATTCTGTGCCCTTAAGTGTATGTATATAAAAAATATAAAATGTGTACTATGTATATATGAATTCAAAAGATATAGAATTATGTCTATGTTAGTGTGAATGTCTGAATGAATAAATAAGCCTACAGTGAATTTGATCCCACTGCCCTACAGGCCTATAACCAGCCTTGTTGAATCCGCTTCCTGAGGTGGAGGTGGAGATGTAGCCTGGAGTCCGGGGCATTCAGTGTCATGAAAGAGACATTTAGATCTTTTCCCCAATTTGAAAAAGTAATTTTGTTAGTATTCTTTATTTATTTTTTATTGAGGGTAAATATCAACATTTTCACAATACATACCAATATTTGTAAAATGATATATAAATATATACGCATATATGTGCATTTGCTTACAAAAATGTTATATATATATATAAGAGGTGCTTAAATTACCTAAATATAACACAGAACCTACAGGGATTCCATGTTCCCCACCTCCCATACCTTCCACCACATCCCACACAAACATCTCCCACAAGTGTGGCCCATCACCCTCAATGGACTTACACATCCTGGGGCCTTGCCATCAACCATAGACCACAGTTCACATTGTAGACCACACTCTCTCCCACACAGTTCTGAATGGTGTGTGCTGATTTAAAATGGCCTACATCCGTTGCCACAATGGCACTCAGGACAACCTCCAAATACCGAAAAAGCCCCTGTATTTCAACTGCACATCCCCTCCCTGCCACGAAAGTGTTCAGTGGCCACTGGCTCTACCTCACTGTTATAATTTCTTCCATTGCTAGAATCACCATATGTGTACAACAGAATACCATCAAGTCCACTCTAGACCATAGTTCTTCCCCTAATCCTGAGGGGACTGCGATGGTGATGTCCACTCCACCTCCAAGTGAGAGAGGGCTTATATCCCATGGATATGGTGGGTGGGATGATCTTGCCTGCAGATGCAGGCCCTCTCCATTCCCTGGGATGGCCGTTACCCATCGTTGTCTCCTTGCCAGGTGACTTGGATGAGTCCCTTGAGCTGTAGGGTAGGAGTTGCAACTCCACCGAGATTCCACACACACCTGGCACATAGGTAGGCCAGAGGCTCCAGTCTCTGGAAGTATACCTAAAAACTCCAGCATCACATATAGGTTTGAATAGAAGGGACTGATGACCATGTGCAGGGAGGACTTATTTGAGTCCAATTCTGTCACTCTCAGGAGCACAGATTCCAAAATAGAGCCCACTGATAAGGCATCAGTCTCTGGGGCTATCCCCCCTTATAGCCCTCTGGTGTCTCCAGAGCTCTCAGGAGCCCCTCTGAGTGGGGTGATAGGCACTTAGATGTTCTATGAGCTCCTACTGAGGTGTGCATAAGCGTTACCTCTGGGATGACCCACCAACTGTCTTTGGAGTCTCTTAGCCCCTTGAACTCATTTGTCTTTACCTTTTCCCCCTTTTATTAAAGGTCTTTTTCCAATTGTGTTGCCAGTTGGCACTTGGTGTTAATCCCTCGTTGCCAGGGAGGCTCATCCCTTGGAGTCATGTCCCACGTTGGGGGGAAGGTAATGCATTCATATGCTGAGTTTGGCTTAGAGAGAGGTCACATTTGAGCAACAAGGAAGCTCTCAGGTGGCAACCTTAGGCACCCCATAACAGTAAGCTAAGTTTCAGTTACAAGAGCAAAGACTCATAAGGGTAGTCATCAATAAAAAGAACACATCAGTGGGCCATCCTCTTTTGACAGACACTGTCCCTGCACTCAGAAGACTGTTGCTGCTCCCTTGGAGAATGTGGCAGAGCTCTCCAGGCTAGGAATTCAGATCCCATCATTTATTGAGTGATTGTCCACCCACCGTGACCATGCCCCATCCTTTGATCTTTTGAACAATTTGTATCTCTTTCATGTATATTCAGGTGAACTTACTCCCATGAATCCCCCCTCCCAGACACCCCCCACCAATAATCCCCTGCAGTACCCATTGTATCCCTTCTGTGATCTAAATCTTCCATGAACATGTAGCCCATAAAATAATCAAATACACTTAATAGGAAAAAGAAACAACAATGATAAACTTACATGCAAGAGACGAACATAAGGAAACTCAGGAAAAAAAAACAAAAAACAAACAATCAATCAAACAAAAAACAAAACAAAACAAAATATAATTAGCGGATTGGGTCATTCAAAAGAATGAGGAAAAAAGCAAAATAAATGCTTTTATATATATATATATATATATATATATTCTTTTTTCCTTTTATCACTGTGTTATTGGATGTCTGGTGTGCCGTGACACCTTCCCCCTCTCAATCCCCAGTGTCTCCCAAATTTTCATTTAATTTTCAAAGAAGTTTTAGTCACAGCAAAGTCACACACGGAATACCAGAGACTCCCAGATACCAACCATCCCCCCCTTCCCTACCCCATATTAACCCCCCCCTTTTTTTTTTGGATGTTAGCATTGTTATAACTGTTATACAGATAGCAAAATATAGCAACTAAACATTGTCAATGATTTACAGTATAGTTTACAATTTAGATGATACAGTTTAATAAGTTTTGATATTATTTAACATGTCCTGTGTCCATTACTGTAAGGTAATGAAAAACCTTTCCCATGACCACTAAATACCCCATTTGATCTTAACTGTTCCTTCCTCCCCATGCCACTGGGGCATATGACACTCCCCTGTCTTGACTCATGGAATGTCAAGATTCATAGTTACATGCCCTGGATATTTGAAACTGCCCTTCCTAATCTACCCACCTGTCAATGCTGTACCACCAAACCCAGTAATATCACTACCCATCTGTCCTATCCTTCAATATGCAACTATACTCTATCCCTTTACCATAGATTATGTCTATATGGGTGATGGCTCAAAGCCTGCTCTTCTCTTTCTCTCCCTTGTTAACCTATCTTTCAGACAATGGTTCTCAGAGACTGCTCACTTTCCTCAGTTCAGATCAGTGAGGTCATATACTGTTCATCCTTCAGTGCCTGGCTTGCTTCACTCAACATAAGGTCTTCAAGATTCATCCACGTTATTCCATGTGCTAGCACTTTATTCCTTCTTACAGCTGAGTAATATTCCATTGTATGTATGTACCACATTTTGCTTATCCATTCGTCTGTTGATGGGCACCGGGGCTGATTCCAACTTTTGGCAACGGTGAACAATGCCGTTATGAACATTGGTATGCATATATCTGTTTGTGTCTTTGCTTTCAGTTCTTCTGGGTGTATACCCAGCAGTGGAATTGCTGGATCATACAGAAGATCTATTGTTAGTTTTCTGAGGAACCACCAAACTGTACTCCACAGTGGCTGGACCATACCGCAGTCCCATCAGCAGTGGATGAGGGTTCCTATTCCTCCACATCCTCTCCAACATTTAGTGTCTTCTGTTTTTTTTTTTTTTTTTTTTGCTTGACAGTTTATTAAATACACTACATTTGTACCTTATTCTGTAGTTTTTAAAATCATTCACACATGGACTTAGTAAAAAAGTTATTTTATAGAAAATCATCTGCAAAACTAAAATGAAAATAATGCACATATTGTGAACATATTAGATGACTGCTGTAATGTTAGGAACTATTTTCATTTAATCTGTACAGGTGTTTAATGAAGATAATCATGAACCATTAGGTGGCTTGTTTTTCTTAAATCTGACCTCAAACTATGACTTTAGAAGTGTTCATGTTGAGTTGCAGATGCGAAAATGCCCATTAACAAAATGTTTAATCTAACAGTGTTTGAGAAACAAGACAAAATATTGTTTTCTTTTTACAGATATTTTCTAAATCTATTCTCTATGCATTCTCTCCCCCACTCAGAGAATTAGTTGTGTAAACTAAGAATCAATTCCTTTCAAAAACAAATGGCACCTATTTACAAATCATGCAAAAGTGTTACTGTAGAACTGGTTAAAAGTGAGTACAGCTGAGTGGCAGAACATATCTTCACTTCTGCAAATCTAAGTCCTTCCCCTTCCTTTCTGGAAGAAATACATTTTTAGAATCTGGACTATAAAACGGCATACAATGCAAAGGCAGAAACAAAGAAGTTTGCAAATTCTTTATGTTTCCAGCTGTTGAGACAAATATTTTTGAAAGCTGAGGTTACCTCTAGCGGCAAAACCAAAGCCAGCTATTAAGCACCCAGAATGCTACAGTAATTGAATACATGACCATTTCTCTTTTAGCACGTTCTTTGTTCTCCTCTTCTAGAAGTTGTAGATGTCTATTTAGTTTGATTATCTGTCGTCTTAATGAAGCTGCATCTACAACAGTCATGTCATCTGAAGTTCCTTCAATTGATGTATCTATATTTGAAATGCCATACCTTTTTTTGTTTGTTTGTTTGTTTTTCAGAAGATGGGAAAACTAAATAGGGATTTTGGCACCTCAGAACCTTAAGTATTTTTATGTGCGTTCTGACTTTGTGCATGATTGGAAGAAATAATTTCTCAGGCTAAGCATGACTGATGTTGTCATGATGAGGATTACAAGTGGCGGCAGCAGACCCACCACGCAACACAGGTATGGTATCATTTCTGACCAGTTGTCCATTTTGGCAAACAGCATTTTCACTCATAGAGCGCTCTCTTTTTAGCCTGCCAACTGTACTAATTTCTTCATTTTGAGGAGTTGGATGAGGTCTTTCTAAATCCAGAAAATCTAGTGGTCTTTCACTTAGCGTAAGTACACGAGGTGGTGTTTTTAGTGCCAGAGGTTTAAAGGGAGTTGACTGAATAAGGTCAAGATCTGCTGGTCTTGAAAATGGAACATCTTCATTATTTCCTGCTACAACAATCCTCTCTGGAACCTGCATTATTACACTAGCATTTGGAACTCCTTCTTGGAATTCTTGTTCCATGTCAGCATTTGGTGGTGCTACCTTTAATTTTTCCGGGACCCTCATTCGCTGACTAATGCCTTCGGTGTATTCCATTTCATACTGAATCCGACTAATTTCCGCCATCTCAGCAGCAGTGGGAGAAGGAAATGCTGCCCCACTCACCCCCTGGGCCCGCTGGAGGGTCCCCGGCGAGGGCCGCTGCCCGCCGGCTCCCGGGGCGCTCTCAAAGGCCGTTGACCGATCGCACGAAGGCGCCTGGGGCAAAGCACCGGCCGCAGTGGCCCGCAGTGGGCCGGGAAAGACTTCTGTTTTTTTAATAGCTACCATTCTGGTGGGTGTAAGATGGTATCTCATTGTAGTTTTGATTTGCATTTCCCTGATAGTGAGCGATGTTGAGCATTTTTTCATGTGCTTTTTAGCCATTTGTATTTCTTCCTTGGAGAAGTGTCTTTGTTAGTATTATTTTTTATTCACTACAAATGGAATTGTCACAGAAATGTCTCTAAATATATACATTCATATGTACATACATACCTAAGAAGAAAGAAAAGACCTATGAAGTGGTTCTACTTAACTCTTCTGGATATTTTCACTGTGCATGTCAACAAGTGTTGATGAATCCCTACGAGGCCTTTTAAATAGGAAAGAATCCCTCATGCATTATAAAACTACATAAAACATCAAGATATGATCAAATGTATTTATGGAAGTGTTTAGCATTATGGTTTTCTGTTCTTGATGAATCAATTCAAGTAAAACCCCTCAAAACTGCCTTCTCTTGCCTTCCCTTTCATAGATATGCCTCTTGAGAATATACATATGAAAAACTAAAATAATTTTGAGGTATTTGGCCATTACAATTGTAATTATTAAATCAATTATAAATACCTTAATCAGTCCACTTTAACTTCTTTTCCATGTGCTAAAATCCTTATGAATATACTATCTGCCCAGAAAAAAGAATATAAAGAAATGATACCTTATTTTTAAAGGTATTAAGTTAAGATGAAATGGAGGATTATTGTTTCAAAAGAAATTTTTAAAGGAACCTTAACTGTCTGGCTATTTCTACTGAGAAGTAAAAGAAATTTAAAAGATTAGAGTTATTATTGTGGCAGTAGTTATGCAAGATGATTAGATGAATTTATTACAAGAAAACTTAAAATCCCTCTAGTTTTTGTTCTTTTGACTAAATCCTTCCAAATAATATACCTACCAGGAATTTTTAAAAACCGCTTTGTTATACTGTTATTGTAATTATTCCTCAGAAAGTAACAGTTTCTTGAAATCACTGAATCAATTCAGTGAAAGTAAAAGGAGAACCTGGAACTCAGTCTACTATAAATTAAGGAAGTACTCAAAGATGGTGAGAAAAAAAATGACACAGGAACAACTTCAAGTGGTTCTGGTGAACAAGTCAGGGGTAGAATGAGCATCAAAATAACTAAACATAGCAGTAAGATAAGAATCTTTGCATTCATACTGATATACATAAATAATAAATGAAAGAGAAGGAAAAGCTCATTCTTACAATATAATGTCCACTAACTAATGCAGAGGCATGATTGAATTTGAAAGTCATATTTTCCAAACATCATGGTAATAATCATCAGTCAAGAATTACTAATGCATGCTAAAACGATTCGGTAAAATTTGAGAAGTATCAGGATATTCACATTGTCTAAATATGTCCTTGAAAATTACTCATTACAAAAAGGAAAAGATAATTCTCTGAAGAATCCTGTCAAACCAGAGTGTAGCCAAAGTTTAAAGCAAAGGATCATATTGCCATCACCAGCAATAGGACAAATGGACACTATACATCCCCCCAATATGATATACAAAGAAAACATAGTATCCCTTCAGTTGTATTCCTACCAAAGATACATAACTATGTCCAATCACATGTAAACATTAGAGAAACCCTTATTGAGCCATATCCTTCACAAATAGCAAATGTCTGAAAATCAGGGAAGACATGCACTGTTCCTGGTTGAAGGATTCTAAAGAGACATGACAACTAAATGCAATGACCCATTGTGAACTGAGCCTTTTAGTTGTGAAGGACATAAGTGGACAATTGGCAAACTTTGAATGGAGGTTAAACTTGAATGGATGGTTGTGAAATTGAATGGATAGTAATGATGTATCATGTTAATTAAAAAATAATTAATGTGTGATTTTTTAAAATGTAGGAGAGTCTTGATTTGAAGGACAAACTCTGACATATTTGGGGGTGATGAGGCAACAGTTTGGCAACTTGCTTAGAATGTTCAGAAGAAAAATTTCAGGGAAAAAAAGATTGGGCAATATAGAGTAAAGACTGTAAAATTTTTTTAAACCATTATATGAGTGAAAGGCAAATGAGGTTTTGTTTGTACTCTTCTATTCATTGAGGTCTTCACTGATTCTCACTAAGTTTACAATTATTTCAAAATAAAAATTTTAAAAATGTAAGTGACTACTCCTTATGTCAGGGGATCTTAAAATTTTTTGATCCACATACCCATTTGCCAGTCAGAGGAAAACCATGGACCCCATCTCAGAATATAGTGGCAGATAGTTTTATGATACTGAACACTAGAAGGTCATTAAGTTGATATTTTTTTTAATTCAAGCCCACAGTCCCCCTGAAATTTAACGATGGACTCCTGGTTAAGAAACCCTGCCTTACATAAACTAAAGCTGAACCAAATGCCTGCCAATAGATAAAATTCAATATAATAAGGGGTATTATCATCATTATTAAGTAGGTTAAGCCCCAGCCAATGGGAACCACAGCCAGTTATTAGGCAGAAATCTGAATCCCAACAACTAGTAAGGGACATGGATGATCCATGGGAGGCCAGGGCTGTTCAGTTTCCCAGCAGGTAAATAAAGCTGTGTCATACTAGAGTTAAATTCTGGCACCCCAAAGCTTAGGTTGGAAATTAGAAAAGCACGGAATCTTCCACCACTCACCTTCTTTGAGGTTTAAGATGCAGGTCAAAAACTAGCCCTAACCTGTCACTGCAAGTCCCCATTTTACAGACACACTCTGTCCATGACCCCCTTCACCACATTTATGGAGGTTCCCCAAAACTGTAGTCCCCACCATGGGTGCCCATTTTTCCCAAATTTCACACTGAGGATGGGGCTTTCCCACAGCTCTGCAGGATCATCTGACCCTACATAACTGCCCAGTCTCTCCATGAGACCCCCTCTACCTTCTGAACCAGCCCTGACCCCCACCCAGTGCAGATCTTTAGCCAGGACCTGAGCCTAACCCATAGTCAAAGGACCCACCCTGATAATTTGAGGTGGAGACTGATCTTGAACAGTCTGGGCCAGTCTCCAAAGCAGGTACCAAGTTCCATGACCAGTGGCAAAAGGGAGCCACCCATTATTAGACTGGATACCATCTCAGATAATGCAAGACTGGGCCCTTGGGAATCTTGGGTGGGTCAGAGACAAGAAGTTTGAGCCAATGGTTGCTTTGACCAGTGGACATGGCTGCCTTGACCAATAGGAAAAGTGATTGTTCTGTTACTAGGCAGAAACTATAAGTAAAAAATACTGTCACCCCTAGAAGAGAAGAGTTAGACAAATGGATTTTCTTCCAATTTTCACAGGCAGATATCTGTCCCCTTCTTTACCCCAGCTTTGCACTAGATGGGAAAGACAAGATAGAGGCCGTGAACTTGAAAACATGGGTATAGGTGAGGAGGGGTGAGAAGTCCACTGAAAGAGGAGCCCCAAAGAAAGCCTGTGAATACATCTCCCTCAAATGCACCTTAGTTCCCAGAACGCTGGTGGCCAGGCTCGCTGCACCCTGGTAGGAGTCTGGAGGATGATTTGGTGGAGATCTAAAGCTTTCCAAGTCAAAGGCCTCAGATCTATGTGGGTCCTCAGCCAGTGAACCCCAGAGCCCCACTCAGCTGTTCCGCCCCCAAGCACAGGGATATGAAAGGGTGGCCAGGATCACCTAATACTTGAGGACAGACTCTTTCCTGAGAGATGGAGAACAAAACTCTCATTAATGAGAGGGAAAGAAGGGAAAACACAGAGGCATCAGCAGCCTGTAGGTCTCTGCAGAATGGGTCCTGGAGCTGACCCCTTCTATCTGTCTCCACTGTCCTCCCCGCACCCACAACCCAGGGCAGCAATCAACATCATCTTAAAGAGCCACTGTCATAGTCTCCACCTCTTCTACCTGCTAAACTCTTTTCCCCTCATCACAGCCACTATTCTCTTAATTCAAATGAAACTCTTTGCCCAATTAGTCTTTTCAGGCCTCTGGCTGACCCTCAAACACACCCCCTCAAACCCACTTCATAGCCATCACCTCTCCTGTGACTTCATCCTGCAGTGCTTGTCCCCATGTTGGTTCACTGCTCAGGTGTCTCCTCTTTACCCCTGACCTCTCCTCCCAAGCCCCCTTTCCCATATCCATCACTTCCGCCTTTCCTTGTTTGTTCTTCTCCATTACTTTATCCTCACATGACATCCTCTGTGTTCTGTTTAATTTCCCTATTCAGTATCTCCCCTTCCAAATATCAGCTTCACAAGATCAGCAACATTCTTTCTCATCTTTACCATTCTATACCCAGATTTTGAAGGACAAATCATTTAATTTTTTATAATGATTTTTATTTCCTTTGTCTTATTTCTCCACCCAACATCCTCAACATGTCACTTCCTGCTTTCCTTCCACGATCACTAATATTCCCTAGGTAGTGCTTATTGTCTATACAGGGAGTGTCATTTCTGACTGAAACTACTAATTCTGGGGTTGCCAGCTATTTCTGGCAGGAGAGAAACCCCTGCTGTTCACTTAGCTTTCCTGTGAGTTGTGTCAGATGATGAGGGAGAGGCATGAGGGGTGGGATGTGGAGATTTCTACAAATTGTCTAAGGAAGATTTCTTCATGATCAGAAAACTCTCAGTGCAGCACATGATAGAGAAAGAACATCATATACATGTGAACTTGCCAATTTTGTTTTTAACATTTCTTATTTTAGAATGTAAATATTAAATGATATAAATTCCTCTCTAAGAATGCAGTTTACAGCCCAAAAGAAACATTTGATTTGTAATGTTTTGACAAATACATATTTAGTTTAAAAAATAAAGTTGAATTTATTTAGGGGTTGTGACTATAAGAAATTTAACTATGCCAAATAATATTGTTTCTGATGTTTAAATGTCTGTTATTTCTATAGAGTATATATATATATATATATATATATATATATATATATATATATATATATATTAAAATTAAAATACAATATCTATAATATATAGATAGGATAATAAAGTAGAGATAGGTCACTTAAGGTATAAATGAGCTATAAATAAAACTTAGAAAATATTGTTTGGGATATGTAGTTTGATCAAGTTTCAATTTGAGTAAAGGTTTGGATAATAGGACATCCTTTGACTACAGGGAGATAATTCAAACTTTTTTTGAAATGAAAAATAAAAGTCCTACATTTCCTGGTGTTTTCATAGAAGTTGAGGGTCTTTTCCTCTAAAAGAAGGAATTGAGCATGGCTCTGTCCAGGATGAGAAGGTGGAGGAACTCCAGTCAATGGAGAGGGCCCCATTGGGTCCACTGGACTCCAGGACCTTCAGAGGGAAGCTGGGTGTGTGAACACAGCCTGGAGGCTCTGGAGGTCTGAATGAAGAAGAGGGGACAGCACCACTTTAACTCCCAGACCAACCCCTGAGGGAAAGACCATCAAAGGGCAGATGGGGTCCTGTGCTTGGCTTCAAAAAGGCCTTGTGCTATGGTAGTTGTCATGACTCCTTTGAGAGACCTCGGTATTTCTAGCATCTCCATTATCACCTCTTCTAGTTTGGAGCCTTTGGTTCTCTCTTCCTTTAGTTTTTGGGCCAGTGAAGTTAATATCATCAGCATCTCTTTCATCCTCTTTTCCTTTCTGTAGCTCTCTACAAAGCTAGGTAATGTAAAAGTCTCTTTCTCTAGCCTGGCATCTAAAGGTGGAACAGCATTTGAAAAACTCTGTGAGTAAACTAATCTTGCCAAGGAGCTGGCATTACTCTTCAATCAGTGCTTATGCTCTATTTCATCATTCTGTCTTTCTCATTCATTGGGTTCTTCATTATTCAATTGTATTTTTAGATTTTTAGTTTTAGTGTATATGCATTCCTCTATGGCATTTTTTAAACTTTCCAGTACACTATCATAATTTTTAAGTTCATTTTTTTATGTCTTTGGAAATAATAAATATATTTACTTTATATTCTCTATCTAATATGCCAGCATCTGGAGTTCCCAAGGTGTGATTTTGTCTCTTTTCATTCATATTGTCTTGTTTCATATTTTTACCTGGTCATTTTTTTTTTTTATGTTTGACATTTTGTATTTCAGAACTGTAGAAATGGTGTGAGGCCTAAGGTTGTGCTAATGTCCTTCAGGGAGACTTCAGTTTGCTTCTTCTAATCCCTGTGGACACCATCCATCCAAGGCAAATTTCATCTGATTTGAAGACTTGAGTTTTTAAGTACTCTTTTGCTTTTGTTTTATACTTATACCCAAAGAACAGTCTTTCAGGGTCCTAACAAAAAGCAGTTCATGGATTACCACATTTTACTTTTGTTGAACCTAGACTTTGACATGTGTGTCAATAAAATCTTAGTGTTGTCAAATGCAATTATCAGCCTCTTTGCTTCCTTTTCAACTAGACAAACACAAGACATAAGCAACCCTGAATACTGATTCATATTTCTGGATTCCTGTGTTTTTCTAGACCTATACCCAGGAATACCTCATTTATTAAAGACAAGCAGGAAGAAATGTTTGTTATGCTTATGAAAAAAGAAAAGAAAAAAGGCTTTGCTGTGGCTTACTACCACTATGGAAACCACAGTCTGATGACATGGGTCATGGCCTCAGAGGGGTGGAATATAGGCAGTGGAGGAAGGGAAGAGCAACAACTCCTGTGCCCCTGATGGACTTAGAAGACCCTTCTTCATCCCTGTGTCCTGTGCTATGAACAGTAGGTGGGAGATCTGCCCTGCTTCCAAATGACAGTGTTATGCTGATTCCCAATAAATTCACCTACACACTGGATTTCTTCTTACTGTGGACTATAGTAACACAGAGATGAGTGTCACTGAGATGGAGGGGGGAGTACTATTGGCAGGCAAGGACATCCAGGTAAGGAATCAGTCTAGGGAATCATACAGTTTTGGGATTAGGGAAAAATCACAGATGTCCTATTGTGATGTATCCTGAGCCTCAGGCAGAGATTGGTGAGACAGGTGGGGACAGAGAAAAGCCTGGACACAGAGTCTGTGCAGACAGAGGAGTCTGGGCACAGAGAGAAGATTACCCTTCTGCTGGTTCCTACTTCCCTTATCTTCCAACGTTGACCCTGCTGAGGGAGTTGCTCTTACTGTGACTCACCTGGGTCTCAGATAAAGACTTAGATACCCTGCCTCCAATCCATATGCACATTCTCTACTCCTTGGGCAGCTAAAGAAAGAAAAATGTCAGGCTGGACCCTGTTGAGGTAAGGAAGGAAATGTCAAATTTTGCATGCTCATAGCACTGATTACAGGGAGAATATCAGGAGCTCAGTGACCCTAATAAATATGGGAATCTCAGAAAGAACTGTGACCACTGGTTGACAATGATAGAAGTGTGGCTGTAAGAGAGTGCACCAGGCAGTGTAATCTGTATGCAGAACACCAGAGTAGAAAGAGAAACCCTCAGGAGTTACAGATGTTGAAAATGATGCAGATCTCTTCATTCCCTTCAAAAATGGAAGGGTCAGATAATAAGAAGCTGATGAACACTTGAGGAAACTGAAAAGTGACACATGTTCAGTGTAGTTGGTGCAAATACAAAAGAAAATGCATTTTTTTTTTCTCAGAGCCCTAATGAAAACCATCATCACAAGTTCTGGATCTGCAATAAGAGGATATGGAGCAAGACATGTTCAGTCTTAATTAGTGCTTTTCCCCTCCACCAAAGCAGAGTACAGAATATGAAAGTCCACACTAGTAGTTCTTCACAGGGGAGTAATCAGCAGAAAGTTTGTCTCCTGTGGTACTAACAATTACACTAACAGGTCATACTTAGTGAGTTGTTTGTCCTTCATATGGTCATATCCATGTTTCTTGTGGTCTGTAGCTCCCTTTGATCTTTGTAAAGAAAGCCTCCCTCCACCTGTCTAGAAGGCTGGGGAGGGGTTAGACAGAGTGTACACAGAGGACAAGGTGTTTCTTTTCAGTCTCTAAAGGAGTGTGCAAAGCTGGAGATTGTTCCAATATTGTATTAGTCATGCTTTTCACAAACTTCTTTCCCCATTTATGTCATGAACCCAAGAAATTCAGTTAGCCTTAACTTTCATCTCTTTGCTTAGGGACTTGAACAAAATATGAATATAGGAAGGGACTCATAAAGGTTTGATTTTCCAAAATGTAAACATGAAATATTTCAAAAATAATGGAAAGCTGGAAGAATTATACAGTTGATACTTATAGCCCACAATAGAGATTCTACCCTTAACATTTGAATGCACTTGCTTTATCATATATCTCATTGGTAAATTGAACCAACTTATTTTTATTCACTTTAAACCAAATTGCAGACATCAGTAAACTTTTACCTAAGTAATTCAGAATGAATGACTTTAGAATTCAATATTTTTAGTATACCATTTTTACTAAATATTTACATAAAATGAAATACACATATCTTAAGTGATGAGTTTTAACAAACATAAAAATATATACCTATTTAACCAAATCTTTATTGCTACAGAATATTAACCTTTATTCCATAAATTACTCTCATAACCCCCAACAAATAAATCTGACCTTTATTCCTACAAAGGCAACCAGTTCTCTGATTTTGTTTCCTACCACAGATAAGTTTTTCCTGTTCTAAGTAGTATATGTCCATCAAATCATATTTTATTAACTCTGTTGGGTAATGCTTCTTTCACTTTTCAGTATAAGAATGTTGTATATAGCAGTAGCTAATTCTTTTTAATACTTTGTAATTTTCAGTCGCATGAATTACCACGCATTGTTTATATATTCTCCTCTTGATTGAAAATTTACTGGCTCCAGTTTGGGCTATTATGAATAAATATTCTTTGAGCATACTTGTAGATATCATTTCATACGGTTCTTGAGATAAATGCCAACATTTTTTGGAGTCTATGTACCAGAGGAGGAAACTTGTACAGGGTCCCACAAGTAGTCCTAGCAAAATCAGGAACATCTCTGACATCAGAGATTTGTGCTCAGCCAAGGTCTACTCCTGGATAGGGCCTATGAGTCAGGGTTTTAAGACATTTTTACCCTATCTCCATTGGTTCCCCATATGCCCTTTACAATGTAGAGATTATAGACCAAACTCCTGTGAGATGGAGAAAGTCGGCTAGATTTCCTATTTCACCTTTAACATTGGCTTAGGATCTGAGCAGGCTTATGAGATGAACCAGATAAAATTGACACACTATGTGAACATTGATACATCCCTTTCTCTCTGAGCCTCAGTTTCCTCATGTGTAAATAAAGGGGTTAGCTCCATTGTTTGAGGATCATCTCAGTCCGACAGTCTGGGGGCAGGAACTGCCCCCAGAGATTCAGGACTGTGATGGTTTAAGTGATACTGGAATGTCCTCTGTCCCCTCTTCTCTCTCTAGTGACCAGTGTAAACTCTGGAAGCCCCAGAGTCACCCCTTTTTGCAAGCTTCAGATGGGATCCTGAACTTTCATTCCTACCAGTGCCAGCTCCAAAGATCCCATGATGGTCAGGGAGGAGCTGCATGCCTGAGTAGGAGCTCACTTACTCTATGGTCTCCTGGAGATTCTCCTCTGAAGTTATGCTCCATCTCACCACTATTTTTTTTGTCAGAAATGGCTCCTAGAGAACATGAAGTGCTGTGGTCCTGCCCCAGGGCTGTCCCTTGGAGTCTAAAGAAATTAAGCAATTGTGTGTGTGTGTGTAAGTGACTTTATGTGTATGTGTGACAAGGAGATCAGACCCATCAGAGTTGATGATCTGGCACCTGGTAAGTTCCTTAGACTAGCAGAGGGGCTAGGTGTGGTAAGGGAAATTTAGAATGAGCAAGATGGGAGATAAAATATATTAGTTGGGCCCCCAAGACTACCTGCAAAGCAGTGGCTTTATGGTGTTGATATGATTCCTCTTACAAGATTCCTACAGGAAGAGAGGCTACCTGGAATCCTGGGGGAGTGATCCTTGAATGTATAAAGAGAGATCCAACTGGCATAAGGGATGGGCTGGTTGGACATGGAGAGGATCCACCAAGATCATCCTTAAGTGAAGAAATTCTTGCCCAGACTCTGAGTGCTAAGAAATTAATCCAGTTCTGCTGAGGATGAAATACAATAAAGGCTAACAAAATCTTATGAGATTGTTATACTGATCAAAATATTTTCATCAAGACAGATGTCCATTAATTAATAGGAATAAAAACCCAGGCTGATAAAGGTAAAAATAGGGTGGAATGAAGAAAAATAAGTATTTATATTGTTTAATTAGCATTTTTCACCATATAAGACAAAGAATTAGACTATGATTATTGGTTTAGCTTTTTTTTTCTCTTTCTGGATTTGGTGTTTTCATATGTAAATTTATTGGATAATAGTGGAATCCATTCTATCTTCAACATTACTGAATTTCTTTGGAAAATTTGGGTGCTGACCATCAAGAAAGTTTGGGTTTATATATGACCCAATATGAGAGGTTATGCTTGTGATTTATAGTATGAGTTCATATTATGTTCATATTAAAGCTATTTTTTTAATAGTATGGTTGATCTTTACTTTTCTGTGTATTGTTAGAATGTAAGGAGCAAGGAGGCAAGAATATTTGTTTTTGTTCAACTGTTCATTTAGATCTGTAATACCTAGACTAATGCCTAAGCCATTACTGGTACTGGAATTTGAAAGGACCCACTAAATAACCACTTTTTAACCTAGTGCATTACGGAATAAAAGAAAAACAAATGACTGCTGAACAGATATTAGATATCAAATTATTTCTTGACAGAGATGTTGGGCAATGTGCTTTTGGTGTGTGGAAACAAAGAGCTTTCTAACACTGGATCACAGCACTAAGCAGATCTGCCCACAAAGAACAGGAAGGGGTGGGTAATGACAAGCTTGTTTCTGCATCATAATGAAAGCTTTCATATATTGAAGATGTAGAACACCTGATTCCTGTTGGCTCTTGAAGAGATCAGGAAGGAGAGCCCAAGCAGAGTATCCCCCCATCCTAAAGGTACCAAGGACTGAAGTCACTACTATTGCTCTGGTGAGAATTTGTACAATACTTTTTGTACAATATATTTTTGAATGAAATGAGACATAATTGATTTGGCAGCACTACAAACTTTGTTACATCTCCTTGAGAGTAACTGTGTAGGTCTGTTCTTTGTAATACATACAATCTTCATTTCATAACATAAATCTAATTGACTTCATACTGGAGTCCACTTTGAAATGAGTTTACTTTGACTTCCTTCACTTAATATATGTTATTATCACAGTCTGCATTTCACCATATAAATAATTTTTGGTTCATCTATGGAAAGCAGTGACATGCAATTTTCTAAATCTATCTTGCTGTGACTTTGAGAATGAACTTATGTGTTTATAATATTATAAGTGTCAAAATTGGATTCCCCAAAGGCTTTGTTGACCTCCTCCAGGATCTCATCCAGTTTGGGAAACTTGTCCCATATTTGTCTTCTGATTCTTTTTATTTTTTGTTGTGATAGTATATTTTAATTACAGACACTGTGAAGGAAAGTTATTAAAGAATTTTTATTTTTACATTTTTATCCATTACAAAGAGTGAGCATTCCTAAGCTCTAAAGTTTCTCCATTTAAAATTTTATTGAATTAAATAATAAAATTATCTTTTATCATTCACATTGTTATCTTTTACTTGTTACATTGTTTCTATCAGTTTTGGATCTGTTTTCCACAGCTTTCCTATAATCTCCACTCAATTAAAAAATATTTTACTTATTTCTCTTACTTTTGCTCTTTCTCAAGGATGCCCTCTGTGTTTATGTGTGATATTTTCCTTTCTTTAAATTGTGGTATTTCCTTTCTTTAATATCTCAATAAGTAACTTATTTGAGATGCCTCGCTTTTACTATTTCATTAAGTTTTAGAACTCTGCCAATTTTCCCTTTTCCAAGGTTGTTTTGTCAACTCAGGAATGCTTGCCCTTCCAACTAAATTTGATTATTGTCTCTTACATTTCTGAAAAAAAAATGCTGTTGGAATTTTGTTGGGGATTGTGTTGAATCTTTAAGTCATTTTGTATAGAACTGACATCTTAATAATATTTAGCCTTCCAACCCATGAACATGCAATGTTCTTCCACATATTTCTATCTCCTTTGATTTCTTTTAGCAAATTTTGTAGTTTTCCATGTATAAATCCTTTAATCTTTGTTGAATTTATTCCCAAACCCATCCACTCACTCATTCCCATGTAGTTTGGGACTCATGCAGAGGCAGCATTGCCTTAGTCCCTTCTGCTATAGATTACAGAGCCACACAGAGCCATGGCATAGAACCCCATGCATATTCAGTCTCCAGGAAACAAGTCCACAGAGACCCAGGGCTGAAGATAAGGTGCTGAGGGATACTTCATACAAAGGGTCTCCCATGGGAAAAAGTATAAAGACAGAGACCATGGCAGATTGGTTGTTATGAGCCATGCACACCAAATCCAGTTTCTGTTGGCTGGACTTCTGAAACACAAAATGGACTTTTCTGGATTGACTCACCTTTATGCATTGACATCATCTGGGTACATGGAGCAGAATATGTTAATAGGGAAGAAATTGGACACAGAAAAGCCTCAGAAAAAAGGTTGTTGAGGACAGAACTGCTATAAGACAGAAGGGGATCAAGAAGCAAAATGTTAAAGAAAAGCGGGGCACTGAATGAAGGAGAGAATTTAAATCATAAGAGCTGGTGCATAAATTCTGCACAAAAACAAACAGAATAGATCAAAATTCCAGAAAAGGAACCAAGGACAGGAAGCTTTCTCCTGGAGGCAAAACAATTGCAAAAAAACATGCAATCTTAAAACTATGCAACATATCCAAGGAAAGAATTAGATGAAGAAGAACTGAGAAAATCTGAACAGTTAAAGACAGGTTACTCTGAAGGTCCAGAATAAGTTGGACCAAGAGTGAAAGAAGAGCTTTAACACAAAGCCAATTAAAAATGAAATTATAGACAGGAGGGAGAAATGGGCTTTCAGAGTTGACTTATCAGGAAAATCAGATGCCAGACCTCAGGAAAACATTACAAACCATACTGAGAAACAGGAAGATATGGCTCAATTAATGGAACAAATTAAAACCAGAAGAAACCCAGAATTTGAAACAATTAAACAAAGAAAGCCAAAGAGATCTAAATCAATTGAAGATATATCAATTCCAAGGGACAAAAATAGAGGAGTATAAGGAAGTATGGGATTTTTCATTTGGAGAAATGAATACATTCTAAAATTTACTGAGGTGATGTCAGCACAACTATGTGATGGATATGAGAGTCACTGAATGTACACTTTGAATGGATTGTACAAAGCATATTACACAACGAATCCTCTGGTGGAAAATGGACTATATTTAACTGAAGAAATATGAAAACATACTCTCTTGATCTATAACAAATATATAATACCAATACAAGGTGTCAATATCTTGGTGGGTGGGGGGAAATACACTAAATGTAAGCTATTGGCTATAGTTAATAGCAACGTTTTGACAATGTTCTTTTTAGTTTATAACAATTTTTTCACAATAGTGCAAGATGTTGGTGATAGGATTATGTATGGGAGTTCTGTATGATGATATGCATGTTTGTTTTGTAAGTTCACAACTTTTACTATACACTTATTGTTTATAGATGTTCATGTATGAATGAAAAGCTTCAATAAAATAGCTTTAAAAATACTAAAGAGAATTTTGCAGAATTAAAGGGAAAGACAGGAGTGTGAGGTTTAGAGGAAAGTCTAGAAATGAAATTATTAGTATGGGTAACTAAAAGGGTAGAAAGAGTTACAAAAATAAGATATGCCATGTAAATCCAAAGGATTGATTGAAGTAAATACAGCTTTTACCATAAAAAAAAACATCAATGGATTAAACTACCCAAAGAAAAGACATGGATGGGCAAATTAAGGTACTGAATGGGAAAAACTGTCAGTCAAAAAGTCTATATCTGGCAAAACTGTCCTTTGAAAATGAGGGAGAGTTTAAAATATTTACAGATAAAAAGAAACTGGGAGGGTTATTCATAAGAGATATGCCCAAAAAGAATTACTAAGGGGAGTTCTGCAGTTTGAAAAGAAAAGACAGGAGAGAGTAGCTTTGAGTAATGTGAATTAATAAAGATCTTCATATAAGGGAAATGTTATGTTATAATTTACTAAAAGCTGCCTATATATAAATACCAAAAATGGGTTGGCTTTTATGGTGGGAATTTATTAGGGTAAAATCTTACAGTTCAAATGCTGTGAAAATGTCCAAATCAAGGCATCATCTGAGATGCTGTCTTACCAAAAGTTGGCTGCTAGCAGATCCTGGTCTCCTGCCATGTGGCAAGGCATAATGGTGGCTGGTCCCAGGCAAGGTACCTTCTAGCTACTCTACTGATTCCAGCCTCTGGCCTTTCTCCCAGCCTCTCAGAAGTTCTCTATCTTTCTACAGTTGTAGGCATTAATGGAGACCTCTCATATTGTTAGGTGAAATGGCAGTTCTTTTTCTCTGTGCTTTGTTTATATGACTCAAATAAAAGGGTTAAACCCTCCATGGGTCCCACGATTTAAACAAAGGCCCTTAACTGAAGTAATCTAGTCAAAAGGTCCCTTAAGTGAATCTAAACAAAAGGTCTTAAATAAATAGGATAACACATACAGGAAAGGGTGAACTTAAAATCATAATTTTCTGAGGTCCACAAAAGAATCAAACCAGCCCATTCCAACCTCTGAATCCTCAAAATACATAGTTTTCCCATATGCAAAATATTACAGCACAATATTTCAAAAAACCTTAAATCATTTCAAAAGCAATGCTAAATAAGGTATCTCATAATAATTAGTTGTAGACATGCAATATGTCTTGGGGCAAAATTCCCCACTGGCTGTAGACTGGTAAAACTTACAAAACAAGTTATGTGCATCCAATATAAAAAGGAGGACCAGTCACAGGGAAGAATTTGGAAGGAAAATGGGTCATGGGTACCAAACAGTTTCAAAAACCTGTAGGAAATACTCCAATAGATATAAGATTCTGAGAGTCACGTACATAATGATGGCATTTTCTTCTTCTAGGGAAGTTATGGAAGCACAACCCCTCTAAGGGCTTGCCCTATGACCATCTTCTCTGTTCCACTTCATCAAGAATCTGGGAGATGACAGAGCTTTAGGACTTATGCCCGAAGAACTCTGAGGTGACAGCCACAATCTCTCCAAACTCTGGAGCATGTGCTCAACACCCTCAGAACAATTGGGTGACCACCTCAACTTTCTGCAACTCCTGGGAATGTGCTCCACACTCTCTAAATCCTGGGGTTGCAGAATTCTCCCTGAACAACAGGGCAGAATGCTGGCATTCTCCAAATGCCAGTGCAACCTCTCCTTCTCCACACATGTGTGGGGTCCCTTTCTTGGTCCAATAAGCTGTCATAAGACAGGACCTTTTTTTTTTTTTTTTAAAGATTTATTTATTTATTTATTCATTTATCCCCCCCCTTGCTGCTTGCGCTCGCTGGGTCAGCTAACCACGCCGTGCGGGCAGGCTTGCCTTCACCAGGAGGCCCCAGGAACTGAACCCGGGGCCTCCCATATGGTAAACGGGAGCCCTACTGATTGAGCCACAGCCGCTTCCCAAGACAGGACCTTAGCTACCAAAATTTTGCCCCTGAAGAAGTTTTCCCTTCAATCTTTCACTTTTCTGTCCCTTTTATTCTAGGCTGACAGTGGTTTTGTTCATACTGATCTTGCAAAAAACTTGTTGGTTTCTCATGCAGTTCAAAGGGGTCTCAACCATTAGATAAAAGAACTTTCAACAGCTACTTTCTGGATAACTGAATTTACAATCCTAATTTGCAAGGAAATGGCTGCCTAGCTTGATGTTCAGTTAATTAATTCCTTACATGGAACATTATTCTCTGGGGACTCATTTCCCAGAAGTTCAGAATTTCATGAACCATCAATTTCTGATTTCTTTGTGTCTGGGATATTAGTTCTCAGCTTATCACTTTCCTTTTGCATTTTCTTATAAACTGCAAGGAGAAGCCAGGCAGTGTTTCCCATATTTAGTTTAGAAGTCTACTCAATTAAATGTCCAAGCTCATCACTTTCAAATTCTGCCTTCCTTCTTACACCAGGAGTCAATTTTGTCAATTTATCTGCAACTTTAAAACAAGTATCATCTTTTTTTTTTTTTTTTAAAGATTTTATTTATTTATTCATTCATCCCCCCCTTGCTGTTTGTGCTCACTGGGTCAGCCAACCACGCCACGCAGGCGGGCCTGCCTTTCACCAGGAGGCCTCGGGAACCGAACCCGGGGCCTCCCATATGGTAAACGGGAGCCCTACTGATTGAGCCACAGCCGCTTCCCAACAAGTATCATCTTTACTCCAGTTTCCGATAATACATTCATCAATAACTAGCAAAGAACTGGAAAACCACAAATATATGGAATTTAAAACACTCACTCTTAATCAGTGGGTCAAAGAAGAAATTGCAAAGGAAATCAGTAAATATCTTGAGACAAATGAAAACGAGAATACAAAATATCAAAACTTTATGATATGCACTGAAGGCAGTTCTGAGAGGGAGATTTAGAGACCTAAATGTTTACAATATAAAAATAAAGACAAATTTCAAACCAGAGACCTAACCTCATAACTGGAAAATGAGAAAATAAGTGCAAACTATACCCAAAGCAAGCATAAGGAAAGAAATAACATAGATTAGTTTAGTTATATGAACAAAAAAATGAAAGATTTGAAGGGAGAAATAGAAAATCTTAACATAATATTTGGAAAGTTTAATTTCTGGCTTTTGTCAATGCATAGAACTTGACAGAAGATCAATAAGGAAATAGAGGGCTTGAACAATACTATAAATCAACTAGATTCAGCAGAATATACATTCTTCTCATTTCCACATGGAACTTTCCCAGGAAAGAATATATGTTACCCCAACAGCATATTTAGAAATACTGAAATCATATTTTATTTGACCAAAGTGGAATAAAACTAGAAATCAGTAACAGAAGGGAAATTGGAAAGGTCACAAATATGTGGCAATTGAACAATATGGTTCTAAACAACCACATGTCAGAGATGAAATATGGGAAAGAGTGGGAGGGGTAGGGAGTGAAGCATATGGGAATCCCCTACATTTTTTATGTAACATTTATGTAACTTAAGTATCTTTTAAAAACTTACTTACATGGCCCTGTGCCATGAGTTCCAGAGCTGTAGAAGCTCCTCTGGGGTCCCACAGGAATGAAACTTTTCTCCTTCCTGTGCAGGCTGCACTAGGGTCCCTGGGCATGAACTTGGAGGTATTTCCACCATGGTCTAGTAAGAAAAGGTGGTTTGGCACCCTCTCTTGGCAAGAATCCTGTGACCTCCTGCATGATTCACCACTGGGGGACACTTAGCCACTGTCCTCCCCACCTTCATTACACCAACCTTCTGTCCTGTCATCAGGAGAGATGCACAATTTGTCAGTGTATTTGTATGGGTTCAAGGAGGTTATTCTGTCTAGGAGCACACATGGCAGGCCCAATCCACTGTTTCCAGCCCAGGGTGCACAGAGCTTCAGGGGTCACAAAAGCCCGGAAGGGGGACTGCTTAAGCACAGGGGGTGGGTGAGTCCCCTCCTCCACAGCATGTTCCTTGGAATCTGTCCCCAGGAATCCCTGCCAGGTTTTCACTGTGCGTGTGTTTGTGTGTTGGTGGAGGGTAAGGAGTGTTTTCCATCATGTAAGTAAAAAAAAAAAAAAAAAGAAACCACTTTTGTTTTTCATTCCAGTGAATTTCTCACGTTTGCTGCTGCTGCTTCACATTAACATTGTCACCAAGGGGGTGAAAAATTAACAAGTTAATTAGAATCACAAAGCATATTTTACTCTGAGAAAATTATGTTCCTGACACACTTTATATCATAATATCTGAGCCACTCTGAGCTCACTGGAGTATCTAATGTCCACACCCTATAAGGTGTGATCAAGTGTCTTAGGACCTGAGCTGCTTAAGTATGGTCTCCACCTGTCACTGTGTCTGGAGTGTGTCTTAAACTCTCTCTGCATCTCTGTCACTACCTATATATAAAGAGGAGGAAAAGTCAGAGGGCTACTTTGAGGTTCCTGTGGGAAACAAGAAAAAAGATCAGAATAATGTTTGTGCTCCCTTTTAACTTTTATGTTCTGTTCTGAATTTAAATACCCTGTGAGCAAGTCTCAGAGTAACAATTTTCAATATCAGAGTCCTCCCGTCTTCAGACTTGTGATTTGTGTTGTTCAACCATGTTTTTCCATCTTCCTCTTTGTAATAGTGACAAGGCAAATGAAATCACTTCTCTATGTTACTGCTATAGGTATGTGAAATTAGACTTCCAATGGGAAACAGCTTGGAGAGTAGGAATTAATCTTTAAATGGAATACTAATTAGGAAAATCTTGCATATAGGAGTGTTGCAGCAGAAACATGTTGGGGCCATAACCCAGGGCTCAAAACATATTCTACTGGGCCTTGGAACTTATCTTTCCACTCCAGCCTTTTAACTATGAACTCTAGGAGAGCAAGTTAATCTGTTTAGCATCCTTTTGAGTTGGCCACTCTCAATTAAAATATAAAGCATAATGTCTCCCTCCACCTAGTGATTCTCAAATGGTTTGGTGGTGTTTTCTAGGTTAGAAAATGAGGGACTGGATATCTCTGAGTGTTGAGTGTTCTCAGATACCCTACTGTTGTTAACCTGACATATTGTGGGAAAGCCCTCCCATAGAATTCTACTTATGTATCTTTATACTCTGACTTTGAGAAAAAATGCTGGGGAGGCTAGGGTGGGAGTGGGAGTTGAAGGGAAGGTATAGACACTTCATGATCTGGAAACTGGGACCCTGAAAAGTCCTAGAAAGAAGCCAGAGAGGGGACCAAAAATCTATGGTCCTTGAAGGTCCCAAAGTCAGAGGGAAGGAAAGATAGGATGCCAGCTGTGATTTTACATATGTGAATGTCATAGTTTTTTGGAACAAGTTATTCCAAAGATATTTGTGGTTTTCAAAGCAGGAGTGGCTGCATGTACCATAGTGTAAAGGATATACTGAATGTACAATATAAATAAACTTTCAAAACACTAGTTCTGCTTTCAGAGCTGAGCAACTAGGGGTGTGGCTAAACATGAGGTAAGGCATTGGGCACTGTAACTTAGAGAGAAGCTCTGTGCTCTTTCTCATGGTATGAAATCTCAAGATTGTTCTTGATAATTACACTTTATAGCTGATTTTACAGAGCATTGGACAGAGCTGGAACTGAACAACTATGTGGGAAGTTGAAAAAAATTAATATATATTATATGTATGTGTGTATATATGTAAATGTGTATTGTGTGTATAAATCTATCAATATATGAATGAATAAATATATGTATATATTTGTATAAATATGTGTATAACTGTATATGTGTGTGTATTTTGAAATATAAGGGAGTGAATAATGTTTATAAAAGGAGCATTTGCCTCTTTAAGATGAGTATAAAAAAGATCCTTTCTATTGATGCAAAGGAGGGATTTGAAATGTTCAGCCTCTAAGTGTAAGTGAGGGTAGCTGGACCACCTAGGTCATGCTACAAGTTTCTCTCAAGGGTCCTCCTGAATCAGTAATAAGGGAAAAGATGGGAAGGCTCTCCCTGGCATAATGTTATACAACTCAGTAATTACAGTTGCATTTCCTGGATTTCAGCACCAGGTCTGTCCCTTCTTAGATGAACCACTTAGGGCAATTTGCTTACCCTCTCTGTTCCTCCATTTACTTTTCAGAAAGTGGGATTGATGGTAACAGTGTCCTCCTCAGAGAGTGTGCAAAAATATTTATATAAAAATGCTAAGAATATTCCACTTAAATGTTAGATTGTTACTATGACCATTTATTCTCAAAACAATCTTGACAGAAGAACACAGTTTACAACTTTACAGATAAATGAAGGACCTATCTCCTGTGAATTCTCTCACTCCACTCACATTTGGAATATTCCTTACTCCTAAGGGATCTGTTACTGCCTTTACGAAAGCTTGTCTCTCTGCCTATTATTTAAATTTCTGTCCTCTTAGAAGCAACACATTTTTATGATTCCTTGGTAAATAGACTGGGCATAACCTCCTATCTTGCCAGGATAGGAGACACTTTTTCTTTTTTTGAGGTACTGAGGCCAGGTATTGACTCTGGACGTCATATGTGGGAAATTGGTGTTCAACCACTGAGCTTTATCAGCTCCCCTGGGTTGGTTTTTTCATTTGTTTGTTGCTTTTTTTTTTTTTTTTTTTTTTTTTTTGGAGGCACCAGGACTAAATCCAAGGTCTTCCAGTTGTTCAACCACTTGAGCCACATCCACAACCTAAGAGAATTTTTTGATGAGTGTACTTCAGTTAAGGTTTGGCCCAGCTCAATCAGGATGGGACTTAATCCCATTACAGCAGTCCTTTGTAAGAGACTGATAATCAGACAGAAAGAAAGCCACAGAAGGAACAGCCAGAAGCTGAACATCAACAGAACCTGAAGAGAGGGGAGAGACCAGGAGATGCTGCAATGTGCCTTGCCCTGTGACAAGCTAAGGGCCAAGGATTGCCAGAAGCAATGCCCAAAATGCCCAGTCTTCTAGGAGAAAGCATCCCCTGGATAATGCCTTGATCTGAATTTTCTCTTAGCCTCAAAGCCATGAGCTAATAAATTCCCATAGTTTATGCCAATCCTTTACATGGTATTTGCTTGAGCAGCCAAAGAAACTAAAACACTCCTCAAATAATATTATTTAAACATCTCAATGATCAATTCTAGCCTCTCTTCCTTACTAATTTCATATAATCTGACCCATTTCTTTGACTGATGACATTTCATTCATTTCTATCCTTAAAATAACAGTGATCATACTACCATGTAGATCTCATTTTTGAGCTTCTACCTCTCTATGCTTGTGTGTTATGTAAGGGCAAATTCAAATTTAAAAATGAGAAAGTCTTTGTTCTCCCTGTTGAACATAAGGGAAGAGACAACCTTCTCTCTCCCATCTCTCTGAGTATTTATTTTAGAAAACCCATAATTGTAAGTAATACCACTTTCTTTGTCCTTTTGAAATGCATGTATTTAAAATATGTGTAAAAGATTAAATGTGTCTCTTGTAAATTTTACCACACAAGATAAGGAAGAAGGAAGCCATTTCTTTCAAATGTAATCAATGAAAATTTCTCCTGATTTCTTGATAAGAGATGAGCATGACTTCTGGAGATCAGGGTTTAGGGGTGTGTGTTCCTGGCTCCAAACTGCAAAACTACCTCTGGACATGAAGATATTATTGCAGCAGAAACAAGACTTAGATGATGAGAAAGTCGAAATGGCACTCGGAGAAGTGGAGGAACAAAGTTTGGTTTCCTAAAGCTGTGGGTTTTTGCTGAGGAGGGTTAGGTTCCTGGAATTTCCCTTATCATTTCCCCCTTTTGATGCCCTTATAATTCTTTATGGGGCATCATCTGCTAACATGGGAACTTTTCTAGTCCCCAAGGGCTGATATTTAACATGAGGCATTACTTGGTGTTTTAAGGCATTTAAACAGGAAGTGATGTATTGTGTTAGGTACCATAGAATGTATGGCCCAAAAGTTAAGAGGAAGAAGACTGAGGCTATTACTGGCATAAATGGCAAAATCCAGGAAAGGAGATACTAGAAGTAGTTCCCATGGGCAGATGTCTGATATACATGGTTTAAGCAGTCTTTGGCTCATTCCTTTAGTAGGGCCACCTTGTCTCTAACTATTCCTGAGGAATTTGCAGAGAAACAGCATTCTTCCCCCTGGGCCTGGCAGATCTCCCCTGAACCTGTGGTGAGCAAGTCTAATCCTCACCTGTTTTCTAAAGCCACTTCTGTCAATGAGTGTATCTGGTCTTGCAACCCACTGAGAGCCCCTGATATTTCTGCAAAGTCATTTGATATTTCCCATGCTAGTGTTTGTAAGCCCTCCTGACCAACAGTGAGTAAGGCCCCTGTTACTGCTGCACTCCTGACTACTCCTAGTCCTAAGAGTATCAGAATTGCTTGTATTGCTCATTTGGCTCAGGAGAGCTCTCCAGACAATTCATCTCCATAACAAAGAACAATGGTACTGGCCAAGCCAGGTAGCAGATGTCCTGGTCATTCTGGTGTAGGCACTGGTAGGCAATGGTGCCACAGACCCAGAGGGTGGAGTTTGTGGTTCTTTGGTCAGGATCCTTGAGTGGGAGGGTGGTGTTACTGTTGGTCCTTCCAAGAGGAAGTATGGTTGAAGGAGACCTGGTAGTTATGTTTTTACAGTTAGCCAGTTTTCCTAGGGGTTTGTTTATGCAGACTGGGAAGGGTCTGGTTCCCATTGCAGAGCTGACATGGGTCAGAAGGGTTTTATTCCATTGGACAAGTATGGGGAGGATGGTTAGACTGGAGGAAGTGCATAGCCAGCAGGAGGCAGATATGTTGCACCAAGATTCATTTAGGAGTAGGTGGAAATTTCGAACCTGGTTCAAAAGGATGTTGTGGGTGCTGTTCTAACTTTGACTTTTAGCATCTGGGCAACTTTACTGATATTTTTCATCAGGGTTTTCTCTGGGGGGGCGTAGGTTACCAAGATCAGTTGGAACAGTATGAGGTCCCCTGGGTCTGGCCCTAATGGGTTGTATATTCTGATTCCTAGCTTTAGTCCTGTTTGGGCCTTTAAAAAGGTATTTTCTGATCTGGTGGTTATGTTTAATAAGGTGAGTTTTATGGGGTCACAGATTTCTATGCTACACCCTGTTGGGCTGGGGATTTTCTTTAGTAGATATGGAAAAGTTGCTCGGAACCTCTTCCAAGGATCTGTGGCACCTACCAGCAAGCTCCAAGAATGGCAGAATCCTCCATTCTTTTGGGGGTCTTGGCAGAGGTATTTGTCATAACTTCCATAGTGGCAACCCCTACACCCTCTCCTGGGGGCAGATATGGGGGCATGGGTGTATGGGGCAACTAGCAAGGTGTAAGGAGAGTGATTTTGGATTGCCCTGCAAGTGTCAAATATTAGAGGCTGAAGTTGCACCTGCTGAGAACAAGACTTTCGCATTCAGCACAGATTGTTTGCCCCAGCTTTGACTAACTTGCAGCTGCCATAGATTTTGGGGGTGGGTATTGGCTCCTAGGAAGGAGGCAAGGAAGGAAAGGACAAGCAAGTCAAGGCACAGAAGCATCCTATTATACACCAGTATGCAATTGCAATTAGGGCTCTATTCACAACAGTCCAGTCTGCAGGGCCACAGTGGTGACTCCAACTCCAAATACCAAAACGAGTGGGCCATATAAGCACAGGATCCAGCAGGATCAGGGGTTCATTCAGCAGGCATTTGATGAGTTTGGTGCTCAGGGATCCCAGGTGACTCACATTCTCAAGGGATGGCTGGGTATGGGTTGGGCTGTCCAGTTGTCCTGCTTTTTATCTGGGTGTGCCTTCTTGACCCTGGAATCATGGATCCAAGGGACAATGCCTGCAACATTAAGAGCAGTAGGAGTTACAAGGATCACAGTATGTGGGCCTGTCCAGGAAGACTGAAGGGGTTCTTTTTTTCCAGTCTTTGACCCATACTAGGTCCCTTGTCCAGCGGCAGTGCACCAGGTGTCCCAGTGGGATGAGATTTTGAGACAAGACAGTTTTATGTATTTCAGCTGGGGTTTTCCTTAGCTGCTGGAGAACGGAATCATGCATTTAACTTTCCCTGAACTCTGGGGCCTGTGAGCAGTATGGAGTTTCCACTTGATTCCTAACATTTTTGCTAGCTCTTGGACTACAGCAGCCATGAAGGCTGGGCCATTGTCAATTCCAATAGACAGTGGCAGCCTGTGTTGTGGAATGATTTCTGTAAGTAAAGCCCTGGTCACTTCTCTTGCCTTTTCAGTGTGAGTGGGGAAATCTTCGACCCAATCTGAAAAGGTTCATATCATCACCAACAGATATTTTACCCGCAACTTTGTTTCACTTCTGTGAAGTCTACTGTGAGATTTTCAAAGGGGGCTGTCCCCATGTGCTGGACACCTGCCAGAGCATTGGAGCCCTGCAAAGGGTTATTTTTGGCACAAATTTGGCACTGGCTGCTGATGGTGGCACAGAAAGATGCTAGCCAGGCTACGTAGTAATATCTCCCAAGCAAGACTTCTAGCGAAGGTTTTCCTAGGTGGGTAAATTGGTGGTATCACTGGATGAAGGCATGAGCATCTTGTTTTGGGACAAAAGTCCAGTCATCCGGAAGCAGCCAAGTTCCTTCGGGGGTTCAGCTTCCCCCTTTTCTCTTAGCCCATTCCCATTCTTCTGGGTATAGCTTAGTTGATCAGTCTCTTGTCCTAAGAGGGACAGCTGCAGTGTTAATTCTGGGACTTGTATTCCATGGATTCCTTCAGCTGTTTGTCAGGCTGCTTTGTTGGCTAGCCTGTTTCCTTGAGTGACCATGTCAATTCCTTTCAGATGTCCTTGGTAGTGAATGATGATGACTTTGTCTGGTTTCCAGATTCCTTCTAACAGTTAGAGAATTTCTTCTTTGTTTTTTATCTCCTTTCCCCCTGTGGTTAGGAGACCTCTTTCTTTATTGATTGCCCTGTGGTTATGAATGGTAGCAAATGCATACTCAGATTCAGTGTAAATGTTTAACACTTGCCCGGCAGCTAGCTGCAGGCCTCGGACCAGAGCTCAGAGTTCTGTTCATTGTGCAGACCATCCCTGTGGTAGAGACACTGCTTTCACCACCCATTCGGTAGTGGTGACTGCATATCCAGCAAGCTTTTCCCAGTTTTTAACTATACTGTTCCCATCTGTAAATAGTGTCTGATCTGGGGAAGGGAGTGGTTTGTCTTGGAGGTCAGGGCAACTGGCTTAAAATTCCTCAGGAGGTGTGGGAGGTGGGCAACATGGGAATCCCAGTGGGTTCCGTGTAATATTTTGGGTATCTAAGCACCTCTTAAAATACATTTATATATATACATAAATAACAATTTTGTAAGCAAATGCACATATATGCATATATATTTATATATCATTTTGCAAATGTTGGTATGTATTGTGAAAATATTGATTTTTACCCACAATAAAAATAAAAAAAAATTCCTCAGTCACTTCAACACAGTCATGCTCACAAGCCCCTTCCTCATCAGGCAAAAAGGTGGCAGTGTTTAGACTGTGCAGTGTCTCTATTGTCACTCTGGGGTTTTCACAGAGTAAACCTTGTGAGCCAGGGATTCAATATCCACCAATGCCCATGTGAGTTCATTAGGGCAGTGACTGCGTGTGACACCATAACATTAATTGCCTGTCCATGAGTTAATTTATTGGTTTCTTTAATGATGGTTATGGTTTCTGCCAGGGCTTTTAGGCAGGGTGGCCACCCTGAAGCCATGGGGTCCAGCTGCTTGGGGAGATAAGCGATGGGTCTTTGCCAGGAGCCAACTGTTTGTGTGAGAACCCCCAATGCTACTTTGCTCTTTTCATGGGTGAACAGGTTAAAGTTTGAGTTACATCCAGGAGCCCCATGGCAGGGGCTCGGCCAAGTTGTCTTTTGATGTTTTGAAAGGCCCCCTGTTGAGCTTCTCCACAGGCAAGAGGCTCTTTTTCTGGACCTGCCAGAACTTGTAATGGGGTTTGTCCATGGCTGCAAACCTGGGAATCCAGATGCGGCAGAATCCTGCAGCCCCAAGGAACTCATGAAGCTTTCTTTTTGTGGTGGGATGAGGGATGGTGCAGATCACTTTCTTTCATTTGGGTCCAAGCATCCAATGTCCTTGTGTGATGTTGAGCACCAGGTACTTGACCTGTTGTTTGCAAATTTGGGCCTTTTTCCAAGACACTTTGTACCCAGTCTGTGTTAGAAGTTGTAGGAGATTCTGGGTCCCATTCCAGCAGTCTTCTTCCATCTCACTGGCAAATAGGAGGTCATCCACATATTGCAAGAGGGCACACCTGCAGTCTTCCCAGGGTAGGTGGCTAAATCTGCTGCCAAGGCTTCCCCAAGAAGGGTAGGGGAGTTTTTGAAGCTTTGTGGGAATCAGGTGTAGGTTAGCTGAGTTTTCTGCTGGGTTTGGGGATCTTCCCATTCAAAGGAAACAGAGGCTGGCTTGGGGTGGAGGGGGGCCAGCTGCAGGCAGATGAAGGCATCTTTCAGGTCCAGGCAAGTGAACCAGGTGGCTTCAGGTGGCAGCTGTCCTACCAAAGGGTACAGGTTGGGGACAACTTGATATAAGGTGAGAGTGGCATTATTAATGGCTGATAAATCCTGTACTGGTTGATATATGGTCTCATCTGGCTTTTTTACTGGTAATAATGGGGTGTTCCAGAGTGATTGGCACTCAATTAGGATTCCCTCTTTTATCAGGTGATCCATGTGTTCGGCCATGCTCAATTTCGCTTCACAGGGAATCAGATACTTCTTCTGCCGGGCTGGGGCCGCTCCAGGCTTCAGGTCAATGATGATGGGTGCATGGTTCCATGCCATTCCTGGTGGGTTTTTTTCCACCCAAACCTGGGGGGAAAGTTCCAACAGTTTTTCTGGATTCTGGCCTGAACTTTCTTCCACATGAAGTCTCCATTTTTTGCATTGGGGTACTATGATGAGGAGAGTGAGGCTGGTCCCGAGGCTTAAGCTTGCTGGCCCTTCACGTTTGAAGGTAATCTGGGCTCCCAGTTTGGCTAAGAGGTCCCTACCAAGGAGGAGTGCTGGACATTCAGGCAGGTACAGAAATTCATGAGACACTTCGTGATCACCAAGCTGGCAAGTTCTTGACTGGCAAAAAGGCTGTTGGGTTGACTGGTCTCCAGTTGCTCCTATGATATTAGTGGTTTTTCCACTAAAAGGGGTGATGGGGGTTGTGACCACTGAATATTCAGTACCAGTGTCCACTATGAAAGTCATTCACTGGCCCCCAACTTGTAGTTTGACCAGGTTCATCAGGGCCAAGTTCCAGTGAGCCCAGTCACCCCTTTTCAGTGTTGAGCCTTGCCAGCCTGATTAGATGGCCTTGGGGCTCAGGTCACTATTTTCCTTTAGAGTTGTACCCTCTATGTTTCTGAGTCTTTTTGGGGTGCTCTTTTTTCCAGTGTCCACTTTCTTTGCAGTAGGCACATTGATCTCTGTCCAGAGGCACCCTTCTGCTGCTTGTCTCCCCTTTTTGATGTGGCTCTTCTCATCTGGTGGGGTCAGGATTTTTCAAGGCTACTGCCAGTAGGGAGGCTTGATGTTTTATTTACTTCTTGACTTCTCATTTGGTGGCTTCATCTCAATTGACGAATACTTTGTTGGTGGCTTCCAGGAGTTGAGAGATGTTCATCCTTGTGAACCCTTCTAATTTTTGGAGCTTCCTTTTAATGTCCATTGCTGCCTGTGCAGCAAAGGTAGCATTCACCATTATCTGGTTTTCTGGAGCTTCTGGGTCAAAAAGGGTGTAGATTCTGAAGTCCTCACAAAGCCATTCATAGAAATTTCCCAGAGATTCACTGGGCTTTTGAGTAACTAAAGTTGTCTTTGTCATGTTTGTGGATCATTTTGTCCCTTCTTGGACACCTCAGAGGAGCACTTCCCAATATTGCTGGAGTGCAGCCCATCCTTGATCAGTGTTGAAGTACCAGTTTCATTGGGCCTCTGGTGCTGCTTCTCATGCCCAATTTTCTGGGTTTAAAATGCCAGTAGGGGCCTGCTCCTGCAGCCACTTTTGGGCTTTCATCAGAATCCATTGTTTCTCTTTCATATTAAAAAAAGTCAGGAGTAGTTGGTGGCAATCATCCCAAGTAAGACGATGGATTTGGAAAATAGATTTCATGATAAAAATAAGGGCCTGGGGTTTTTCAAAGTAGGACCGGTGTGGTGCTTCCAGTTTAAAAGGTCTGCAGTTGTGAAGGACTGATAGTATATTACAGTCCTCCCAGGTCTGATGGTACCATACTTGCCAATCTGGGTTGGATGCTGTGTTTCATGGAGAGGCATTTGTAATGTGGGCTGTGCTGACCAGAACCTCCTTGCTATTGGGGTTCCATGGCTTTCCTCAGAGGGGGTTGATGTTCCCAGAGGGACTGAAAGTGGGGGTATTTCTGGGAGATCTGCCTGCACTCCCAGGCTAGAAGGAGAGGCTAGAGCAGCCAAAGCATATTGTGGTGGTGGGGGGTGTGTGTCCTCCTCTGAGGACTCTTGATGAATGACTGGCTTCCAGATCCCTGTTCCCTGTGCAACCAAGACTCTGCTCTGTCCCTTTTATCCAACCCACAATTGAACACAAGGGGTCAGAGTCTGGGCTATCTTTAACCAAGAATCGATGTAGGGAAACTGATCAGGGTGGCCAGGAGTTCCTGTGACAATGAGCCACACTGCAATGACTCTGGCTATATCCAGGGTCCCTTCTGAGGGCCAGTCAACATTAAAGTTGGCTACTCTACCTCACATAAGGTTCAGAGGGTGCCAAGTTTCATCTGGATGCCATAATCTCTGGGAAAACCTTTCTTGAAAGTCTTGAGTGTGCAGTTTAAGACAGTAAGTTTTGACTATGATGAGCCCATACCCTGCATCAGTGGTGCAAGACAGACAAGGGAAGTATTCACCTCTTTCAAGGCCACTCAGATGCCCACCTGTCCACATCTCTCACAAGAACTTTGGCTCATCTTAGCTAAGGCATGCAGGCAATGTTTGGGGTGGGCCCTTGTGCTGTATGACATAGCCACTGAAAACAGGTTAGGGTCCACATGGGCTCTGTGGCATAAAGCTTTGGAGTCACAGACTGGAATAACAGAGACAAGCCTCTGTCATCCTCACTCACACACACAATCACTCAGAAGTTGCACAGTCCCTTTCTCAGGAATTAAGAGTAATAAGTCCACACCCTGAGATGGTGGCACAAGATATACCGGGATGGGTTTACCTCTTCTGGGGCCACTCAGATGCCCATCTGTCTGGATCTCTCATGAGAACTTTGGCTCATCTTAGCTAAGGCACCTAGACAAAGTTCAGGTGAGCCATTATGCCATATGACATAGCCACGGAAAACAGGTTAGCACCCACACAGGCTCCATAACATACGCAGTGGAGTCACAGACTGGTACAGCAGATGCAAGCCTCTGCCATACTCACTCACTCACTCACACAGTCACTCAGAGGTTATGCAGTCCCTCCCACAGGGATTACCCTATTCTGGAATCTCAGTATTTGAAATTATAGGTGGTGATCAGTCTCCTGTTCCGCCCAGAGATGGGCCCAACTGAGGACTTGGCACCCAGGGCCTTAACTTTCTAGAGTCTTCTGGCACTGTTCAGTCCTCCTCCCCACTGAGTCAGGCTGGGGTGTGGGGAAATGGCCCATGGGGACCATTTCAGAAGGAGGTTCCATTGAAAGGACAGGTGGCACCCAACTTGTTCACTCAGAGATCACCACTGGCCATGCCTGTCAGCCCCAAGCTGGAGGCACAATGGACCTGCACAGTTTGGTTTCCCAGTCAGGGAACCAAATGTTGCAGCAGAAATGAGACTTATATGATGAGAAAGCCCAAATGGCAATCAGAGAGGCAGAGGAACAAAGTTTATTATGCATGGGCCCAGAGGAGAATTCAGTCTCCAAATTCTGAGCCCTGTGTCAGGATTTTCATAAGTTTATATAGGAACTCTAAGTGGAGCTCTAAGCAGGGAAATTCCTAAGCAAGTGGGCAGGCAGGGTTACAAAAGCAAAAAGGGTGAGGTTAGCTTATCTTCCTAAAACACAGGGCTATTAGGGAGGAAAAGAGTCATTATCTGTTTAGAGTTGTATATTCCAGTTCAAAAGGGGCAGGTCAGGTGTGCTTATCTTCCTAAGGATGTGGATTCCATGGAGAAAAGGGGAGGAGGGAAGAAAAGGGACCAAGGGGAGTTTGTTTTCCTAAAGCTGTGGGTTTCTGCTGAGGGGGGTTAGGGTCCCAGCACTTCCCTTATCAATATGAGAAATAACTTTAGAATATGTATAAAATGGGTTGTATCTGCTTAGTCATATAAAAATGCTTAAGATTTATTTCTGTCTTTGAATCTCTGCAGATTGCCTCTGATGCATCACATTTGGCTTTAATTTTTATTCAATGATAAAATTGTTTTTCTTTCTCTTCTACCTTTTTAAACAGGTTTATTTTTGTTGGGGAATGATTGTATTTTTATTTATATTTCCCCAAGATTTACTGGCACCTAAATAGATATATATCTTAAACTGAAAGCATTACCTTCCTCCAAACAAGTGAAACTTACATCTTAATTAATTGCTCCACTTGGCATCCCAGAAAAAATACTTGAAACCCCCTTTCAGCACCACAGAAACCTTATGAAGTCTTGTTATTTTCTCTGCACTGAGCACTATTGTTACCTTTCATCACCTCCCAATCTCACATGCAAATATGCCCACACATAATTCATTTACCTTCAATGTCAGTTTAAATGTTATTTCATCTGAATTCCTCCTTTATCTGAACTGCCACCTATTTTAGCCTTTCCCTTCTCTGACCAAGTTTTCTTGAACAGAACACTATGTCTTCAGGCAATACCTGTATTATGTAATTATATCTTTATTTAATCATTTGTTTCATTGTATTCCATTTTTCCCATGGAACTAATTGCAGAGAAATAAATCCCAGAACCTTAAAATAAGAGAGGTTCCCCTTTGACCATTACATATGAAGTAAATTCTAGAAGAAGTCCTTCTCAACAATAACCAAATCTGCCCTCAGATAAGTTGCCCCCAAATGTCTGCAGTAAGATTACACAATAATCCTCAGATTAAAATTCATTTTCAAAATAAAAGTGGTCTATCTCTCCTGGGGAAAATTCTCACCTGTACTAGTCTGAACTCAAAGAGATGGAAAATCCAGGGACACTCGGTCATTACTGAGGATGCTATCACCGCATTCCAGAGCTCAGAGCTTCTTTATTTTTTAATTTTATTAGAGAAGGTGAGGATTTTCAGAAAAATCATTAATAAATTACAGGATTCCTGTATACCACTCACCAACAACAACCTACAATGGTGTGGATATTTGTTACATATTTTGATAGGACATTTTTATAATTGCCCAATTAATATATGTCCATGGTTTAACTTACAGCTCAATGTTTGCGTAGTGTAATTTCATGGATTTTTACTTAAAACTTATGTTACCATATATACAATCTAACATTTCCCCTTTTAATCATATTCAGGTCTATATTTCAGTGCTGTTAACTGTGTTCATAATGTTGTGCCACTATCACCACCATCCATTACCAAAACATTTTCATCATTCCATATAAGAGCCATATATATTTTAATCCTTAGCTTCCCATTCCCTCTCCCCACTCTATCCCTGGTAACCTATATTCCAGATTGTGACTCTATGAGTTTGCTTATTCTAATTGTTTCAAATCAGGGAGATCATACAATATTCGTCCTTTTGTGCCTGTCTTATTTCGGTCAACATGTCTTCAAGGTTCATCCATGTTGTCACATGTACCAAGAAATCTTTCTATTTTACAACTGAATAATAATCCATTGTATGTACATACCATGGTATATACTACATTTTATTTATCCATTCATTGATTCATGGACACTTGAGTTGTCAAATTTTCTTTCTTGCTCTAGAAAAATCACTACTGATAGTACCTCTTTATGTTGTTGATAACTTTATCAGCCTTGCATAAAAAGGGTGCACCCTCTTTACCTTGAATGCCAATGAATAATATTCTTATTAAAGTATCACTAAAGAAAAAATTTCCATTCAATTATGTAAAACATGTATATACATATAATGAAAATAGGTTATATCTTTTCATTCTGTACTTGCTCTAAAATATCCAAAAGCAACCTTCAATCCTTTTCCCAGAGGTCTCACTGTTTTGTGGATTCTGGTTGTGGGGGCCAGTGTTGTAGAGAACTACCAGAAAGAGAATCAGTCCTACTGAAGTCTTGTAAAACTACAAATATTCTCTCAGGTTGGGAGCATCAATGTACTGTATAAGTACAAATAGCAATGCTGGCAATACATATTTAATGGAAAGCTATTTTTCATGTATCTAGTGTGCATGTACTTTACTATCAAGGAATAAAACTAACATAGAACACAGATCTCTTCAATTCAGAATTATCTGATGTCATAAAGACTATAAAATCCTATAAGTCTCAAATATTAGGCAGTCAAAGGAATGAATTATCCAGTTTCATTACTGATTTGACTATAAATAGATTGTGTTTCAACTATTTTTAAATAAAATTAATATTGTAAAGGTCTTAGGGCACCTGCTGGGAGACATAAAAAGAAATTACTTGTGATGAAATATCAAGCAATATATATTTTTTTTTTAAAGATTTACTTATTTATTTATTTCTGCCCCCCTCCATTGTTTTGCACTCACTGTCTGCTCTCTGTGCTCATTCACTGTGTGTTCTTCTGTGTCTGCTTGTCTTCTCTTTTAGGCAATAACAGGAACCAATCCTGGGACCTTCCAGAGTGGGAGAGAAGTACTCAATCTCTTGCACCACCTCAGCTCCATGGTCTGTTGTGTCTCTAATTGTCTCTCCTCTGTGTCTCTTTTTATTGTGTCATCTTTCTGTGCCAGCTCTCCACTTGGGCAAGCACTTTGTGTGGGCCAGCACTCTTGCACAGGCCAGCACTCTGCATGAGCCAGTTCACTGCTTGTGCCAGGTCACTGCTTGTGCCAGCTCACCATGTGGGCTAGCATGCCTTCACCAATAGGCCCTGGGAATGAAACCCTGGACCTCCTATATGGTAGACAGGAGCCAATTGCTTGAGCCACATCCATTAAGCAATATATTTAAATTTGTGATAGAGACATTTGTTTCCCAAGGGAATATTTTGTCTTTTACTATTTTCAGAGTCTTCTGAAATTAAAAAAAAAAACAACAGTGTGCTGTAGTATTTTAGTAGCAAACATTTTTGGTAATGATCTTCAATATTATCATTCTCTTATATGTTCATATGCCTTTACATATAAATGTAAATGTACCTTTATTTTCAAATATAAGGTTGTTTAAAATTTGTTTCTCATATGCTATTGAACACTGACAAGCATGTTGCTAGTGGTTGGATATGCAGTTGTGAGAAAAAATTCATGGCCTTCATCCCTGACTTTAATATCTAAACATCCAAACAATTGTTTAATTACACATTGTGTTAGCATTTGAACATAATGTTCAGTGTGTTAGCAGAGAAGTATTTCAAAGGAGCTGTGGTCTCATCTGGAGGCTTGATTTGTGAAGGATCTACTTCCAAGCTCTTTCATCTGGTGTTTGGTAGCATTTAGTTTCTCTTAAAGCAAATGTTGGACTGAGGAACTTGGTCCATGGCTGTTGTCTGGTGCTCTTCTCATTTTTTTTACCAACTGGACCCTTACACATGGATGGTCACTACATCAAATCTTACAAATTGAGAAGGCAATGGAGTCTGGTAGCAAATTTGAATTCACAGTCTTTTGTAAACAAATGTAGGAAGTGATTAACCATTCATTTTGATGCATTCCATACATTAGAATCTGTTCACAAAGTCCAGCCCTCAGTTAAGAGGGGATTACACTCAGGTGTGAATCTCAGGCAGCAGGGATCTTTGGGGGTCCTTTTATAAGTCTGCCTACCATCCTGCCTCTCACAAACTCTGGTTGACATGGGATCAGCCAGCAACTAGACTTCCTGAAGATTCCTTGGTGGATCAAATATCAATTTTTGACTGTTTTTTTTTTAATCTTATTTAGTTTTGTAGTCCTTTTACTAATCCAAAATGTCTTTAATTTCATAGGAATTTGTTGAGAGCATTATGAGTGTCTTGTATTGCACTAAAGGCAAAATATTGAACAGTAATCAATATGTGGTCCCAGGTGCTTCAGTATTATGAGGGAAGGTATGGTTCTCTTACATGAAACAAATGGATTTCTGGAGTCCCTGATAGCTCCTGAAATCTGATGAAAGTCCCATCTGAGGAGGTCAGAAAAATTAAGTTTTTCTGGCTCCATGCATCTCTTTGTCAAATTTAAAGTGATATTGTTTGATAATCAGAACATTGACCTATGTTTTTCCTTCAGTTTAGTATCTCTTTTTTAATTTTTACTCAGGGACTGTATAACCACTTACTGTGGTGTTGTTTGGGGAGATGGAAAGACTGGTGATGCTTCCATTGAGAACTTTATTTTGAGGTCTTAGCTTTGCTCATTGCAGGATGAAAAGGGTGATAATTTATGAGAGCTTCCTCAGCCAAATGCTCATGTAATTTTGACCCCTATTTCCAACACTAGTTCATCACCACAGTCTACCATCCTCACTCTGCAAGTATTCTTATTTACTTATGTTTCCCTCTAGAGGCATTGGCAGGTTTTAAAACATTGCACAGTGGGATCAACGTGAGATTAGAGGGGAACTAGGGAAAATTAGAAAGTGAGTGACACAGTGAAGTACATGTGGATAAATGAAAAGAGAAACCAAGGTTGATGCACAGGTCCATGACCATTGTGCAGCTAAGACTGTCCTCCCTCTTTCAGCCCAACCTTCACCTCCCCTCTGGCAGTCTGGCAGAGTATTGGTGCCAGGTCACATGCCAATATGGTGACAAGAGCACAGCACACATTCCCCCAGTCCCTGCAATTCCCATGTCCCAATCATAAAGCTTTGACAAACACTCAAAGAGGTCTTGTTTTCTGCCCAGCCTCTATGCATGTCCCTTCATCAGAATGATGGATTTGGGAAGGGTCCCAATACCTATTCCACTGGTGTGGTCCAGGGTCCATGAGATGGTAGTCTAATGTAGGAGAGGAGAGAAAGAGTGTATGTTGGGTATTTCACATCCCAGTCATCTCAGTCTGCACTTGGAGGAATCCTCCTTGTCTTCAATCTATTCCTTAGATCGAGGCATCCCACCACCCTACCATCCATTAATCCTGCTAGAATCCTAGATGGGGAAAATCAAGTCCTGCATATTCTGGTAGTTTCTGGGAGTTGACCTTATATTCCACAAGGGGATCTGGGACTGATTAAAATTCAAACAAACCCCACTCCAAATCTATCAGATGCTCCAAAATTTCTGAGGTGAAATATATTTTCCTTCAGCCAAGATGCTGGTCAAAGGAGCATTTTTTGATTCTTAAATATTCACAACCAAGGAATAGCTTGTAGAAGGCTTTCATGCTTATCATTATGTCCAGTGACCCATAAACACACAATCTGAATAAGAGCAGCTTGCCTCTTCTGTAAACAAAGCTTCATGAAAGACAAACCCCTGCACCCTTCAAGGGATACTGCCACAATGTAGCACCTTTTCCTTTAGAGTCCCCATCCCCCTTCATGCTTCACTCATGAGCCATGTCTGCAGCTTAGGGAACACCAAATGTCAGAGGAAGCCCATTTTATCTTCAGGAGAGGATATGACATCCAGCCCCTTTCTCTCCTACCCTACTCTTCAGATTTCATGGGATTGGACTTCAAGAGGAGCTCAGTCTCAGGGTGAAAACAGGGACATAGCTGACCAAATAAAAAGAAATGGGAGACCAGTTCTCACTTGCAAGTATCATTTCCCAGGCTCTGCTTCTATGTATGAGGAACTGGTATTAGACATCTGTATGAAGTAGTGCCATTGGTATCCTTAGGACTTATTTCTGTATCATAGGTACGTGGGAAAAAGCAGCACCCTTTGCTAAGGCCTTTGACTCTGCTCTCTCTTTCCTTCTACCTGGACTCTCCCCTCACTGGATCACAGTGAGTGAAGATGGAGCATCAATTCTTATGAACTTAACATTGGAGTCAAATGGTTTACTGGGTATCCACTCAGAGAAGTGTCAGAACTTCTTTAAGAATTCTGTTTTATGGTAAATATAGAAGCCACATAATTTGTGCAAGCTGTCCTGGCTAGTGGGATACAGCTATATGATGTGGATCCAGGATCTGACTCCAGGATCTGAACTCTTAACTGCCCCTGGAGTCTGTGTGACTCAGTATGTGTCAGAAAATGGAGATATGAGGGAATCCTTACTTAGAGGTTGTCTGGGAATTAAAATGTGATGATAGGGGACTAAGTACAGCTCATTGGTTTGAGCACCTGCTTCCCATATTCGAGGTCCTAGGTTTCATCACTTGTCCCTCTAAAAATTTTTTTAAATGAGATGATAATTCTATGATACAGACTGTGTGTTGCAATTAAAACTAAAGCAACATAAAATCGTCAAGATTCATCCATGTTATCCCGTGTGTTAGCACTGTATTCCTTCTTACACTTGAGTATTATTTTTTGTGTATGTACCACATTTTGTTTATACATTCATCTGTTGATGGGCATTTGGGTTGATTCCAACTTTTGGCAATAGTGAATAATGCCCCTATGAACATTGGTGTACATATATCGGTTCATGTCTTTGCTTTCAATTTTTCTGTATATACCCAGAAGTGGAATATGTGAACTCTGGCCCATGCTTAATGGCAAATCCTCAAGATGTGTTTATCAAATGCAATGTATGTGCCACACTAATGAAAGATGTTTATGTGGGCGGATGTGGGAGGTGTGGGAAGTGAAGCATATGGGAATCCCTATATTTTTGGAGTAACATTTATATAATCTAACTAGATTTTTATAAATTTAAAAATTATTATAAAAAAATTAAAAATAAGAGAATTTAGAGAGAAAGAAGAGCAAAAACAACAAACAAACAAAAAACTCTAAAGAGAGAAAGACCCATTAGCAGCACACGGCTTCTGGGGTTCCTAACACCACCACAGATCTCACAGGTTAAGAATCCCCTGAAGAATGTGGAAATAAGAAGACTCATTCCTCTCTGCTTTGGGTGGACACCAGAAGTCTGCATTGGTGTCAAGTGCTTCAAAGATCCTGATGTGGTGCAGAAACTTGAACTTCATAAAAGAGTGGTTCACAAGAAAAAGACCAATACTTATGATGGACTCTCATCTCCAACAGACAAGGCAAAGTGATCACTCCAGTGTTAGTCACTCCTCTCTCCCCTAACTCTCAGAGTATGAGCTCTGGAATGTCCAGTATCATAGTCACCATGCCCATCTCACATAGTGATTGCCCTTGTCCATTTATTAACATAACTGGAGAGGGGCTATTAAGAAATGTCCAAAAAATTCATATGGATGTTAATACTCCTCCTTGCCTCTAATATATAATAAAACACCTGATTCCTTCTCATTCTGATGATCAGGGTGAATTAATTTTCCAAGATACTACCTCTTGTTTTTGCCTGTCAGGCCCTGAACAGAATGACCCAAAGTACCCAGGGGAAGAAAAATTCCCATTTGGCAGCTAGAGCTTGTAATTCAATGACACTATACTTGATCCTTTTTCTTTCACATAAGTTTTAGAACTGGGTTCTGGTATTCCTCTAGAAAGTTGTTCGGAATTTTGAGATGATTTAGTTGTATCAATTGGGTAATTGACATGCTAACAATGTTGAATCATATTATCTGTGAATGTGGATATAAATGAATTGCTAAAATTATTGTTTCTTTTTAGGATATGAGGAGAAAAATAAATGACAAATATATACCCCTCATTGGAAGCAGTAAACCCTGAGAAAATTTAAGAAAAGAAGATGAAGATCAGAGGGGACATCTGTGATGATGGCATTGAAGTAGGTATGCACAGCTCAACTCTCACAAAAACATTAGTTGGAGGGCAAAATGCTTTTAAAAGGAGCTACTTTGGGGATCTACAGACCAGGAGAGTGCTGTGCATTGTCCAGGAGGATGAGGGTTTGAGAGACAAAGAACTCAAAATGAAAACCCTAAGTTATGAGCCCCCATGGATAGGAATGGCACCCACTCCCCAGCTTCAAGGTGAATAGCCTGGGTAACACCTATGGCTAATTGCAGACAACTGACAAGGGAACAGACATCTTCTTTAAGCAGCAGAGTTCAGAGAGTGGTTTCTCTTTAGATAATTTTGCCAGGAGAGCCCAATTTAAATCTTGACTCTGGCCAAACCTGAATCATGGCCAAGTGGAGGTTGAAAAAGGCACTTACATGGTAAGATTTGCCAAAGAGTGTCACCTGTGGCCAGGGCAGGAAAATGCTATTTGGGGCCTCTCTTCCCAGACCCCTTGGATTGGGTCTGGGCCCTATTAGTGGGATCCAGGCCTTATTTTGATGACTTAAGCTGGAAAATTTTAAAAGCTTAGAATAAATTGAACCAGAAATCAATGAAGAGCTGTAAAACAAAACCACTAGACAAGAGAGAGAAATTGACAATTCTCAGAGTAAATTCACCAATTATCAGATGTCAAGACCTCAGCAAAAAGTTACAAACCATAATAAGAAACAGGAAAAAGGGTCTAGCCTAAGGAAAAAATTAAAAATTCTGAAAAGATCCAATATTTAAGACAGCCTTCTCAAAGATAACCTCACAATTCTCTTATGTAAAGTCAAGAATTTGAAGAAAAATATGACAAAAGAAATAAAGGATATTAAGATAATGGATGGGCATAAAGAACAATTTGAAAGCTTGCAAGGAAAAGCAACAGAGCCTATGGGAATGAATGACACAATGGATGAGGTTAAAGATTCACTAGACCCTGCAAATTCCAGCATCCACATGGGACAGGTGTGGAGAATTAGAATGTGAAGATGCAGAGCCCAAAGGTCATCAGGATGAAAGAGCAGTTATCTAGTATCAGTATGTGCAGAGTCTAGCACTGGAGTCCTGAGGAGGCTCTCCCTGGCCTGACCTACATGAGGAGATGCTCAGCAGCCTGGACAATAGAATGGGACATGTGGGGGTACCCTGCAGGATGATTTGTGAGAACACTCACTCAAGAAATGGAAAGACCTGAAACCTCTCAATGTCCACAGAAGTCAATTCCCATGAGCTATACAATCAAATGTTACTAAAAGCAAATGTGTAAGCAGTCTCACATGGGCCAGAAAAACCTGCACACTGAGCTGCTTTGATGACTGTCCTGTCAAGTTTCCATGAAGCTGGGTCCTGGGGGAGGTGAAGTATTTATGGTCAAGTTCCATGGCTTGCTGTGGTCTTGCTCTATTGAGACGTGCAGAATTTCATCTTCAACTGCAAAATTCAAAACAGCATCAGTCTTTCATTTCATCTGCAACATGGAAGGCAGACAGATTGGTGAGGCTTTAGTTGGACTCAAATAAAAAGTATATCAAATGACCCTGAAAAAGGACAGATAAACCAGAGGACACAGATATACAAAAATATCCATGTCTTAGAGAGCCAAAATGGATTGGGTGCTAAGTAATGTGATGCATTTAGTACTAGTCAAGACAGCTCAAGTTAATAAAGCTTGTTGTATAGGAAAACACTCTTTTTTCTGTCTATCCAAGGAACAGAGAGACTGTGATTATAGATGCCTGTAATTTTGAAATTATTCACACAATATGCTATTCTAACTTAAATTTGAATTTTGTTGTTGGGAAACTGGTGTTATTTAATTGATGCCTTCTACAATGTGGGAGTTGCAGCAGTCTCCTTCAAGCATTCTTTTGACCCTGGATGTGGAATTGCCAAATATTCACAATGACATTGACATTTAAATTTCTTAATGCCTACAGACTGTGTATTTTTTGTATCAATAAAGCAATTCTTTATTTAATAAACTTATCCTAATATTGAAAAAACCCTTGTAAAGCAAGGACTGCCTCTGTAGTATAATGCTTCACATTTTATGAGAATTTAAATCAGGACTCACTCAACTTTAAAATAATACAAATAGATATTTGAAAGTTGTAGGCAGATCAATTAACATTTTAAAATTTCTCAGGTATCACAGAATTTCAAAAAATGCTTGGATAGTAAAATGGGGTCTGTGCTTTTACTATATATGGTCCTCTTGAAATAGCACTTAAAACGTAACTTCATTGAGTGCCTGTCTCCTTTAAATCTTTTGTGTGGCTTTGACAATTTTGTGACTGATGTGCCTACTTCTGTTGCTATTTTATTCCTCAGTGTTTTTATAATTCAGAATCTTTTTTCTTAAACTAAGTCACCCAAGTATTCATTTAATAGTGATGTTAATAATTAGTCTGTAAAATGTGCATGAAAATTGATAACTCTCAAATAAATTTTTATTTCTCATAAAATTTGATTTTGGAAAAAAAATACATTAGATCATAAAACAAAATATTTGAAATGGCAGGAGAAAAATTAACTGACAACAAGGAAGGTGTCAGAAGTTACTGGACTTATATCTCTGTACCTAATCTGTTTCTCTGGCCCTTAGTGATTTCCAATTTCATTCCATTGTGGTCACAGAAATTACTTTGTATAATCTCAATCTTTCTGAATTCCTTGAGAGTTGTTCTGTGGCTTAGAGTGTGGTCTATCTTGGAGTATAATCCATGTGCACTTGAGAAGAATTTATATCCCGCTGTATTTGGGTGTAGCGTTCTGTATATGTCTATTAGGTCCAGGTCCTCTAATGTATTATTCAGAGTCTTTGCTCCTTTACTGATTCTCTGTCTAGGTGTTCTGTCTAATGGTGATAAAGGTGTATTAAACTCCCCCACTATAATTGTAGAGGCATTTATGCCTCCACTTAATTTTTCCAGTGTTTGCCTCGTGTATTTTGAGGCACCCTGATTAGGTGCATAAATGTTTATGATGGTTCTTTCTTCTTGAAAGATTACCCCTTTTGCTAATATATAGTGTCCATCTTTGTTCTTACAATAGTTTTGCATTTAAAGTCTATTTTTCTGATAATAGGGTAGCTACTCCTGCCCTTTTTTGGGTTACTATTTGCTGGTAAAATTGTTTTCCAGACATTCACTTTCACCATCCTTGAATCTCTGGGTCTAAGGTGGATTTCTTATAGACAGCATATAGATGGATCATATTCCCTTATCTATTAAGCCAATCTGTGTCTCTTGACTGGTGAGTTTAATCCATTAACATCCAGTGTTATTACTCCTAATGAAATTCTTTTTTTTATTTTTTTATTTTTTATTATGGGTAAAAATCAAAATTCTCACAATGCATACAAACATTTGCAAAATGATATATAAATATATATGCATATATGTGTATTTGCTTACAAAAATGTTATATATATATATATATATATATACATATATTTTAAGAGGTGCTTAGATTACCCAAAATATTATGCGGAACCCACTGGGATTCCCATGTTGCCCACCTCCCACACCTCCCACCACATCCCACACAAACATCTCCCACAGTGTGGCCCACCACCCTCAATGAACTTACACATCCTGGAGCCTTGCCACCAACCATAGACCACAGTTCACACTGTAGACCACACTCTCTCCCACTCAGTTCTGAGTGGTGTGTGCTGATTTAAAATGGCCTACATCCGTTGCCACAACAGTACTCAGGATAACCCCCAACTCCCAAAGAAGCCACTGTATTTCAACTGCTCATCCCCTCCCTACCCCAAAAGTGTCAAGTGGCCACTGGCTCCACCTCATTGTTATAATTTCTTGCATTGCTAGAATCACCATATGTGAACAAGAGAATACCATCAAGTCCACTCTAGTCCATAGTTCTTCCCCCAATCCTGAGGGGAATGGGATGGTGATGTCCACTCCAACTCCAAGTGAGAGAGGGCTTATATCCCATGGATATGGTGAGTGGGATGATCCTGCCTGCAGATGCAGGCCCTCTCCATTTCCTGGGATGGCCATTGCCCATTGTTGTCTCCTCAAAAGGTAACTTGGATGAGTCCATTGAGCTGTAGGGTAGGAGTTGCAGCTCCACCTAGATTTCATGCACACCTGGCACATAGGTAGGCGGGAGGCTCCAGTCTCTGGAAGTATACCTAAAAACTTCTGCATCACCTATAGGTTTGAATAGAAGGGACTGGTGAACCATGTGCAGAGAGGAGTTATTTGAGTCTAATTCTGTCACTCTCAGGAACACAGATTCCAAAATAGAACCCACTGATAAGGCATCAGTCTCTGGGGCTATCCCCCCTTATATAGGACCAGGGTGTCTCCAGAGCTCTCAGGAACACCACTGAGTGGGGTGATAGGCACTTAGATGTTCTATGAGCTCCTACTGAGGTGTGCGTAAGAGTTACCTCTGGGATGACCTCCCGACTCTCTTTGAAGTCTCTTAGCCACTTGAATTCATTTGTCTTTACCATTTTCCCCTTTTATTCAAGGTCTTTTTCCAGTTGTGTTGCCAGTTGGCACTTGGTATTAATCCCTCGTTGCCAGGGAGGCTCATCCCCGGGAGTCATGACCCACGTTGGGGGAAAGGTAATGCAATCATATGCTGAGTTTGGCTTAGAGAGAGGCCACATTTGAGCAACAAGGAGGCTCTTAGGTGGCAACCCTTAGGAACCCCACAACTGCAAGCTAAGTCTCATTTACAAGAGTAAAGACTCACAAGGGTAGTCATCAATAAAAAAAAAAATCAGTGGGTCATCCTTTTTTGACAGGCACTGTCCCTACACTCTGAGGCTATTGGTGCTCCCTTGGAGACTGTGGCAGAGCTCTCCAGGCTAGGAATTCAGATTCCCTCATTTATTGTGTGATTATCCACCCATCGTGACCATGCCCCATCCCCCAATACTTTGAATGATTTTGTATATCTTTCATGTATATTCGGATGAACCAATCCCCACAAACCCCACCCCCAGACAACCCCCCAATAATCCCCCACAGTACCCATTGTAACCCTTCTGTGATCCAAATCCTCCATGAACATTTAGTCCATAAAATAATCAAATACACTTACTGGGAAAAAGAAACAAGTGTGATAAGCTTACATGCAAGAGACAAACATAAGGAAACTCAGGGGAAAAAAAAAAGAGAGAGAGAGAGAGAAGGAAAAAAAACAAATAATCAAACAGAGAACAAAACAAAATAAAATATAATTAGTGGATTGGGACATTCAAAAATGGGCAAAAAAGCAAAGGAAATGCCTTTGAAAAAAAAATATATATATATTCATTTTTTTCCTTTCTCTTTTCTTTTTTCCCTTTTTTCCTTCCCTTTATCACTGTGTTATCGGATGTCTGGTGTGCCATGACACCTTCCTCCTCTCAATCCCCATTGTCTCCCAATTTTTCATTTAATTTTCAAAGAAGTTTTAGGTCACAGCAAAGTCACACACGGAGTGCCGGAGACTCCCAGATACCAAACCACCCCCCTTCCCCACCCCATATTAACTCCTCCCCATTTTTTTTTGGTTGTTAGCATTGTTATAACTGTTATACAGATAGCAAAATATAGCAACTAAACATTGTCAGTGATTTACAGTATAGTTTACAATTTAGACAATACAGTTTAATAATTTTGAAGATATTTACCATGTCCTGTGTCCATTACTGTAAGGTAATGAAAAACCTTCCCCATGACCACCAAACAACCCATTAGATCTTGACTGTTCCCTTCTCCACAGCCCCCCATGGCCCGTGATACCCCACTCTCCCAACCCATGGAATGTCAAGATTCACATTTACATGCCCTGGGGATTTAAACCAGCCCTTCCTAATACACCCACCCCCCAGTGCTGCACCACCAAACACAGAAACACGACCACTCATCTGCCCCATTCCCCAACATGCAACCACACTCTATCCCTTTACCATAGATTATGTCCAGATGGGTGATGGCTCAAAGCCTGCTCTTCTCTTACTCTCCTTTGTTAACCGATATTTCAGACAATGGTTCTCAGAGACTGCTCACTTTCCTCAGTTCAGATCAGTGAGATCATATACTGTTCATCCTTCAGTGCCTGGCTTGCTTCACTCAACATAAGGTCTTCAAGATTCATCCACGTTATTCCATGTGTTAGCACTTTGTTCCTTCTTACCGCTGAGTAATATTCCATTGTATGTATGTGCCACATTTTGCTTATCCATTCGCCTGTTGATGGGCACCGGGGCTGATTCCAACTTTTGGCAATGGTGAACAATGCCGCTATAAACATTGGTGTGCATATATCTGTTTGTATTTTTGTTTTCAGTTCTTCTGGGTATATACCCAGTAGTGGAATTGCTGGATCATACGGAAGATCTATTGCAAGTTTTCTGAGGAACCGCCAAACTGTCCTCCACAGTGGCTGGACCATACCGCAGTCCCACCAGCAGTGGATGAGGGTTCCTATTCCTCCACATCCTCTCCAACATTTAGTGTCTCCTGTTTTTTTAATAGCTGCCATTCTGATGGGTGTAAGATGGTATCTCATTGTAGTTTTGATTTGCATTTCCCTGATAGCAAGTGATGTTGAACATTTTTTCATGTGCTTTTTAGCCATTTGTATTTCTTCCTTGGAAAAGTGTCTTTTCAGGTCACTTGCCCATTTATTATATGGGTTGTTTGTCCTTTTATTTTCAAGGTGAAGGATTTCTTTATATATGCAGGATATTAGGCTCCTATCAGATATATGGTTGCCGAATATTTTTTCCCATTGGGCAGGTTGCCTTTTTATTTTCTTAATAACATCCTTAGAGGTGCAGAAGTTTTTAATTTTGAGGAGATCCCATTTATCAATTTTTTCTCTTGCTGCTCGTTCTTTGGCTGTGAAGTTCATGAAACCATTTCCTATTACAAGGTCCTGTAGATGCTTCCCTACATTATCTTCCAAGGTTTTTATGGTTTTGGCTCTTATATTTAGATCTTTGATCCATCTTGAGTTGATTTTTGTATAAGGTGTGAGATGGTATTCTTCTCTCATTCTTTGGGATATGGATATCCAGTTCTCCAAGCACCACTTGTTAAAGAGGCCACTCTCTCCCAGCTGAGTGGGTTTCGTGGCCTTGTCAAATATCAGATGACTGTATATGCGAGGATCTATATCAGAACTCTCAATCCGGTTCCATTGGTCAGTAGGTCTATCCTTGTGCCAATACCATGCAGTTTTGATCACTGTAGCTTTGTAGTATGTTTTAAAGTCAGGTAATGTGATACCTCCAACTTCATTTTTCTTTTTCAATATATCTTTGGCAATTCGGGGCCTCTTACCTCTCCAAATATATTTTGTGGTTAGTTTTTCCAGTTCCTTAAAAAATATAGTGTTGACTTTTATTGGGATTGCATTAAATCTGTAAACTTCTTTTAATAAAAGCAAAATATAAAGATAAGTATAACACACACACAAGTAGCACAATTAGAAAAATTTACTATCATCAATTGTAACAAATGTTCCACAAGAATGCAAGGTTTTAGTGGTTAGGTGGTTTATGGGAATCCTATATTTAATGCATGATTTTTCTGCAAACCCAAAACTTCTCTAATAAAGAAAAAAGCAATAAAGATCACTGCTAAGGAAACCATATTGGTAATTATATACAGCAATAATATTCTATTTCAGTTTTGGTAACTCCACTTTTCACTTCCTAGAATTCCTGAAGTTCAAAAGCATAAAAAGGAATGTTAAATATAGGATTCTGGAAGTAAAATAAATATATAATTTAACAAGAACAAAAAAAGTTGGTTGACATAGAAGTTAGGAATAGTGTATAAGCTACAGAATTTATACTGGAAAAAAATCAAACATGATTGTTACAGATTTGAGATAATAAATTTAAGCACCATGGTAAACTTAAATAAAATATCTGAAAAATACATACAAAAGGAAATGAGAAGAGACTCAACACTGTACATTACACAAAGTCAAATAAATATAAAAATAGGCATTAGGAAAAGAACTGAGAGTCAAAAAAGGTATGACTTAAAATAAACAGAAAAATGAGAGAAAAAAATCCTGCACCCTTGGGTACTGTGGCAGATATCATTTTGCAAATGTTGTTATGTATTGTGAAAATTTTGATTTTTACCCACAATTAAATAAATAAATAAATAAATAAATAAAAATCCTGCATTATCGGTAATCCCTGAATTGTAAACTGTTTAAAATCTCCATTCAAAAGGCAGACATTAGCAGAATGGATAAAAAGCATAACCCATATACTCTTTATAAAACATTCATCTTAATTCAAAGACACAAGTAAGTTGAAAGTGAAGTTTAGAAAAATATTCCATTGAAACAGTAACCAAAAGAGAGCTGGAGTACCTATATTAATGTCAGGTAAGATAGACTTTAAGAAAAAATATTTAGAAGGACAAGAATAGTATATACTTATGAAGAATCAATTGAACAAGAAAATATAGCAATTATAAATATATGAATCTGTGGTAATTTGAGACTGTATATATCCCAGAAAAACATGTTCTTGAACTTGGTTCATTTCTGAAGGTGTGAATCTACTGTAGGTGGGACTGCTTGGTTAAAGTATTTAAGTAAGATGTGACCTCAGGTGGATTTTAATCTTTTACCAGAAATCCTTCATAAATGGATGAATAAACATAGAAAAAAAGGCTGCAAATGCAAAGAGGAACACACAAAGCCTGAGAAAGAGGATCCTGAAGGCCAAAGGCTGGGATCAGCAGAGTGTTGAGACACAAAGGGAGGAACCTACTTGAGTTCAGAGAGAAAGACATAGATGGAAGAGCCAGAGGCTGAAGGTAATGAAGCCTGGAAGAGAAGACAGGGAAAAACAGTTGCTGTAATTGTGTCTTCCACATGACAGGAGTCCAGGATTACCAGCAGCCAATATTAATGGAGGAAATATTGCCTGATGCCTTTATTTGGACATTTTCCTCAAACTCAGAACTGTAAGGATATAAGCTAACTAATCCACATTGTAAAAGCCAACCCATTTCTGTTATATTGCCTTGGCAACCTTAAGCAAACTAAAACAAAACCTAACAAAAATATATGAAATAAATATTGAAAAATTTGAAGGGGGACCTACAATAACAGTAGGAGACTTTAATACAACACATTCAATAATGGATAAAATATCTACACAGAATGTCCAGAAAGAAATAGAACACTTGAATGATATTATAAACCAAGTAGTCCAAACAGAAATGAGTAGAACAATTCAGCCAACAGGAGTAATATGCTTCTCTACTGCACATGGCCATTATCCAGGATAGACCACAAGTTTAAATGAATTAAATATTTTGAAATTCTACAATTATCTTCTTTAACCACAATGGAATGAAACTAGAAATAAATAAAAAGTCACCAGAAAATTCATAATATGTGAAAATAAACCACCTAGTCTTTAAAAAAATGAATAGTACAAAGAAGAAATAAAAAAGGGAATAGATATATCTTGAGGCAAATGAAAAAGAAAATAGAACATAGCAAACATTATGGGATGCATCAATGGCATCCAAAATATTTAAGAGTGTATATTCCCTAACTCAATCTGAGACCAACACCCAAATACCAAAGCCAGATAATATGATATACCACAAGAACAGAAAATTACAGATAAATATTTCTTACACCTATAGATGCAGAAACCTTCAACTAGCAAACTGAATCAAACATCACATTTAAAGAATTATATGCCATGATCAATTGGGATTCTATCCCAGGTATGCAGGAATCATTCAACATAAGAAAACCAACTAATTTAGCACATTAAATTAAATTGATGTGGAAAGGACATTTGATAAATTCTATATCAACCCTTTTTAAAAATTTGTAAGATTATTTTTAAAAGATACTTAGATTACACAAATGTCACATAAAAAATATAGGTGTTCCCCACACCTCCCACATTTTCCTACATTAACAACATCCTTCATTAGTGAGGTACATTCATTGTAATTGATGAACACATTTTGGAGCATTGCCACTAAGTGTGGATAAAAGTTTACATTGTAGTTTATACTCTCTCCCACCCAATTCTGTAGGTTATGGCAAGATATATAATGGTTTGCATCTGTCATAGCAATGTCATTCAGGACAATTCCCAAGTCCTGAAAATGCCCCCGTATTAAGCCTGTTTTCCCTCTTTTTGATAAAACACTTAGAAAACTAGGAACAGAAGGAAACTTCTTCAACATAATAAAATGAATATAAGAAAAAACATAGCTAATGTAATATTCCATGCTGTGAGACTGAAAAATTTCCCCTTTAGGTCAGGAACAAGACAAGGATGTCACCATTGTTATTCAATGCTGTATTGGAAATTCTAGCCAGGGTAATTATGTATGAATTAGAAATAAATGTTATCCAAATTGGAAAGAAGAAGTAAAACTTTCTTTATTTGCAGATGATATGATCCAATATAGAGAAAATCATGCAAATTTCATAAAAAAACATTTATAGAAAAACAATGAATGGATGAAAATCGCAGGATATAACACACAAAATGAGCAGCAGTTCTACACATTAGTAAAGATCAATATGGACAGGAAAGCAAGAACAATATTCCATTTACCATAACAACAGAAGGAATCAGTTCTCTATGAACAAATTTAACCAAAGATGTAAAGGAGTTGTACATAACATGGTAAAAAAAAAAAAAAAATTGCTCAAAGCAATTGAATTAAACCTAAAATAAACAGGGCTCTCTCTGCCTAGAGGAACCCTTACCAAATCTTGGTGTGTATTTCCATCTTTCTCTCCCATTGCTCAACAAGCTCTGTTTTTCCCCCATTTCCCAAATAAATTCTTTTTACTGTCATAACTAAACTGGCATGTTCTTAAATTCATTTATGCAACATAGCCAAGAACCTAGAGTAATCCAACACTTCCCCATCTTCATTGTCACTAGCCCACCCCATTCTTCAGTCTAGCCTGGTTTAACTATAGCCTTCCAGGTTGGTTGAAAGTATTATATTTTAGTATTTAGAAAATTTCTTCAATTAGTCTGTACCTATTGTGTGCCAGGAAGGAGAATACAGTAGAGGTCAAGGAAACAAAGTCCTTGCTCTCCCACAATTTACATTCTAGTCGGGGAGACAATTAGCAGATCAATATATAATTTCAGATAGTGGGGAGCAGATGTAGCTGAGTGATTGAGCACCTGCTTCCCATGTATGAGGTCCTGAGTAAAATCTCCAGTATCTTCTAAAAAAAAAGAAGATAAACAGGACATCTCTCTTCATAGATTGGAAGAAAAATATTAAGATGTTATTTATATCCAAAGCAAATTACAGACTCAATACAATCTCAATCAATATGCTAACAGCCATCTTTGTAGCTATATATCAAATTCATTAGGGCAATGAAATCAGAATCACAATGAGATATGACTTCACACCAATAAACATGGTTATTATTTTTTAAATTGAAAATATTAGGTTCTAGCAAGGATGCTGAGAAATAGGAACCCTCAAACATTTCTGAGAATGTAAAATGGCACAGCTGCCATGAAAAACAGTTTAGCAGTTCCTTAAAAAGTTAAATGTAGAACTCATATATGACCTGGCAATCCCACTTCTATATATGTACCAAAAAGAATTAAAAACAAGGACTCAGACATTTGTATACCAGTTTTCATAGGAGCATTATGAAGGCAATAGACAAATGATGGAAGAATCCTAAATGCTCATTACTAGGAAATGGGTAACTAAAACATGGTATATATATACACAATGAAATATTAAACCTTACAAAAAGAATGAAGTTCTGATATATGCCACTACATTGATAAACCTTGAAGATATCATGTTGAATGAATTAAGTCAGTGTAGCAGTTTGATTTTGTTCATGAATTCCAAAAATAAATATTAGATTATGTTTGTGACCTGGTCTGTTTCTCTGAGCATATGAGATTGAATTGGATTCAGAGGTTTCTTTTACTTGATTAAATTATGACTAGGTCTTTCATTGGGCCACCTGAGTAGGATAAAAAGTTCCCACCCCCTTGATGGGGACTCATAGAGAAAATGACAAGGCAGAGTAGACAGAGTTTTGATCCTGGAGCCTGGGAAGTAAGCACACAGAGAAGGGTCCATTAGACATGGCAGAGGCCCTGGAAAGAGAGGCGAGCTGTTTGCTTGACAATTTACATATGACCTTGTGTATAGAGTAGAGCAACTGAGCCCAGAGAGAAATGAACTCTGGGAGAGAGACAAGACTTGTCCCAGCCTGCAGCTGAGATTGGAAGAAGTTGGGACCATGGATACTTGGGAGGAGGAGGAAGACTGAACCCTCACAGACATTACCCACAATCTTGCATCAACATGTGGCAACAGACTTTGGTGAGGGAAGTAACTTATGCTTTAGAACATTGTGACTTCAAGCTTCTACCCCAAATAAATACACATTGTAAAAACCAACTGATTTCTGATATTTTGCATAAGCATACCTTTGACTGACTAATACAGAATTGTTAATGGAGAGTGAGGAAGTGCTTTCGCAATTACAAAAATGCTGGAATGGTTTTATAGTGGGTAAGGGGTGTTTTTCAGAGGAATTGTGTGGTGTTTCATATAAAAAGCCTAGAGTGTTTCGAAGAGACTTTTTAGGATGCCTTAGAAGTAAATGATGAAACTATTATTTGAAATGGAGGAAAAGGAGATCCATGCTTTAAAGTTGCAAAGAACTTAGCAAGATTGACTCATAATGTTTTATGGAAGGCATAATTTGAAAATGGTGAGCCTGGTCATTTAGCTGAAGAAATTTCCAAAGTAAACTCAAAGAATTTGACTTGGCTTCTTGCAGCTTAAAGCAAAATGCTAGATGAGAGAGATAAACTGAGGACTGAATTGTTGGACACAAAGAAAAGAGGAACTGATTCCAGAAATTCCAAGCCTGTGGAAATCAAATGTTCAGATGATAGTGTCCCATTTGAGGAATTAACTCAATTGGAACTTGTAAATCAGGATTGAAAATACACCTATCTAGGAAAGATTTGAGGAAAGTCTTACTGTCTGATGGCCTGGACACCTACTTCCTGCATGCTAAGCCAACAAGCTTTTTGTGAGAGCAGTGTGAACAAATCCACTGTCATCCTGGACTAAAAAGGACATTGATGGGAGAGATGGAAGGGGAAACAGCTCAAAGAGGAAGACCATGAAATATAAGATCTGGAATTAAGCCATCTTCTTTGGCCAAGAAAGGAACACCACCCATGTGTATACAGACAAGGTGAGTTTGCCCCAGCAGTTGAAGAGGGTGGATGTTTCTGCTTAGTGTTCAGGGAGAGTTTTCCCACCTCAGGGTACAGAGAATGTGGAGCACATTCCCCAAGGATTAGGGAGGTTAAGGTCACCACTCATAGGTCTGAGAGGGCTGGGCCTCTCCCCCATGGATTTGGGAAGACCAGGTCACCAAATTGTTGCTCTGGGAGGGTTGGACCTGTATGCCAAATATTAGAGAGGATGTTGTCTTCACTGTACTAGGGGAGTTAAGACTCTAACCCCAAAATTGGGTAAAATGCAGCCATCATACCAATGCTCTTGGGGGGTGAAGTTTCGAGCTTGTTCACCACCCAGATGGTTGATGAGGGTGGAAGCAAGAAAATGTCCATTGGGCAAGCCTGTGGAAAGTGTGGGATTCCCACAAGGCCACAGGAAGAAGAAACCATCATCTTAAGAATGACTCTCAGACTTTGACATCTAATGAAGTATGCCCTGTAGGTTTACAGAAAGGTAGGGGACCCATGACTTATGTTTCCCTCCCAATTTCTCTTTATGGTAAAGAAAATCTTCATCCTTTGTCTGTCCATTTGTGTATTGGAAGCAGACAAATTCTTTTGTAAGTTTCAGAGGTCTACAGCCAGATGTGAATTTACCTCAAGACAAATTATTTCTTTAAACTGATTGTGATATTATTCTGCATTTAGCATTGTACTGATTTAAGTCTTTTTGAATATTGTAATTTCTTTTTGGAATTCAGAGTGTGGAATGTAGCAGTTTGATTGTTTATGAAATCCAAAAATAGATATTGGATTATGTTTGTGAACTGCTCTGTTCCTCTGAGCACATTAGATTGTATTGTATTCAAAGGTTTCACTTTTATTTGATTAAATTATGACTATGGCTTTGATTGGGTCATGGCAGTAGGATATTTTGTAAGAGCCCCCTTGGTGGGTGGGGATTCACAGAGAAAAGAGCAAGGCAGAGTAGACAGAGTTTTGATCCTGAAGCCTGGGAGACATGGCAGAGGCCCTGAGAAGAGAAACTAGCTGTTCACCTGACAGTTTACACCGGGTCTTGTGGATAAAGCAGAGAAGCTGAGCCAGGATGAATTGGACCTCCTTAAAATTAAACACTTTTGCACCTCAAAGGACTTTGTCAAAAGGGTGAAAAGGCAGCTGAGTCAATGGGAGAAAATATTTGGCAATCACATATCTAATAAGGGTTTAATATCCATGATATACAAAGAGATCATACAATTCAGCAATAAAAAAGACAAACTACCAAATTTTAAAAATGGACAAAAGACTTGAAAAGACAAGTGTCCAAAGAAGAAATACAAATGGCAAAAAAACACATAAAAAATTCAACATCACTAGAGATTAAGGATAAGCAAATCAAAACTACAGTGAGATATCATTTCACACATATTAGACTGGCCACTATGAAAAAGTCAGAAAACTGTAAATGTTGGAGAGTATGTTGAGAGAAAGCAATGCTTATTCACTGTTGGTGGGAATGTCGAATGATATAACCACTGAGGAATACTGTTTGGCAGTTCCTAAGGAAGTTGAATAAAGATTTGTCATGTGACCCGACAATACCATTAATAGGTATATAACCAGAAGAATGGAGAGCAGAGACACGATCAGACATCTGCATACTGATATTCATAGTGGCATTATTCATGACTGCCAAAAGTTGCAATAACCCAGGTGTCCACCAGTTGATAAATGAATAAACAAATTGTGGTTTATACACATGATGGTTTATGCAATGGTAAGAAGAAATGAAGTCATGAAGCATATGACAATATGGGTGAACCTGAAGGACATTGTGTTGAGTGAAGCAAACCAGACACAAAAAGACATATACTTTATGATTCTGCTATTATGAACTAAATATATTGTGTAAACTCATGAAGTTAATAATTAGAATATAACCAGAAAATGGGAAGAGGGTAGAGAATGGAAAGCTGAGGGTTAATTTAAGCAGAAATGGTAAAAATGTTATTTGTAAATCTTTGGAAATGAATAGAAATGGTGAAAGAATATCATGATGTTTTTAACTAGCAGAGCTATTATATGTGTATGACAGTGGTTGAAAGGGAAAGTCTGAGGTCATTTTTATTACTAGAAGGAAAGCTAAAACTGTAACATGGGACTATACAAGATAGTAAAACCTCATTTAAAACATGAATATGGGTGATATTTAAGACTGTTTTTACAAAATATAGAACAAATATAATAGAGAGAAGGAAACAGGATAGCAGCTATATCTGGCAGGGGAAGCATAGAGAAACTGAGAGCTGATGAGTTGTTTGTTTTCTTATTATTATTGGACTAATGAAAGTATTCTAAGAATAATTACAGTGCTTAATGCACAAATATGTGATTATACTGAATACCATTGTTTTTACACTTTGGATGGATTTATGCCTTATTAATATGTATCAATAAAATTGATTTGCTTAAAAATTGTATCTATTAGATGTTTAAGAAGATGAGAAGTTTAAGTTCATTTTTAAACAAACTGAGTTTTTATTTTAACAGTTTACTTTAAAAATAATTGTGTTTTATAGGATGTTGCCTTGAAGAATATTTCTAATATCTTTTTGGGTAACTTAAATGTGTTAGGTATGCAGGGTGTGTTTTTGTTAAGGAAAAAGAGTAATTTTCCCTGAAAGTTAAATGACTGGTTATTGCAGAATGAGAAACAGGGTGTAGGACAAATTCTGAATGGTTAGAGAAAGTTGTAGAAAATTTATGGGAAAAAAAAGTTATTTGTCATCATCAAAGTTGGCTAAGAATCAATAGGTTTATAAGATTTTAAATAATTTTCAGAATGTATCTTCATGGAAAACCAGAACTCCATTTTTTTTTCTGTTAAAATTATAACATTGTCTTCAGTTACTGGTGTGCTCCAAGGAATGGTTGTAAAATTTTTTTAACTATCTGAATATTCTGCATAGATGGGAAAATTTTATGTTTTATCAGAATAAGACATTTACTGATATTTATGTTGATTTTATTATTTTTTGTTGCTTTAGAAAAACAAGTCTTCTCACTTTTAAGAGGACTAAGTCCTTTTACAATCATGTTAACTCTTCTATTTACTTTCAACATCTGTTACTCTCACTTTGGTTAAATAGCTAACCAAATATTGTTTCACAGTGACCCTATTTAACAAAATGTTCATGCATGACAACTTTTTGACATTTTGTCTTCCCAAAGTCAAATCCTAAAAGACATCTTATCGTTCTCAAAGAAGTTGTACTTTCATCTTTAAAAAGAAAGGTACTAGAAATCTTTATGAAGAAAGATACTAGAAATAGGCTTATTTGAAATGTTATGAGTTGCATGGGAAGTGTTGCCAAATTAAAAAGGAATTTCTAACCTTTTGTTCATATTTGTATGGGTAAAATGTTACTAATATAAACATCTCAGAAGCTATATAAATTTCCTAGAGATTTGTCAATGTCTTCACTGTCCATGAGATGTCCTAGGACTGATCTGTCTGACTTAGACAACAATATAGTGTTATTAGTCATAATTTCAGTTATTCTTTAAAAAATGGTACATATCACAGAAACAATCAAATTTCCTTCTTAATTGCATTATTGCAATAAATTTTCATTAGAAGTTTCAATTTTGTAAAATCAGTAATAAGTTAACTGATTTTTAAGTTAACCATTTTAAGTTAGTCATTTTAAGTCTTTTGTCATCTAAAGTTTTTATTCTGATGCTTCACGGAAAACACTTGCAATCAGCCACAGACCAGTGTGCATCATGTTCAACCAAAGGTACTGTCTTAGAGATGCATGGAAAGGGGTATGCCAGGCACTCTGGGGCACTAATGACATTGCTTACAAAATTATGAGACCATAACAATGGACTAAGTCAAGTCTTTAGAATTCTAGTGAAGAAGTCCATGGGTTCATGAGTTTGCTAACACAGTATTGAGTGGAACAAGGACAAATTTTACCTAAGACTGAATGAACTGATAAAGACTGAGTCATATGCCAAAGAAATTTAGAGAATACTGAAAGTTGCAAGAGAGAAGCAATGTATCATGCACTGGGATGCCCCAATAACATTAAGTGCTAATTTATCACCAGAAACCTTGGAGGTAAGAAGGCAGTGAGAAGACATATTTACGAAGTGCTGAAAAAATTACTTACCAATGATGAATTTTATATCCAGAGAACTTCTCTTTCAAAACTGAGGGGAAAACTTAAGACTTTTGCAGCTAAACAATCCTGGGAATGTTCATCACCACTTGAACTCCCTATAAGCAAGACCAAAGGGAATATTTCAGACTGAAAGGACAGGACAGATGATCAAAGCATCATGAACAAATAAAGATCACCAGTAAAGGTTAAGTACCCAGATAATTATAAATACCAGTATTATTTTATTGTATTTTTGGTATGAAACTCCATATACAAAATATATCATGAAAATGCATTAAAATAACGATAACTCTATGGCTTGAAATTCAAAAGAAATAAAGACAATTTGTGACAAAAACCTCATATAGAGACCGCAGCGGCTTAAGCAAGGAGGGGCAGCAGTGGGGGCCACTCAGGCCCGCGCCGGTCAGGCCCTCCTCCGAGGGGGCGGGAGGCGCGCCTCACCTTTCCCAGCAGATCCTTGAGGCTTCACGCCTTCCCCATCTGCGGTGCAGGACCACAGGCCACGGGCCTAGTGGCTGCTGTGAGGATACAGGGGGCGCCTGGCGCCCCTGGCCGGATCCTAGCGCCTGCTGGATTGCTCCTTGCAGGCCGTGGCGTCATCCCGGGCCAGCTTGTGCCATCAGAAACATTTGAGCCAAACCTCACTCTTGCTCCGCGGAGCTTTTGGTCGGTCGCAGCCCGGGAGAAGGGACTTTGCAGGCTTGGAGAGCCTCGAATGGCCCGCTGGGCGCACGAGGGGCGAAAGGTGTAAGGGAACTCCTGTTCCCGTCTCAGGCAGGGTGTCGGGTGCCAAACGGGGACTTGGCCAGCCCGGGCTACCACCAGCCAGAGAAGACCACAACTAACGCTGGCATCTGGGCTCTGCACCATGTACCCTGTCCTCACCTATACTGCCTGCCTTTAATGGCCATGAATGACCTGGCCAGGGGGCACGCTGAGAAACTGCTTCCCCCTCTACCTTTCCCCAGTCACACAAGCCTCTTGCTCAGGGCTGGGGTCACTCTGAATGACAAGGGCTATTTAGAAGCAAATCTCAGCAGATGTTTACTGTGTAGTCACTTCCTTTTGGTGACTTCCTATAATATTTCTTCTCCATGGCCCCAGGTCCCTTGAACCCTTCACCTGTTGTGCCTCCTGCCCTATGCTCCCACTGACTCCTGGCACTTTGCTTGTCACAAAGCGCTTTGTCATCTCTTGAGCTCCATGAAATGTAAGTTCCCTGAGAGCTGAACTTCATGGCAAGGTCAAAGTAACTGTTTAGGGTAGAACAAATACTTTATCAGATACACAGAGGAAAGAGTTCCCAAAAAGGGTATTGGGTGAAAACTCATGTCCTTCCCACTTCTGACCTTCAAGGCCCAGTTCCCATCCTCTAAGGCACAGACAAGCCTGTTTCTTACTTTTCAACAAGGAAGTCTGTGCCTGTACATTTACACATGTTGATACAGAAGATTTCTTACTTGACAAGAGGCTTTTTACTTAAGGTAGCTTAGAGAGCATCCTCTGTGCTAAGACAGATCTGAACACTCCTTTTAATGGTTGCACAGCCTTTTATGCGGCTGTTTCCAGTCTTTTGTAACAACAAGCAATACTGACTTGACTATCCTTGTACAAAAGTCTTTGTACCCAAGTAGTATATTTTCATAGGCTGAATTCCTGCAGGCAGAATTCGTGGGTCAAAGGGCATATGCATTTATACTTTCCCTAGATCTCTAAATAGATTACTGATTTTGGAAGTGGTCACACCAAGTTAGGAGGGGGTTGACACCTCCCACCATGTAGTAGGTGTAAAATGGTATTTCCTTGTAGCTTTGTTTGCATCTACTAGAAGTATAATAGAGCCTCTTAATGATTTGTTAGATTTCTGTCATATCATTGATGATGATTTTGTAACTGGAACATATATTTATTTTAACTGTGTATATATTTAGAAAGCCATTTGTATTTCATGTTCTCTGCCCATTTCCCATTGGATTGTTGGTGTTTTTGTTTTCCAGGTCTCTTCACGTATTAAAGATATTAGCCTTTTGTCTTTTAAAGGTGTTTTTCCCAGTTTGCCCTTTGGCTTTGCCTCTTTTTTTTTTTTTGGCCAAACAGACATTTAAAATTGTTATTAGTTGTTAATAGATTGTTTCATTTATGGATTCTGAATCCCAAGGCTCTGGTCCCCGTCTTTTAATGTTTCGGAGCTCCAACCATGTGTGAGTCCTCCTCACAGCCCAGTGTTGTCAGATTTTCTCTAGGTTCTTGGCTAAGCTACAAGAAATGAATTCCAAGAGCAAGCCAGGTTACTTAAGCCAGTAATTTATTAAGGAATGGTGAGCAGAGAAATGGTAGAAAAGAACAGATCATTGGTAGAGAGGGAGGGGCTGAAGAGAGATTTATCTCTGATTTACAGACTACAATTCCCCATTACAATTCTTATCTAAAATAGAAAAGATACTACCAAAATCATCAGGTATATATTTAGAATAGGAGAAATATAGGTATAGTACTTAATACTAGTTAGTTATGCACTAACCCAATGCATAAATTTCTCTTTGAGCTGCAATAGATTTAAGCTCCAGGTTTTCAATACCATCACGTTATCTCTCCATGGGAGCAGGCCATAATGCCAATTGTTTAAAAGTTTTATTTACATCACTTTGGTGATCTTTGCTCCACTAGCTATGACCTTCACACAGCCATCATGCTGCAGCACAGTTGATCCTAGAGAGAAGCTAGGAAGGTAGGCTCTAGTATTCCATTAGCCTAGGGCATAGCACCTTTTGGCACTATGAAACAGTGCCATTCTGGAGTTGAGCAGTATTCATTGTATATCTGGCTAAATTGAGTCATCATTGGCTGCTGCAAGAATCCAAAACTGCAACATAGTCTCCATGTACTTTAGAAGCACAACCAGAGATGTAGTAAATATTTTTATTGTTTTAGGGGTCAGAGAACAACATAGCCAATAATTCAAGTGTAGAGGCAACCTGCAGTGTATTGAAGGCCTGATTTGAATGCACAAGAGAGTTTGACAATGCTGCTGCTATTTTATAATATAAAGGAATCTATATAATGAATTTAACTCTTAGTTAAAGTTTCTAGTAAGGTTTTACTTTAAGTCAAGTTGGGTACCTTCATTAACTAAGACACAAGAATTTTATTATTAACTTCTTTGCTAAGTTTTTCTGCTTTCTTAGAAGTTGAACCAATGTCACTTGTGATTTATACATTAAATCCACTTGCATGACTGCATTGACATTTAAAAACTCATTTTTAGTTTAGCTTTCAACATTATCCAGTTTGTAACAGGTGAATCCCAAATCTGATTTCCTAGGCACAAGCAAACCAACAAAGTTAAACACAAATTCCAAAGTTGAATATAAAGTTAAGCAAAGATTAAAACAGAAGAGAGTATTTTATACCCTTAGCATTTCTAGGAACTTTTTTATCTTAATTGATGGCACATGAGGTTTCTTATTTTCCAGGAAAGGTTTAGTAACTGGTCTGGATTTTGATCTCTATTTACACCTTTTATTAGGCAGGGCTGAGTTTTAAACTGAAAAGTCTGCCTCTAAAACACATAGAAAATGAAATTTGAGATGTATTTCCTCATTTCTTTAAGGAGACATGACATGAGGTTTCTGGCCTTCAGATCTATCTGTCCTCTCTTACACTGGTTTACCTGGAATTCAGGGTCCCATTCAGAGATTGCTTTCAGCTATACTGTGGCCATGTAGACAAGCAGTAGGCAAAATTTCCTGATTCCTGAGAAGACATTGCTCTGGGGAGTATACTTATGGGCTAGAGACCATGCCCATTATCCCAGGAAAAATGAAGAAGCACTTTTTATTCTACAGATCAAGTGTCCCAGAGTCCAAGTCTGACTATAAAATTTACCACTCCAAATAATTTGAAGCTGATGCTGAGTGTCCTGAGAATTTAATCCACAACACTGCCAATGGGTGTTCTCATGGCTGACCTAGGTCTCAGGAGATGCCTGAAACCCTAAAGTTCAGACCAAAGCTACCAAGCTGAATTGGTGAGAGATGTTGAGAGCAGTTTTACAAGCTGAAGTGCCTAAGCTGAGTCTCAGGGGGATGTTTGGCTGTCTTCTGAAAGGAAGTGCCCAAGGCACATCTTGGAGGACATTCAGAGTTTACTGTTCTGGTTCTTGGCATCCCTGACATTCCAGGGTCTGAGACTGACTGCACTGTTACCCAAACTGAAGTGCCTGAGCTAAATCTCAGGGGATATTTGGCTGCTTGCTGGTTCCCACCACCCAAGGAATCACAGAGCCCCTGCTGCTGGTCATTTCTGGGGCCATTCTGGGCTTAGGAGTCAGACCAAATAGATCAGATGGCTTCTAAGCTGAATATTGCTCCTTCTTGGAGAAGGAGCAAAAATTTTTTGCCTATTCTTACAAAAGGTTTTTAAAAGCAGTACTCTGTTGTCTGGGAGTTTCCCAGTTATACTAGCTATGGGAGGTGTGGGAGGTGGGCAACATGGGAATCCCAGTGGGTTCCGTGTAATATTTTGGGTAATCTAAGCACCTCTTGAAACATAAGTATATATATATATAAACAACATTTTTGTAAGCAAATACACATATATGCATATATATTTATATATCATTTTGCAAATGTTTGTATGTATTGTGAGAATTTTGATTTTTACCCGTAATAATAAAAAAAAAGGCCATTAAGAGATTAGAGATCAATTGTTTCAGCCATTAGGCCTTGAGACACTGAGGCAATAACTTTATCACACAATGGGTTGGGCTAAAACTCACTAGCAAATAGTTTTTCAGTTTTACAGTTTCTAAGACATTTCAAAGCATTTTACCACAAACCCATAATGAGAAATTCAGGAGAATGAGGTGGTAAGATTAAACATGAGTCAAGGTTAATTATGAAAGTAGCCCTGGCACTTGATCCTTCTGGGAAAGGGAATTCCCATGGCAACCACCTTGGCCCTTCCTGCTGCTGCCTTCCCAACTCATCCCAGACCAGGTAGCTAGGTGTTGTCAATAGGAACATAGACCTACAAAGGTATGGATCCATGGGGAGGTGTAAGCCCCTGGCTCTCTGTCATCACCACTGCCACCAAGGGGAGAAAGTGGGAGAAGGCAATGGCAGCCAGGCCCAAGGGCAAAGCTGGTGGCTACTAAAATGTTTTGAAAATGTGGCTTTCCAGTACCCAGAGTTCAACCAGGAAACCTCTGTCTTGGCAGGTTCCTGCTTTGGTCACCTGCCCTGTGCCCACAACATCCTGGAAAGTGTTAGATCTAATAATTCTGGGCATGCAATGTGGATGCAAAGAGGTCCTGCACCCTGACCTACTTCCTCCTGGGATTTTGTCCTGTGGGGGCTCATAAGTGATCCCATTTAAAATGGATAACCAAAAGAGGGCCTTAAACAGGCTGTAATTCATAGTTACCTCTTTTCTTCTGGAAGGTAGCACCAAATATTTTGTCAGATTTTCTCTAGGTTCTTGGCTAAGCTACAAGAAATGAATTTCAAGAGCAAGCCAGGTTAGTTAAGCCAGTAATTTATTAAGGAAAGATGAGAAGAGAAATGGTAGAAAATAACAGATCATGGGTCCCAGGTAGAGAGGGAGGGGCTGAAGAGAGATAAAGAGGGTCAATTTACAGACTACATTTCCCCATTACAGGTTATAAATACCTAGGTTCTTCTGACATGTTGTTCTATGTGGGAGGGAAGAAGGCCAGAACAGTGGTAGAAAGCAAGAGCAGGAGGAAAATGCAAGAGCAGGGCTGGTTCAGGCTTTGTGTTACTTTTTGAACCATTAATTCTGCCCCTTTGCTAAGGACAGGGGAGGAGTCCCAGGAGTTTTTAGTTTTGATTGATTATCCCACCTATCTGACCCCTGGGAGGGACCAATGATAAGGCCACTGGAGAGTATCCAGAGCTTATCCTGGCTTCCAGAGGAAATCTCATTCCAAATGCGATTCTTGGAAAGAGATTCCAGCAGCCATCTTGGGGGAACTGATGTCCATATGTTTAATGGTGGAAGTTTTTCTGCCAGGTTCCAGATACATCTATTAATTCCATAACCAACCCGCTTCACCAGGACCCCTGGGGGCCCAGGTGGTACAGCTAGTGACCATCATCTGGAGCTTTGGTCCCCACTTAACACTGTATCCAGACTTTGTCCACATAGGCCTAATGGTTCTGTCTCCTTCACCAATTGCCCTGCTAACTGAATTCAGCCATTTAGATTGCTTCCATTTTTTAATTTTTTTTCACCCTTCCATGCAATACAGCAATGCAGATTTATACTTGCTTTGCTGGGAATATTTTTTGGAGTACCTTTCTAGAAATGGAATTACTGGGTCTAAGGGTACATTGCACTTAAAGATTTGAATAGCGGCTAGCCACCAAAGTGATGAGAATGTCTGGGAATCTGTGCAGGACCCAACTCTCCATGCTGGCTGCTCATATTGTGCTATTGTCACTATCATTAAATGGCACCCATGTATGCATCAAACAAACAAACAAACAAACAAAAATCCTTCTTAAAGAAGGGAGGATGGATGTGTACAAGAACAAATTTGTCGAAAGTTTCTGGATAATACTGAAGTTAAGTTGGTATCAAATCTAAAGAGACTGTTATAGGTTTAGGATGTTAAATTAAACTCCAAGGTAAGCACAAAGAAAATATCAGGAAAATATGCAAAAAGGAAATGAGATGTAATTCTAACTGGTTCACTACAAAATATCAATGAAATACAAAAGGAGGCATTAATGAAAGGATTGAGGTACAAAAATAATGACTTAAATAACAAAATAGTAAATGAGAAGTCCTATATTATTATTAGTTATTTTAAAAGTAAATGGCTTAAATGTCAATTGAAAGAAAGCTAAACAATAATTTACGGACTGAGTAACATAGTGAGCCCAGAGGTGGATGAGGATTGTGACTAAAAATACAAATAGAAAAAAGGTTTTCTATGAACTAGAACAAATGTACATCACTATTACAAGGTGGTAAAAATATAGTGATGCATGGGAAAATAAAATTAATGTAACTTATGTGCTATAATTAGCAGCAATATTGTAATACTACCATCAATATCAAAGAAGTTACTATATCAACACTAAGGGTAAATAATAGGGGGGTATGTGATTTTTTCTTTTGATCTAAGGAAAGTGTTCAAAGGTTTACTGGGGTGATGACTGTACAAGTCTGTGATAAAAGTGAGAGCCACTGACTGTACACTTTGGAGAGAATGTACAAGGCATAGGACTGTATGACACAGTGAACCATGGGGCTGGAAGATGGACTGTGGTTAACAGTAGAAATATGAGAGTGATCTCTCATGAACTATAACAAATGTACAATCCTAATATATTGTGCTAATAATAGAGGGTGTGTGGAAAAATATACAAAGTGTACACTATGGACTATAGTTGGCAGTAATAGATCATGTTCTTTCATAATCTGTAACAAATTTTCCATAACAATGCAAATTGTTGGGAGAGAGGTGATGTATGGGAATTCTGCACAATTTTGTATGATTGTTTTGTGAGATCACAACTTCTCAAATAAAAAATGGAAATAAAATTTAAAATAGAAGCAAATGGCTCAGAGAGGAGAGGCAAGATGGCAGAGTGGGGAGTTCCAAGAGTAGTGCAGTTATTAATTAGCCAGACCTATCTAAATCACCTGTTTAGGAAGAATGAAAGGAAGAGTGCCCATCTGCAGTGAAGATTTGTGAGTAGAGCACTCCATACCTTGGAGGCCAGGGCCCATCCCCTGCTGGCAGGCTCAGATGCCTCATAAGGTACTCCTTGGTTGGATATGGAAGCTTCACTTCCCAAAAAATGGGTGAGGAAGAGATAGTACCAACTTCAGCTATGGATTAGTAAATTAGACTGAATAAAGCCTAATCCCAAGAACAGCTTTGGAAAGAGGATGGTAGCCTCTCTTTTAACTCTGCCTCCAGCATGAGGGGTAGGAAGGCTGACTGAAAATCACTGTAAATGTACTGACCAGCTATCTTCCACCCAAGTCAGATTACTGCCATTGCCTAGGCTCCAGCCCTACCTCTAGCAGGGAGGAATCTAGGAGTACCCGCAGCAACCACTCTGGGCAACTGTAGATATTTTTGGCCTGCATGGACTAGATTCTTTAGCACCCATGTGGCTACGTTCCTAACCCAATTAGGACAGGAGTGAAAAGTTCTTTCCTTAGCTTTTCCAGGCAAATGCAGGCACATTCAACTTGCACAGACCAGATTTTTGGGCACACCAGTGGCTCCATCCCTGCCCCTGACAGTGCAGGAGAGATAGTGCTCCTTCAGCTTTTTCAGGCAACTGCAGTGGCTTTCTGCACACATGGACTGGACTATTGGACACATATGTGTCTCCATCCCTGCACCTGACTGGGCAGGAGGAGGGACATTGCTCTCTCAGCCTCTCCAGGCAAATGTAATTGCTTTTGGCCTGCATGGACTAGATTTTTGGGCACACCTGTGACTCCACCCATGCCCATGGCAAGGGAAGAGGTGGGCTGGTGTTTCATCATTCCATCTGGGCACCTGCAGTTAGTTTTTTGCCCCATGACTTAGTTTCCTGTCCACACCTGCAGTTCCATCCCCATTCCAAGCAGGGGAAGAAGAGGCATGGAGCTCCATAAGTCTCTCTGGGCAATTACAAATGGTCTTGGATTACTGCACATAGCTGCAGCTCCATCCCCTCTCCTGGCAGTGGAGAATGATGGGAGAAATTTCATCCATCCCTGGGAAATGTGGGCAGAATTAGCCTCCATGGCTTACAGTACCAACCACATACTCAGTTTCTACTTCACCACCAGAAAAAGAGAAAGGGAAAGAAACAGATTAAAAATAACTGAAAGAAAGTCATATTGGCTAAACATGAACCATTATAAATTTCCAAAATAAATTAAACCAAATATCAAAGAAGGGATATAGCACAAAGCCAATAAAAGAGAAAGTGCTAGACTAAAGAGAGAAACTCAGCCCAGAATAAATACATCAAGTAGATCAGATGCCAAGACACCAACAAAAATTTCCAAGCCATACTAAGAAAAAGGAAGATTTGGCCCATTCAAAAGAACAAACTAAAACTCTATATGACAAAAAGGATTTGAGAAAACTAATCACAGATGTTCAAACTAATCCCTTACTAAATTCACTGAGATGGCTAGAGAGATTCAGGATATTAAGAAGACACTGGGTGAAGTCGATGAAGAGATTGAAAGTATACATAGAAAAAATAGCAGACATTATATGAATGAAATAATCAATAAATGAAATAAAAAATACACTGGAGGGGGAGCAGATGTGGTCCAGTCATTAAGGTCCTGTGTTTGGTCCCTGGTACCTCCTAAAAGATAAAGTGGGGGCATATAACAGTGGATTTTAAGAGGCAGAAAAAATATTAGGAAGCTTGAAGAAAGGACCTCTGAAAATGAACACACAAAAGAACAGATAAAGAAAAGAATGAAAAATATTGAACAGAGCCTCATAGAACTAAATGAATACTAGAGACTTTCAAAGATGCATGTCATGGGGTCCAAGGAGATAAGAATACAAAAGTTGGAGAAGAAATACTTGAGGAAATAATGGCAGAAAATGTCCCAACTCAATTGAAGGACATAGATATGTGTCCAAGAAGCACAATGAATCAAATCTGAATAATTCCAAAGACCTACACTGAGACAAGTACTGAACAGAATATCAAATGCCAAAGATAAAGAGAAAATTGTGAAAGCAGAAAGATAAAAATGATTCATCTTATAAAAGGGATACCCAATAAGATTAAGTACTGATTTCTCATCAGAAACCATGGAGACAAGAAGGCAGTGGTATACTATATTTAAGAAACTGAAAGAGGAAAAACTCCAACTCCCAGCAATAAATCTTATATCCAGCAAGATTGAATTGCCAACATGAGGGTGAGTTTATAATATTCACAGATAAGCACAAACTGATAGAGTTTGTAAACAAGAGGCTGGGCTTGCAGGAAATACTAAAGGGAGTGCTAGAGCCTGAAAAGAAGACAGGAGAGTAAGGCTTGGAAGAGAGTCTAGAAAAAAAGACTGTATCAGTAAAAGTACCCAAAAGTGTAAAATGTGTGGCAAAAACAATATTTGACAGAGAAAACCCAGAGATCAAAATGAGAGAAGTAAAAACTACCTTTACAGTAATACCGTTGAATGTTAATGGATTTCACTCCCCAATAAAATGGCACAGACTGGTGAATGGATAAGAAAATATGAGCCATCTTCATGCTATCTACAAGAGACTCACCTTAGACCCAAGGATAAAAATAGATTGAAACTGAAAGGTTAGAAAAAGATATTCCATGCATGTAGTAATAAAAATAAAAACTGCAGGTTATACTTTCATTAGATGAAATACATATTAAAAACAAAGTTGGACAGGAGGGGCAAGATTGCATCAGTTTAGGAGGGCACTCACTAGCTCACTCTTGGAGGATGGCTGATTGGGGACAGGATCTTGCCTCAGTGGCCTGTGCTGGGGGTGCACAGAGTGAGAAATTCGGGGAAATTGATCTGGAGGGAGTTGGACGGTGAGGTGGATTGCTCAGGGAAGGTTTATGAGTTTTTCCCCTGGCTCTGGTAGTCGACACAGATGGCTGAGCCACACCCTCAGGAAAAAAAGCTGGGACAAGCCATGACTCCCACCAGCAAACTGGTAAAAGGGAGCATTCTCTGAGAGTGGGTGGGTTCTGGTGGAGGGTTGAGAGGGGTTTCCTTTCTGTGGATTTGGCTGCCAGGAATCCCTTGCAACTTTGGGGAACAAAATAGCTGGCTTGAAGTGGCACCAGCCTGAGGGGAGTGATGAATCTGCTGAGGAAGGTTGATCTACCTAGCTACCTAGGAATATGCCATGACTCCCGCCAGCAACCTGGTGAGAGGGAGCATTCTCTGAGAGTGGGAGGGTTCTGAAAGAAGGTGGAGAGGGGTTTCCTTTCTGTGGGTTTGGTTGCCTGGACCCCCCCACAGCTTTGGGGAGCAAATAAGCCAGTTTGAAGCGATACCAGGCTGAGGGGAGAGGCAAATCAGCTGAGGAAGCCTGATTTACCTAACAGCCTGGTAATACTGAGACTTGGCTCTGGAGGGGGAGGAGTCAGCCAATTTTATCATTCTGCACTGACAAGCATCAGAGTTTCAGCTCCCCTTGGGAGACCAGGAAGTGGAAAGTGCTTGATAAGTTTCCACGAGCCTATTTAGGGTCCCCTTGGTGAAAGCAGTGGTCTAGAAGAGGCCTTCATTTGGGTCCCCTATATCTCTTTAAAAAAAAAAAAAAAAAAAAAAAGACAATCACTTAAAAAAATTTTTTTAACTTAGTTTAATTGCTAAAATCTGCCTCAAAACCTGCAGACAGAACCTGGAAGGGCAATTGATTGATGAACACAAGCAGGCTGAGATGTTCCACAAGAGCCCAAGAAGGAACACTGTTCTTCCTTAGCTTTGACTGTTTGCTTGTGTGGTTGTTTGGTTTTTCTTTGTTTATTTGTTTTCTTTTGCTTTTCTTTCCTCTCTACCCGCCCCCCTTTTTTTCCTTACATTTTTTTCCTTAAATTAGGTGCTGCTAGCTTGTCTCTTCTTTGCTATGTTTCTTTTTCAATAATTTCTCATTCTCTGTCTATATTGATTTTGTCTCCCAATGCTATATCTTTCCTTCCTTCATCTTTTGGTATTCTGCTTTCTCTTGTGGTGTTTACATATAACCGTTTTTCATTACCCCACAACTTCAAGGGTGTCAATTTCTATTCTATCTATTCTGTTTTCTTCTTTTTTTTATTATTATTATCAACTTTTTCCTTTCAGTCTTTTCTTTACTCTTTCTCTCTCTCCTCATAATTTTGGCATTCTAAATCACTATATATATTTTCTACTACTTGGTTTCCTAGTCCATTGTAGGTACTCCACTTTTTTTCCTATTACTCCACACTGCCTACATGAGTTAAATATTTATTGTACTAAATCTTATATGGCCCTCTTCTAACTTTTATCAATATTACTATTATCCTTCTTCCTTTCTCACATCTTTTGATTCCTCTGGCACTAATATTTTGCTTTCAAGGGAACATAGAAAAAAGCAAGTAAATAAAATAAGAAGGACAAAGGGTCAAAGAGAAAACTTAAGCCACACACAGAACCACCAGCTAAATAAAACACTAGAGCAGAGAAAGTAGCTAATCAACTGAATAAACCCATCAAGGTAAAATAATGACTAGAGTGCAACAAAAAATTACAAATTTGAGAAACAGGAAGACATGGGCCAATCCAATGAACAAACTATAAACAAGGAAGAGATGCAGATATCAAACAACTAATCAAAGCTTTCCATACAAATATCATGGACCAACTTAATGAAGTGATGGAAGAGATTAAGTATATTAAGAAGACACTAGGAGAACATACTGAAGAAATTGTAAACATACATAAAAAGATAATGTGTATGATGGTAATCAATGGCACAATCTAAGAAATAGAAAAGATGCTGGATTCAATTAACAGCAGATTTGAACAGGCAGAAGACAGAGTTAGTGATGTGTAAGATAATACATCTGAAATCAAACTGATAGTAGAACAGGTAGATAAAATGATAGAATAAATCCAGCAGGGACTCAGGGATTTAACTGACAACACAAAATGCACAAACATACACATTATAGACATCCCAGAAGGAAAAGGCAAGGGAAAAGGAACAAAAGGAGTGTTGAAGGAAATAATGGCTGAAAACTTCCTAACCCTATTGAGAGAGATGGATGCACATGACCAGGAAGCACAGCTCACCCCAAACAGGATAAATCCTAACAGGCCAACTCCAAGACATATACTTGTCAAAATGTCCAACGCTCAAGACAAAGAGAAAATACTCAAGGCAGCAAGAAAAAAGAGAACCACCTCATACAAGGGAAGCACAATAAGATTAAATGCTGATTTCTCATCTGAAACCATGGAGGCAAGAAGAGAGTGGTATGACATAGTCAAAGTAGTAAAAAAAAGAAAAAAAAGAAAAAAAAAAAACCTCCAGCCATGAATTCTCTATCTAGAAAAACTGTCATTCAAAATTGGTGGAGAGTTCAAAATATTCACAGATAAACAGAAATTAAGAAAGTATGCCAATAAGAAACTTGCACTTCAAGAAATACTAAAGGAAATTCTACAAGTTGAAAGGAAAAAGCAAAGGAGAGAGAGAGAGTTGGAGGAGAGTGTGAGAACAACTAAAAAGGCAGAAAGAGAAATATAAACAACATATGATGTACATTAACCCAAAGAAAATATGGCTGAAGTAAGAAATTTGTTGTGAGTAATAACACTGAATGTTAATGGATTAAATTCGCCAGTCAAGAGACACAGATTGGCAGAATGGATAAGGAAATATTACTCATCTATGTGCTGTCTACAAGAAAACCACTTTGAACCAGGGATACAAGGAGGCTGAAAGTGAATGGCTAGAAAACAATTTTACAAGAAAACAACAGTCAAAAAAGGGCAAGAGTAGCTATCCTGATATCAGAGAAAATGGACTTTAAATGCAAAACTATTGGAAAAGAAAAAGATGGACACTATATATTAGTAAAAGGCATAATTTCTCAAGAAGAGATAACAATCATAAATATTTATGCACTTAATTGGGGTGCCTCAAAATACATGAAGAAAAATCTGGAAAAACTAAGTGGAGAAATCAATGCCTCTACAATTATAGTGGGGGACTTTAATACACCATTATCACCATTAGACAGAACATGTACACAAAGAATAAAGAAACAAAGGCTCCGAATAATACATTAGCGGACATGGCCATAATAGACATATACAGAACACTACACCCAAATACAGCAGAATTTACATTCTTCTCTAGTGCACATGGATCATACTCCAAGATAGACCATATACTAGGCCACAGAACAACACTCAATGAATTCAGAAAGATTGAGTTTATACAAAGTAATTTCTCTGACCACAGTGGAATGAAATTGGAAATCAATAAGGGCCAGAGAAATAGATTAGGCACAAAGATAAGGAAGTTAAACAACACACTCTTAGACAAACAATGGGGCAAGGAGGAAATCTCCAAAGAAATCAGTAACTACCTTGAAACTAATGGAAATGACAACACAACATATCAAAACCTACTGGATGCAGCCAAAGCAGTCCTGAGAGAGAAGTTAATAGACATAAATACATATATTAAAAAACAAAGAGGTAAAATTGAAAACCTAACTGCACATCTGGATGAAATGGAAAAACAACAAACTAAACCTAAAGGAAGTAGAAAGAAGGAAATAACAAAGATTAGAACAGAACTAAATGAAATAGAGAATAAGAAAGCACTAAAAACAATAAACAAAACCAAAAGCTGGTTCTTCGAGAAGATCAATGAAATTGAGAAACCCTTAGCCAGATTAACAAAGAAAAAGAGAGAACAGATGCAAATACACAAAATAGGGAATGAGCAAGGGGATATCCCTACTAACCCCACAGAAATAAGAGAATATTTTGAAAAATTATACGCCAACAAGAATGATAATTTAGAGGAAATGGGCAAATTTCTAGAAACTCACAACCCACCTACATTGATGAAAGAAGAAATTGATTAACTCAACCGTCCAATTACAAGTGAAGAGATAGACTCAGTCATCAAAAACCTCCCAACTAAGAAGAGCCCAGGACCATATGGTTTCACAGCTAAATTCTACCAAACATTCCAGAAAGAGCTAACACCAATCCTGCTTAACCTCTTCCAAAAAATAGAAGTAAAAGAAATGTTGCCTAATTAAATCTGTGATGGAAAAAATTACACTAATACCAAAGCCAAACAAAGATGCCACAAGAAAGAAAAATTACACACCAATTTTTCTAATGAACCTAGACACAAAAATCCTCAACAAAATACTTGCTACTCACATTCAACAACATATCAAAAGAATGATACACCATAATCAAGTGCATTTTATCCAGAGTATGCAAGGATGGTTCAGTAAATGAAAACCAATCAACGTAATACACCACTGTATTAGTCAGCCAAAGGGGTGCTAATGTAAAATACCAAAAATGGGTTGGTTTTTATAAAGGGTATTTATTTGGGGCAGAAGTCCACAGATACCAGGCCACAAAGCGTTAAGTTCCTTCTCTCACCACAGTTCATTGTCATGTGTTAGAGCAAGACAGCTGCTGGCGTCCGCCAGGGTTCAGACTTCTGGGGTTCCTCTCTTCCTGGGGCTGCTTTTCTTTCCGGGCTCAGCTCCTGTTTCCTCCACAAGGTCAGCTGTAGATTATCAGGCGAATGGTTCACTTGTCTTCTCCTGGGGCCTTCTTTCCAACATCAAAACTGCTTCTCAAAAGACTGCTTCAACTGTCCTTTGCCTTGCCTTTTATATTCAATTCCCCACCCACCAAGGGGTGGGGCTCAACGCCCTAATCCTAACCTAAACATGCCCAGATTAACAGATCAGTTTACAAGCATGATTCAATTATATTTTTGGAATTCATAATTACATCAAACTTCCACAACCACATAAACAGATTGAAAGAAAAAAATCACATGATCCCTCTAAAGATGTAGAAAAAACATTTGACAAAATACAGCATCCTTTCCTGATAAAAACACTACAAAAGAAAGGAATAGAATGAAACTTTCTGAATATGATAAAGAGTATATATGAAAAACACAAAGCTAACATCATCTTAAATGGTGAAATCCTAAAAGCCTTCCCTCTGAGAGTGGGAACAAGACTAGGATGCCCACTATTAGCACACCTATTTAACATTGTCTTAGAAGTACTTGCTTGAGCACTGAGACAAGAAAAATATATAAAAGGCATCCAAATTTGAAAAGAAGAAGTAAAAAATTAATTATTTGCAGACAATACAATCCTATACGTAGAAAGCCCTGAGAAATCGATAACAAAGCTTCTAGAACTTATAAAGAATTTCAGTAATGTCACAGGCCATAAGATCAATGCTAAAAAATCAGTAGCATTTCTGTACACCAATAATGAGCAACCTGAGTAGGAAATCAAGAAAAAAATAACATTTACAATGGTAACTAAAAGAATCCAATACCTAGGAATAAGTTTAAAGATGCAAAGTACTTATACACAGAAAACTACGCAACACTGTTAAACTAAATCAAAGAAGACTTAAATAAATGGAAGAATATTCCATGTTCATGGATAGTAAGACAAAACATCATCAAGATGTCTATCCTAACCAAACTAATTTACAGATTTAATGCAATCCCAATAAAAATCAACACTGTATGTTTTAAGGAACTGGAAAAACTAACTGGAAAGATAAGAGGACCTAAATTGCCAAAGACATATTGAAAAAGTAAAATGAAGTTGGAGGCATCACCCTACCTGACTTTAAAACATAGTACAAAGCTACAGTTTTCCAAACTGCATGGTATTGGCACAAGGATAGACATACTGATCAATGGAACCAAATTGACAGTTCTGATATAGACCCTTACATATGCAGTGATTTCATATTCAACAACTGCACCAGGCCCACTCAGTTGGGAGAGAATGGCCTCATCAACAAGTGCTACTTGGAGAACTGGATATCCATATCCAAAAGAATGAGAGAGGAACACCATCTCACACCTTATACAAAAATCAAGTCAAGATGGATCTAAATACAAAAGCCAAAACCATAAAGATCTTGGAAGATAATGTAGGGAAACATCTACAGGACCATGTAATAGGAAATGGATTCATGAACTTCACACCGAAATCACAAGCAGCAAAAGAAAAAAATAGATAAATGGGATCTCCTCAAAATTAAAAACTTCTGCACCTCAAAGGATGTTATCAAAAATAAAAAGGCAGCCTACCCAATGGGAGAAAATATTTGGCAACCATATATCTCATAGTAGCCTAATATCCTGCATATAAAAAGAAACCCTACACCTCAAAAATAAAAAGACAAACAACCTATTTAAAAATGGACAAGTGACCTGAAAAGACACTTCTCCAAGAAAGAAATACAAATGAATAAAAAGCACATGAAAAAATGCTCAACATCACTAGCTATTAGGGAAATGCAAATCAAAACCACAATGAGATACCATCTTACACCCATTAGAAGGTGGCTATAAAAAAAACAGCAGAGTATAAGTGTTGGAGAGGATGTGGAGGAATGCTCACCCTCATCCACTGCTGGTGGGATTGTGGAATGGTCCAGCCACTGTGAAGGACAGTTTGGCAGTTCCACAGAAAACTAACAGTAGATCTTCTGTATGATCCAGCAATTCCACTGCTGAGTATATACCCAGAAGGACTGAAAGCAAAGACATGAAGAGATATATACACACCAATGTTCATAGCAGCATTGTTCACTATTGCCAAAAGTTGAAATCAATAGATGTTGCCCGTAAACAGATGAATAGATAAACAAATTGTGGTACATACATACAATGGAATATTACTCAGCTGTAAGAAGGAATAAAGTGCTAACACATGGAATAACATGGATGAATCTTGAAAGGCCTTATGATGAGTGAAGCAAGCCAGGCATTGAAGGATGAACAGTACATGATCTTACTGATATGAATTGAGGAAAGTGAGCAGTCTCTGAGAACCATTATCTGAAAGATAGGTTAACAAGAGAGAGAAAGAGAAGAGAAGGTTGTGAGCTAACATCGATATGGACATAATCTATTGTAAAGTGATAGGGTATAATTTTATATTGATGGATAGAAGAGGTGGGTAGTGATATTACTGGGTTTGGTGGTGCAAGGTCAACATATGGGTAGATTTGGTAGGGCGGGTTAGAATACCCAGGATTCTGGGGGAAGATATGTGCCTTTAATTGAAACTCCATCATTTCCCCCTTTTTATTAATTAATTAATTCAGTGAAGACTATAGGAACCACTATATAAGCTGATGCAAGGTGACCTCCTGTCACACTTGTCTTCTTCCAGAGACTCTTGTGATTGTGCCTGTCTTAGGTTGTTCTCCTCTGAGAATCTTACCCGTCATTGACTACCAGTCAAGCTTTTGAGCTCTTACATGGAAGGCAATTTCATTTATATCTTATACTTCTTCAGGTTCCTATATGTATATTTTTATGCAGATAATTAGTATTAAAATCAAGGGATTATTAGTATACTACTTTATACTACAAATAATATAAAATTAGTTTTTCATGGCTAAGTTTCTTAACATAAATGCATTTATCTGATCTAATTTTTCATTTTTTCAATGAATATATATCATTGTTCTACTCTTGAAAATATAAACAAAATGCATATAACAATAATTCCTAGTCCAATTCAAAATGATATTTGAACAGTTTTTATTTCCACCAGTGAAATGGATTGATAGTATTTAAATTTTCAGACAATTCATTCCAAAATTCTGCACCAGGGGTTTCTTTCCATTCATTTTGGAACATGCTCAATGCTTCCTTTTGCATTTCTAAAATATCTAAAAAAAAAAATATTATGTTTATATCCAATCAAATGATTTCTTACTTCTTCCCAATCATGTTCACTATTATTACAAGGCAAAAGAGTAATGCAAAAAGAACTTTCATTCCAATCACATTTAAGAGCTCTTATCAAGTTTAAATTATGGATTTGATTACCCAAATGTATAATAGTTGTTTCAAGATCATTCATATGATTATTCAGTTCCCTATCAATGTGAAACTAGCTATGCCACATCTCACTTGCATTTTTATGCCAGTCCTTAACATATTGTTGAGTCTGGATTCCTTGATGCAGGGCTGTGCCAGCAATAGCTGCAGTGGTTATGATGCCAATCAGTCCCCAAATTCCTGCTATTAAAAGTCCAATCTGTCATTTAGTTCTTTTTAAATAATGGTTGAGGAAATGCCACAGCTACTGGGAATTCTGGAGACTGCTGCCAATGTCTGGTCATCTGAACCAGTAACCATGGTCATTTTCTTCTTCCTGCTATAGGAAGAGTTTGATTTTCCTGCAAATATGAATTCTTAAGACCTGTAAATAAAGAGCAATTGGAGCAGCTAACATTCCTTTCAGCAAGAGTTACTTTTGCAATGATAAACTATAAGATTTCATACACATACTGTAAGAAATTGAGTTGATTTTCTTTTAAAACTGGTAATATTAGTTTTACTGCCTTTCCATTCAAAAATTGGGCCAGTTCCCAAAAATAATTTCCACAAATAACTTTGAGTTTTCTTAAGTTTAGTGTCCCATGGTTGTGGGATGTATCTTCCTTGATTTATACAATTTATTGAGCTGTTAGTAGATGCTGTATTACCAAAATTCCAGAAATAAGGATTACTGTCATTAGTGATTATGGTTGAATTATTGATGATCCAAGGTATGGTTGTGTTTTTAATAGGCTTCGGTATTCCTATAAGGGCCAGATCATTTACAATTCCATAGGAATCATTAAACAACACAACCTCTGTAAACCCATGAAATATATGCCATTTGTTATTTAGTAGTGTGTTTTGAGAAGGGCATGTAAGATTTACCATATTTTCTGATTTATATGGTAAAGGAGGGAAAATGAGAATATAAATTTGAGTTTGACTTTTCTTTGTTAAAACTACACTGCAATTTTTAGACTGAATGCATACTGAACCATATCCAATAGAAAGAGGGTGGTCTATAAAAGGTAAAGTTAAATTTTCTTTAAATTTCCCTTCTTTTGGCTTTTAGGGTAGCCATATGTCTATAGGTCCCAGAAAATGGTAAGATTGATTAAGATAAATTGGGCAAGACTCATCATCCCAGGTTAATAGCTCAAAAAGAGGTGGGTTGGTTATGTATGCCCAATAAGTGTAATTATGATATGGTATCTTACCTTGACTTAATACTTTACCTATAATTAATCCAATGTGAAACCACCATGTCCATAGTTTAAGTTTTGGCAGCATTTTCAACTCTAGGCTTGATTGTTCTGGAAGGGATCCACTTCTGTCCTCCTATTTCTAAACTGATAAGAGCAAAATCTCAGCCCCAAATTTTTACCTCTCCTTTGCCCAATTGTTGGTTTCATTTTTCCAATATATTGGTTGTACACATTTTTCATTTTCATTCTTTGTATTAACCTCCCATTGTCTTTCTGCTGCTGTGGTATTAGAAATTTGTTGTCTATTAAGAAAATTTAAGGTAAGCAATTCTTTAGATAGTTTGCTTTTTTCTACAATAGCTTGGCCCTTGGGGTTATTTGCTTGGATAAGAGAATGTTGGAGATGTTTATAGACTTGTGTTAAAAGTGTTTTTGAGGGGGCTGCAATGAGGGTAAATACATGCTTGTTGGAAGGCAGAATGAGTAAGGTGTAAAGCCTTAAAGACATAATATTGACACATGGTGTGTGTATTGAACATTTCTTGTGACAGGACCTTTTATTGATATTTAGTTAATGTATTTTTGTTAATAATTGAAAGAATAAAAAATAAGTAAAGGATTGTTTATAAACAGGGGTTTAATTGTTATATTCCAATCTTTTATAATATGTATACATATAGTGACATGTTTACCAAACCAGGGGATACACTGATATACTTGGCTTATTGTTGGCTAGAGTCTTGGATAGATACAAGATAAATGTTAATGTATATATTTAGTTTATTAAGCTTATACTGACAATTAGAGAGAGAAACATGAATAACATAATCAATTAAAAGATTAAATTAATATTGAACCAAGTTACAGAATGACAGATAAATAGAGTAGTTTTATATATATATACTTACCAATATTTAGCTTTTTGCTGGGAAGGGTTGAATTAGTAATTGATACTAGAGTTTTGGTTGACTGTGTTTAGGATTAATGAATTTGATACTATAGATGCTAACTTGTGAGTATTTTTCTAATTCCTGAGGAAGGGGCCAGCCTCCCCAGGAAGGAACACAACACTCCTTGGGCAGTATAATTTAAGATTTATGCATCATTCCCCAGGAGAGTGGCCAGCTCCTCCAGGGAGGAATACAATACCATTTGATATGTACTTTATTTTTTTTAATTTTTTACAAAACATCATTGATGTGCTTACTATTTTAGTTTTCATTATTTTTCCTGAAATATAAAAAATGTTAAGATTTATATATACATATAATAAAATACATTTATGTGTAACACACAAGTTATTAAATTACTTAAGTATGCAATGTAGTGCATAAACTTTTATTTTTTATGCATTTAAGATTTTTAGAAGCATGATTAGAATGACCTTAATTTCTTTATTTTGTATAGTTTGAGGTATAGGTAAAAACAAATTTTTATTTCCCATTTGGCCTGTGGGGCAATACATTAACTTGTAGTTTTAATACCTGCATTGGTTTTGTTGTTAACATTATAATTAGAATTGGGGCTATAGTTTACAATGTTGAATATAAACTTAATTTATTGTTGGCTATCTTACAGAAAGGAGAATGTGGGCTGGCTTCACTTGTTTAAGAAGATTAATTTTTGTGACAAACTGGTAATATTTGGGACTGCTGCACATTGCAGTGGGGTTATTTTAATTTGCTATAATTTACTGTTATGCCCTACCCCTGGCAGCCTCTAATGGCTGCTTTCTTTCTGTAGTTATAGACTTTTTTTTTTTTTTTTTTTTTTAGCACAGGTGGAGTAAATCAGATAAACTTAAGTTAAAGAATCTGCCTTTTGATTTTTAGGCAGAGAGGTAGTTTTTATAACACATATTATCATATTTTAAAAAAATTAAAATTATGATTAATAACATTATACTTTAATATTATATTGAAACATTATTAAAATTTCAGGAATTTTATACACTTTTAAAGTATTCATATGAACTCTTTATTCATACAACTTTAATTGTCATAAGGTTAGAAAATTTCTTTTAATTGTACAACAGTTTTAAATACTTTATTCAATTTATAATATATCACATGAACTTAACTATTTTTAGTATTTTATTTTTTTCTAGGTAACAGACCAAATCATTTGTAACAGTTTGAAATAAAAAACTACTTTTTGAGAAAGCAGGTTTAAACATTATGTTCTTTTAAAAGTGATAAAACTTGTTTCTTCAAGGAAACAATGAGGTTAAACTATTAGAAGCTACTTTGATAAAACAGACTTTCTTTATTTGCATACTGATTATTCAGGAGAAAAACTTTGTGTAAACTTTTATTAAAACAGATTAATGACTTGAGAAACTTTTAGAAAGAATAAAACTTTTACTTTGTTTTAATAACCAGTCATTTTGTCTTGGGACAAAATTACTTTTTTTTCTTTAATAATAAAATCACATTCTATATACCCTCCATACTTTTTACCACAATGATTTTGGAAACTGTTTCCAAGCAAACTTCTGACAACATACAATTACCATCAACATTAAACAAACTTGTTAGAAAAATGATTTAATTTGATTATAACTATTTTTATTGTTTTAAATTAATACCCATATTTAGTTATTAATATAAGTGCTTATTTAATTTCTGGCCATTTGAAAAGAGTTCTTTTAATAATTTTCATTTATCAATTTAATATTACCATCTGGAGGTATCAAATTATATACTGACACTGAACAAACAAACACAAAAAAAGTTACAACACATCTTTGATTTTACTGCATTGAGAATTTTTCTGGAAACTGTATTGCTAAGTTTTCTTACTTTTCCAGTTGTTTAATCTTATTAGCATCTATCATCCCTCAGCCTTATCATTATGTAAGCAGCAGGAGGTTTACAAAGTTGCTGCTGGAATGTTTTCCTTATTTTAGTTAATTCTTTGGCAGAATAGTGATGCCCCTGCAACTAATGATAGACCTTTCTAATATTTATCTTACTAAATTTTTGGAATAGTCCCTTTTGCTCCTGAATTGGCTAGACAGACTTTATTTTGTTTCTTAAGTATCAATATTTTGGTAGTGGCAAAGTCCAGGCAGGTACTTCCCTAGGTGCCAGTGCATAAGTTTGCTGAGGATCTGAAAGCTGTGGGGTAAGAATTAACATTAACCCATTGTGAATTTCAAACAGGTGGTGCTGGTGGAGAGGGCTGGTTTTTACAATCCTTTTGATAATGACCAGCAATTCCACAGTTAAAACAGGTTCTGTGACCCAAAAGAAGCTGCAAAGCTTCAGGATCACCTGATTTACTTGCTTGTGCTATGCTTTTCATGAGTGAGGTCTGTGGTAAAGGGATTTTCACAGATGCTTTAGGAGGATCTAAAGACAGTCCAAAAAAGAAGTTTAGGGAAATTGAAGTTTAGGGAAATTAAATGCTGTGGCAAATGGCGGGTTAAGGGAAGTCTCTTTAGGCACATCAATGTCTGCAGCTGGAACTGAAGGGCTATTAATAGCTTGAAAAGTGCCATAGAGATACCTTTGTGGTTGCCATAGCAACACAAGCCTCTGTAGGAGACTCTAGATGGTCACTTTCAGAACATTCATTGACATACAAATGTAAATTGGCCTCAAGCTGATCAGCAACAGAAACCTCTGCCTCTGCATTTTCAGAGGGCTTACTAGATTCTGTTTGAAGAGGCTTAAGGGCCAGAGTAATAAGATGTTTATTTGTATCAGAAACATGAGGAATATTCAAATAAGCTCCCTACTGGTATAATAAGTCTCTTCCCCATAAATTTCCTGACTTATTAATAAGAGTGCTATTCTTATGATATCTAGAACAGCATTCATTGACCCAGTGTAACCCTTTCTGGCATGTTGGACACAAATGATTTGGTATTGATCTATTTTGCTGCTAGAGGAGCTCTCACACTAGTTGTGGCTTTTGGAGCAGACAGCATAACAACTGCTGGAAAAGTTCCATAAACTTTCTTTTTTATTTCCTTCTCTTTTATTAGACATGATTTTATCTGTTTTTGGATGTTCAAAATTTTTTCATATATATTTTCACTAAAATCAACATCAGTTCATTCTTCATTTTCATCTGATTTTAATGGTTCAAGACCAACAGAAATAAGACTACACAAAGACCATACATTTCCCCTTTGATAAGTCCTTTTTAAAGCTTTTGTGACTAACTTCCATTGTTTCGCATTTAAAATATCCCGCCCTTGTGGCTGAAACCAATAACAACGTTTCTGTAAGGGAGAAAAAATTTCCTCAAAACCTGAGGATTTAATAGTTACACTGGTGCATTTTAATAAAGCTTTTAACACTCTAGAGTGTTCAAAGTTTGACTGCTACTTCCCCATATCCCTGATGATTCCATGGATGTACTTACCTTCCTGTTTTCTTTTTCTTTAAAACCACTCTTCAGGAGCTCTTTGGTCCACTGCACACTGACTGAAAGAAAAATTGCATTTTCAGGGCCCCACATTGGGTGCCAAATGTTGACATTCAGGAACTGAGTCCATGAAAATGGTGCTGCAGATGAGAAAAAATGAGACAAAGAGAAGAGATGAGAAAGAAATAACTGGGGTCAGGGGACCCTCCATCCCAAAGGGAGGAGAGCACTGCTGCATAAAACACCTTGGCTTTTAAATAGCTGTAGAACAAAGAAAATATGTGCGTGCATGTGCAAAGGCAATAGATACATGACAGTTTATACTTTACTAAAGTCAGCAAGTTTTAAGCATTAATGGCTCAGTTCTCTTTACATTCCTGCACTTAGCAGACTTTGTAAATCTTTGTCTGACATATTCATAATACTCTCTGAGGCTCAGGATGTTTCTCCACCATGCTCCTACCAGATCTTATCTCAGTGTCTTGAGACTAGAGGTGCCTGTCTCCTATGTACTGAGGCAGGCTGCTTTCTGTCAGTTGTCATGGCCTTTAATTGAAAATCCATCAGAGGGACCAGGTGAACATGGAATTTGTGGGTATGAGGTTGAAAGTGCAGGGTAGAGAATGCTCTTATGACAATATAACAAGGGAGTATCCATGATTTAGGGTGTTGATTTAGGGAAATTCAGGGTGGGGCACATCTGGAGTAAGATTCTGGGGAGTGTGAGTGTTCATCCTGTCATAATGTGTTGTGTTGGTGGGTGGAGGCCCACATGGTGAGAGGGAAGGAGATGGACTCCCATTTTTGGGAGGACCAATTCACCCAGAAACACACAGATGGGTGTCTCTTATGAGCAAGGGTGGATCCTAATAGGGCAGGAAAATCAGTGTGTCAAGACCTCTTGTTGCATGTAACTATGAATCTTGTCATCCAATGAGTCAAGACAGGGGGCTGTCATATGCCCCAGGGGGGATGGGGAGGGAGAAACAGAATAGATAAAACAGGGGGAATTTAGTGGTCAGGGGAAATGTTTTTCATTACCTTACAGTGATGGACACAGGACATGGTAAATATCATAAAAAAATTATTAAACTGTACCATCTAAATTGTAAACTATACTGTAAACAATTGACAATGTTTAGTAGCTATGTTTCACTATCTGCATAACAGTTATAACAATGCTACCATTCACATACAAAAGTTTATAATATGGGGTGAGGAAGGGGGGAGGAGGTTGGGTATATGAGATTCTCTAATATTCTGTGGGTGACTTTGCTTTGACCTAAAACTTCTTTGAAAATTAAAAGAAAATTTGGGAGACACTGGGGAGTGAGAGGGAGAAGGTGCCACAGTATAGACTAGACACATGATAATGCAGTAATAAAAGGAAAAATATTTAAACGCTTTTTAAAATTTTTCAGTTTTTTCCCATTTTTTGAATATCCCAGTCTTTTAATTTAATTTTATTTTTAGTGTTTTCTTTTAAAAATTTCCATGTATTTTATCTCTTACATTTAAACTTATCCTTATTATTTCATTTTCCTATTAATTGTTTTTGACAATTACATGGGCTTCATCTTTAAGGAAGGTTTAGATCACAAAAGAGTGATCCAAACAATGGGGGCAGGAGAGGATCATTGGTGGGTGGTGTCAGGGATGGGGGTTTCATGGGAGGAAGTTCACCTGAATATACATAAAAGATATACAAATTTGTTCAAATGATCAAAGGGTAGGGCATGGTCACAGTGGGTGGAGAATCACTCAATAAATAAGAATACTTAATTCCCAGCCTGGAGAGCTCTGCCACATTCTCCAAGGTAACAACAACAGTCCCCCAAGTGCAGGGGCAGTGTCTGGCAAAGGAGGATGGCCCACTATTGGGTTCTTATTATTGAGGACTAGGTTTATGAGCCTATTGTTATGGGGTGCCTAAGGGTTGCCACCTGAGAGCCTACTTGTTGCTGAAATGTGCCCTCTCTCTAAGCCAAACTCAGCATATGAATGCATTACCTTCCCCCCAGCATGGGACATGACTCCCAGGGATGAGCCTCCCTGGCAACAAGTGTATTAGTCAAGTTTCTCTCGGTAAACAGAATCAACAGGAGATATCTGCCAATAATATGAGATTTTGAAAGAGTCTCTCACATGACTCTGGGGATGCACAAGTCCAGGTTCCACAGGCAGGCTGCAAACCAGGGGCTCTGATGAAAGTCTGATGAAAGGTCCTTGATGAGATTCTGGGAGAAGTTGGCTGTCCAAGGAAGAGCTGGGAAATTCTCCCTGAATGTTGAAATCACTTCCCCTTTTAAAGCATTCAACTGATTGGATAAAAGTGTCACCCATTGATGATGCAATCTCCCTGATTAATGCAGATGTAATCAGCCATCCATGCAGTAAACTCATTTGTGATTGAAGTCCATAATTGCTCTTGTATTACAATTAGCCCAGTGCTTGCTGGACCAAACACCTGGACACAATCACCTGGCTGAATTGACACATTAGGCTAACCTTCACAACGAGGGATTACTACCAAGTGCCAACTGGTAATATGACTGGGAAAACACCTTGAATAAAAGGGGGAAAAGGTAAACACAAATGAGTTCATATGGCTAAGAGACTTCAAAGAGAGTCAGGAAGTCATCCCAGAGGTAACACATATGCACACCTGAGTAGGATCACATAGAACACCAAAGTGGAAATCACCCCACACAGATGGTGTTCTGAGAGCTCTGGAGACACCCAGGTCCTGTCTAAGGGGGCATAGCTGCAGAGATTGATGCCTTATCAGTGGGCTCTACTTTGGAATCTATGCTCCTGAGAGTGGCAGAGTTGGACTCAAATAAGTCCTCCCTGCACATGGTCCATCAGTCCCTTCTATTCAAATCTATATGTGGTGCTGGAGTTTGTAGGTGTATTTCTAGAGACTGGCCTTTGCCCTGCCCATGTGCCAGCTGTGCCTGGAATCTCAGTGGAGCTGCAACTCCTACTCTACAGCTCAATGGACTCACCCAAGTCCCTGGTGAGGAGAATATGATGGACAATGGCCATCCAAGGTAATGGAGAGTCTGTAGCTGCAAGCAAGATAATCCCATCCATCTTAACCATGGGCTATAACCCCCACTCACTTGGAGGTGGAGTGGACATCACCATCCCAGACTCCTCAGATAGGCGTAAGAGCTATGGACTATTGTGGACTTACTGGTGTTCTGTTGTAGACATATTGGGATTCAAGTACTGGAAGATATTCCAACATTGATGTGGAGCCAGTGGCCACCAGACACTTTCAGGGCAGGGAGAGGGAAATGGAGTTGTAATACAGGGGCATTTTGGGGACTCAGGAATTATCCTGAGTGACATTACAATGACAGATATAAGTCATTTAACATCAGCATATAACATGCACAACTGTGTGGGAGAGAGTGTGGTCTACAATGTGAACTATGGTCCATGCTTAGTGGCAAAGCCCCAGGATGGGTATATCCATTGCAGGTGATGTGCACAACTAATGAAAGATGTTTCTGTGGGTGGTTGTGAGAATTGTTGGGGGTGGGTAACATGGGAATCCCTGTAATTTTTGTGTAACATTTATGTAATCTAAGCATCTTAAAAAATTTTTTTTTAAAGAAAGCAAAGTTGTTCTTAGAGACAATGAAGGGCAGTATATATTAATAAAAGGGGCAATCCACCAGGAAGAAGTAATCATAAATGTACATGTACCTAATCACATGAGGCAAACACTAACAACAATGAAGTTTGAAATAGATGTCTCTACAATAATAGTTGGAGAATTCAATACACCCTGAAAGCTTTAGATAGAACATCTGAGCAAAGGACCAATATAGCAGAGGTTTTTAACAAGGGGTCCACTAGCTTGAATTTAAATTCCAAAAAATCATTATTATTGTGGGGATATGGTGCAAGTGTGATATATTTATTAAATAATACACAGTATAGTGTGAACTCAATAGGGGTTGCATGGTTTTCACCTGACTGGCAAAGAGGTCCATGGAACAAAAAAGTATAAGAACTTTGGCAATAAAGAAACTGCTTGAATTGATAAATGAGCTAAACCTAATAGACATGTAGAGACAAATGCACACCAAACATGATATATATTCTTCTCAAGTGTGCATGGATCTTTCTTGAGGATAGACCATATATTGGGTAACAAAACAGATCTCAATAAATTTTAAAAGATTGAAATTATGCAAAGTACTTTCTCTGATCATAATTGAATGAAGTTTGAAATTAACAACAGGCAGAAAAATGGAAAATTCAAAGGATATAGGGATTAAAAGACATATTCTTAAATAATTAGTGGGTGAAAGAAGATATTGCAGGAGAAATCACTAAATATCTTGAGGGAGATGAAAATGAGAACACAACATATCAAAACCTATGGAATGCAGCAAAGGCAATACTGGGAGGGAAATTTATAGACTTAATTCTTACTTTGAGAAAAATACAAAAACTAAAATAAATGATCTAAATACATAACTGGAGGAATTAGAAAAAAATACAGCAAACTCTAATGTTAGCTGTGGGAAAAACCTACAGCTAACATTACACTCAATGGTGAAAGATTGAAAGCTTTCTCTTGGAGATTAGAAAAAAGACATGGATATCCAGTGTTATCACTGTTGTTCAAAGTAGTGCTAGAAAAACGCTATACTATAAACCAAGCAATCAGGCAAGAAAAAGAAATAAAAGGCATCCAAATTGGAAAGGAAGTAGTGTAAGTTTTGCTATTTGCAGATGATATGATCCTATTCGTAGAATGTCCTGAAAAATTTACAATAACATCATAAGAGCTAATAAAATAAACAGAGTAGCAGGATACAAGATTAATATGCAAAAGTCACTAGTAATGAGCAATCTGAGGAGGAAGTCAGGAAAAAATTTCCACTTTCAATAGTGATTAAAAGAATCAAATATTTAGAAATAAAGAACCAAGGATGTAAAAAACTTGTTTTCAGAAAACTACAATGCATTGCTAAAAGAAATCAAAGGAGACCTAAAATGGAAGGACATTCTGTGTTCATGGATTGGAAGATTAGCAATCATTAAATTGTCAATTCTACCCCAATTGGTTTTAAGATCCAATGCAATTCAAAAAAAAAAAAAATTCCAACAGCCTTTTTTTAAAATAAAGAAATGGAAACCCCAATTATCAATTTTATTTGGAAGGGTAAGGTATACCAAATAGATAGAAATTTCTTAAAAAGGAAGAACAAAGTTGGAGGATACTCACTTCTCCACTTTAAATCATATTAACTAGCTACAGCAACAAAAACAACTTGGGACTGGCATATAGATAAACATATGGACCAATGGAACTGAACTGATGGTTCAGAAACAGACCCTCACATCTATGGTAATGTAATTTTGACAAGGATGTCAAATCCACCCAGCTGGGAAAGAACAATCTATTCAACAAATGGTGCTGGGAGACCTGGATAACCATAGCCAAAAGAAAGAAATAGAACCCCTATCTCATACCTTTCACAGAAATTAATTCAAAATGGATCAAAGATATAAATATATAAGTAAGAGGTCACAAACATTCTAGAAGAAAATGTAGGGAAATATCTTCAAGACCTGGTGGTAGGTGGTGGTTTTTTAAACCTTACAACCAAAACATGGGCAATGAAAGAAAAATTGGATAAATGGGACTTCCTCAAAGTTAGAAACACTTTTGTGCTTCAAAGGATTTTGCCAAGGTACAGTCTACTCAATGGTAGAAAATATTTGGAAACCACTTATCTGATAAGGGTTTGATTTCCATGCTATATAAAGAGATCATACAACTCAATGATAAAAGGGCAAGCAATCCAATTTAAACAATGGGCAAAACACTTGAATAGACACTTTTTACCAAAGAGGAAATATAAATGGCAAAAAAACACATGAATAAGTGCTCAATATATAAATATAGAACTGCCATAAGATCTGGAAATCCCTCTACTAAGAATATACACAGAAGAACTGAAATCAGGGCTGCAAGCAGACATTTGCACATCAGTGTTCATAGTGACATTGTTCACAAGTGCAAAAGATGGAAACAACCCAAGAGTTCATCAACCAATGAATCGATAAACAAAACATGGTATATACATTTGATGGAATACCATGCTGCAGTAAAAAGAAATGAAATTGGGAAACATAAGACGACATGGATGAACCTTGAAGACATTATGCTGAGTGAAATTATCCAGACACAAAAGGTCAAATATTGTATGGTCTCACTAATATGAACCAAACACAAAGAGTAAACACATGGTGCTCAAATCTAGAGTATAGGTTATGAGGAGATAGGATGAGGCCTGAGAAGGGGTACTGATGCTTAATGTATGTAGAATTTTTAATTAGCTTGACTGTAAATCTGTGGAAATGGATAAAGTTTATGGTAACACATTATAGTGAGTATAACTAACATGACTGGTTTATAAATGGGGCATAGCTGAATGTGGTGGTTTAGAGATTTAGATGTCAATCAAAAGAAAGCTAGAGAATAATCTAGGGATAGAATTACATAGTGAACCTAGTGGTGGTTGAGGATTGAGATTAATAATAAAAAAGCAAGAATGTTCTTCTATGAACTAAAACAAACGTCTGATGTTATTGCAAGGTGGTAACTGGTGATGCATAGGAAAAATAAAAGTAATTAAGTTATGGACTATAGTTAACATAAATATTGTAATATCAGTTCTAATGATCAGTAATAGAGGATATAGTATTTTCCTTTGGACCAAGGAAAACATTCAAAAATTTACTAAGGCAATGACTGCATAACTATGCAATAAAATTGAGAGCCATTGAATGTACATTTTGGATGGATGCTACAATGCAAGTCTGTATAACAGTGAATCATGTGATGGGTTTTGGACTGTGTTTAACAGTATATATATGAGAGCATTCTCTCATGAACTATAACAAATGTACAATACTAATACATGATGTTAATAAATGGGGCTGTGTATGAAAACATATACCATGTGTAACATATGGAACATACTTAGTAGTAGCATTTTGATGATGTTCTTTCATAATCTGTAACAAATATTCCACAACAAAGCACTGTATTGGAGGAAAGATGCTGCATGGGAATTCTGTACATTATGCATGACTGTTTTATAGGCTTACAACATCTGTAATAAAAAAATATTTAAGAATAAAAAGTAAATGGTAGCTTAGTGGTCGAGCACCTGCTTACTATGTACCAGGTCCTGGATTCAATCCCTGGTACCTCCTTTAAAAAAAAGTAAAGAGCTCAAATTTCCCAGTCAAAAGGCAGACATTGGCAGAATGTATAATAATCATGACCCAATTGTATTCTGCTCACAAGAGACTCAACTTAAATTCAAAGACATAAGTAGGTTAAAAGTGAAAGGATAGAAAAATACTCCATGAATAAAGTAACCAAAACAGAGAATGAGTATGGCTAGGTTATCACCAGACAAAAGACACTTTAAGTCAAACACTTGTAGAATGAACAAGGAAAGACTGTATATATTGACAAAATGGTCAAATATAAAAATATATGTACATAATTCTGAGGCCCAAAATATATGAAGCAAACATTCACAGATATAATGGGAGAAATAGATGGTTCTATATTAATAGTAGGAGATTTTAACACATCACTTTCAATAATGGCTAACACATTCATACTTAAGCCCAAGAAGGAAATAGAAGACTTAAATAATAATATGCATCAACTAGACCAATTAGACATATATAGATGTATATAACATATATAGAGTGTATGATAAATATATAACACAAATCTGTTTGAAACAATAGAGTACATATTCTTCTCAAGTGCACATAGATCATTGCTGAGGATAGATTACATGTCATACCACAAAACAAGACCCAAAAATTTTAAAAAGATTGAAATTGTGTATTTTATCTGACCACAATGAAAAAATCTAAAAATCAATGAATGGGATAACTGGACAATTCACAAATATTTGGAAGTTAAACAATACAATCTTAAGGAATCAATGGGTTAAAGAAGAAATCACCAGGAAATTTGGAAATATCTGGACATGAAAAGTAGCCAGTCTACTTCCAACAAAAGTCATCCTTCCCATGTGTTCACTGAGGCATGAAGTCCCTTTAATGGGTTACCAATTCTTCTTGTTCCAAATGGAGAAAAGTGTTTATAATACAAACATTCATTTCCTTAAAGTCACATTGAGTGAACTACTTTTATTAAATAGTTTTCTAAGACACTTTTAAAAGGGAAAAGATGACATGTACCTGAGGAAATTCATAAAGGGCATGATCAGCAGGTAGAAAGGATAATATGAAGAGGGAAACATAAAAACTAGAAGCTGCCAAAGGCAAACTATTTTCTTCAAAAAAAAATTTCCCTATGGCTAGCCACTACTGAAATTTAATCATTTAATATATCTTACTTTCTGACAATAGCTCAGAATACTACTCTTTTCATTATAAACAACATGGTAACTTGCAGTACTAAACCACAGTTAACTCAGTTGGTTACAACACAGAACTAATGGGTTCAAGACACTATGCTTGACCCTTTATTTGATGACCATGGGTTACATCCTTCATGTGACATGACAGGCCATTTTACAATACTTCTAATTGGATTTGAAGATGTGAGTACATAATAATTTTTTTGTTGAATAAATATTTATATAGCACCTAATATAGGCTAAGTATTTTGCTGCTGTTGACTTTGGATAAATGTTTTGGTATTAGCACTTCAGGCAGAGAAGTGCCTCTGCTTTTATAGAATTTATAGCCTAGCAGAGGTTACAGAAAAATAAATGGGAAATTAGTCTGTAGCATAATATATGCTATACAAGTTAAATGCACAATTAGCCCTTGAAGGGGAGAGGCAAGGAAGCGATTACATGATTCAGGGAAGACTTCCTGAAGAAGGAAACAAGTAAGAACTTACTAAGATGCTGAGGTAATTACAGTGTAACATCCTTGTATTAGCTTGCTGTGGCTGCTATAACTAATTAGCACAAATGTAATAGCTTAAAATAACTCACATTTATTATCTTACAATTCAGGAGATCAGAAGTTCACTGGTCCAAAATCAAGGTATCAACAGGCTGTGTTACCTCTGCAGGATTTATTTCCTCACCTTTTCCATCTTGTAGGTCCTGTCTGCATTTCTTGGCTCATAGCTCCAATCCTTCATCTTCAAAACCAGCAAAGTTGCATCTTTCTCCTGATCATGTCTCTCTAGTTCTGACTCTTCTCCATTTAAGGGTTCTTGTGATTACACTGGGCCTGTATTTCTAAAGACACTTTCCCTGTTTTAAAGTCATTTAATTAGCAAACTTAATTCCATCTGCAACCTTACTTTCTCCTTGTCATGAGGTATAACACAGTCACAAGTTCCAGGGAATATGATGTGGACAGATTTGGGGGCCAAAATTCTGACTACTATGATGTGCAAAGGAAATCTTACTGTATTATGAAATATTGGAACAACCTTGAAAAAGAAAATATTTAATTGTTACAATGAAATTAGCAAGTTATTAACCTGCTATTAATATTTTAGAATAAAATAGTCAGATTTTTTAAAAAAATTAAAAGTACCTAATTTTTAAACAAATATTAGATAGAAGGACAAAGAAAAAAGGAAAGGATTCAAATAAATATTATTCACATTAGAAAGGGAAATATTACTGCTGGCCTTACAGAAATAAACAGGATTATAAGAGGGTTTTAAGAGCCACTGTAAATTAAAAATTAGACAACTTAGATGAAATGGACAAATTCCCAGTGACACACAAATTGACTAAAAAGACTCAAGAAGAAATAGGTGATCTTAAAAGGCCAAGAACAAGTAGATATTATATAAGTTGTCAAAAAACTCCCAATGCAGCAAAGTCTAGGACAATATGGCTTCACTAATGAGTTAAGTAGAATTTCTCCAAAGAAGATATATAAATAGCCAATACAGCATGAAAAGATGCTCAACATCATGGGTTATCAGAGAAATGCAAATCAAAATAATGAGATAACTAACACTGAACATCCACTAGACAGTGATTACTAACAAAACAAAAAATTAAATGTTGGTGAAGATACAGAGAAATAGGAATGCTAATACATTGCTAGTGGTATTGTAAAATGGTATAGACACTGTGTAAACTAGTTTGGCAGTTCCAGAGAAAATTGAAACTGTAATTACCATATGACCCAGCTATCTCATTTCATGGTATATATTCAAAAATACTGAAGGCAGTGATGCAGATATTGGTAAACCTATGTTTACAGCACCTGTTTAAAGTTGACAAAAGGTGGAAACAACTAGTGTCCATTAACAGATGAATGAATAAGAAAAAGTGGAAAACACACAATGGAATATTATTCAGCCATAAAAGAGAATAAAGTTCTGATATATAATACAGTATAGATGAAACTCGAAGACATCATATTGTATAAAATAATCCAGATGCAAAATTACAAATTATCTTTTTTATATGAAATATTAGAAGTAGGAAATTTCATAGAGGGAGATAGTAGATTACATAAGGCTGGAGGGGAGGAGAGGGAAAAGGAATTATTGTTTAATGAGTACAGATTTAAGATAATGGATATTGGTGATGGGAGCACAGTATCAGGGTAAATAATCCAGTTGAAATGTTTACTTGAACGTGGTTCAATGGGAAATTTTAAGTAGCATATGTAGTACCACAAAAACAAATATATATTAAAAAAAAAAGATATAACATCTCACACTCAGGAGAATGGCTATTATTTTTAAAATAAATAAATACTGGCAAAGATGTGGAGAATTAGAAACCCTTGTACATTGTTAGTGGGAATATAAAATGATGCAAACACTGTGGAACACAGTTTGGATGTTCCTCAAAATGTTAAAATATAGAATTATTGTATAACCTGGCATTCTACTTCTACATATATTCCCAAAAGTATGGAAAAGCAGGATCTCAAACAAATAGTTGTACACCAGTATTCATAACAGCATTTTCATAATAGCCAACAGATGGAAGCAACCCAAGTATCCATTGAGAGATAAGTGGATAAAAATGTGGTATATACATACAAAGGTGTATTATTTAGGTACAAAAAGAATGAAGTCCTGACACATGCTACAACATGGATGAATTAGAAGACATTGCATTAAGAGAAATCCCAGACACATAGAAACATATTGCATAACTGGAATATGCAAATTCAGTGACAGAATGTAAATTAGTGCTGACCCAGTACAGGATAGAGGGACAAAAGGGAGTTAATGGATAATGGGTACAGGGTTTCTGTTTAGCATAATGTGAAATTTCTGGTAATGGATGGTGGTGAGTCTAACACAACTGTGTCATTGTAATTAGTCCCACTGAATGTTATGCTTGGAAGTGGTTGAGATAGTAATGTATGTTGTATATATGTTTCCACAACTTAAAAAAAAGAGCAACTAAATAGTCAATGACAGTGAAATGCAATATATGATTCTAGAAGAGATCTAATAATGAAGGAAAAAGAAGCAAAAAGACTTTGGCCCTTGATATTCTTCTCTATGCTTGTGAGCCTTTGCTCTTGAAACTGAAATTTAGCTAAGTGTTGTGGTGTGCCTAAGATTTACCTCCTGAGAACCTCCTTACTGCTCAAATATGACCTCTCTATAAACAAAACTCAGCATATAAATGCATTACCTTCCTTCCAGCATAGGACATGATTCCTGGGGATGAGCCTCCCTGGCACCATGGGATTACTAGCAAGCACCAACTAGCAATGCAATTGGAAAAAGACCTCAAATAAAAGGGGGAAAAGGTAAAGTCAAATGAGTTTACATGGCTAAGGGACTTCAAAGTGATTTGGGAGGTCATCCCAGAGTTAACGATTAGACAAATCTCAGCAGGATCTCATAGACTGCCAAAGTGGATACTACCTCAAATAGTGGGGGTCCTGAAGGCTCTGGAGACATCCATATCCTATGTTCAGGGTAGATAGCTCTGGAATTTGGTGCCTTGCCAGTGGGCCCTACATTGTAGTTTGTGCTCCTGATAATGGCAGAGTTGGTCTCTGTTATGACTTCCCTACACATGGCTCATCTGTCCCTTCTACTTGAAACTATAATTGGTGATGGAGTTGGTAGGTGTACTTACACAGGACTTGATTCTTTGGGCTGTCCATGTGCCAGCTGGGCCCTGAGCCTCAGCAGAGTTGCAACACCTACTCTCCAGTTCATTGGACTCACCCAGGACAACTAATAAAGAGGTGAGGATTGACAATCACCATACCAAGGAAGTGAGAGAGCCTGTAACTGCAAGCAAGAGAGTTCCATCCATCAGCTCTATGAGATCAAAGCCCCCCTCAATTAGAGGTAGAGTGAACTTTCACCATCCCAGAATCCTCAGTCTTGGGGAATGAACTCTAGACTAGAGTGGACTTACTGGTATTCTACAATAGACATTGTGATTCTAGCAATGGAAGAAATTACAACATTAATGTGGAGGCAGTGGCCTCTGAAGTTGCTGGGGAGAAGGGAGTAAAAGACAGGTATAATTCAGGAGCTTTTTTAGGACTTGAGAATCATCCTGAATGGCATTGCAATGACAGATACATGCCATTAAATATCTTCCCATAGCCTGCAGAATTGTATGGGAAAGAATGTAAACTACAATGTGAACTATGGTCCATGCTCAGTGGCAATGCCCTAGGATGCATTTATCAACTGCAGTGAATGTGCCACACTAATGAAGGATGTTGTTTATGTGGGAGGATGTGGGAAGTGTGGGGAGTGGGGCTTATGGGAATCCTTATATTTTTTTGTGTAACATTTGTGTAATCTCAGTATCTTTAAAAAATAAAATATATTAATAAAAAGACATTATTGGGACATATTTAAAATCTGGAATATAGACTATGCCTTACAGCAATAGTAAATGTCATTAACTTGTTAACAGTACATAAGGCAGTTACATAAGTGAGTACCTTAGTTCTTAGGAAATGTACATGGAAGTATTGTGTTCAATGAATATGGTGCATCAAAACCTAGTCTCATATGTTTAGAAGGGAGAAAAGGAGAGAGGGAGGAAGAAAGAAAAGAAGAAGGAAGGAGTGGCAAATGTGGCAAAATGTTAAAAAAAAAGATGGTTCTTGGTATGAAAAGGAGGGGAGAATGTTGTTATTCTTTATTTTTGCAACTGTCCTGTAAGTTAGACATTACTTCAATAATATTAAAGAAAAAATAGAGAGAAAAGGAAGTGCGAAGGGAAGTAAAATGGTAAACAACAAAATATCAATTTAAAATGCAGGAATTAAATAAACAAAAATGCATATAGAAAATAAAAATGGCAGTTTTAAGTCTTTCATTTTAAGTAATTTTATCATTATGTCAACTTATGCTATAATTATTTAGTTTAATCCTTTTTCATTTAAAGTAACTACATAGAGCACAATTTGGCATAATGGATAAAAGATGATGCAACCATTTATTGCCAGTAAAAGACCCACTTTAGAACCAAAGGCCCAGAGAGGTTGAAAATGAAAGAAGAGGAAACAATAATGAGATACTGCATGCAAATAACCAAAAGAGAGTTTGGCTTATTACAATAATATCAGACAAAATTAAAACAAACATTGTCACAAAAGCCAAATAAATATATTATATATCTATGAAAGTGTCAATCTTTCAAGAACATATAATAATCATAAACTAAATGCAAGGAACAACAGAGCACCAAAATATATGTAGGGAAAAAATGACAGATTTGAAGGGAGAAATTGATCTACCATAACAGTTGGAGAGTTCAATTACCCACTTTCACAAATATATAGAACAACAAGACTGAGGATCAATAAGAAAATAGAGGATGTGAATAACACTAAACCAATTATATCCAGCAGAATATACATTCTTTGCAAGTACATGTGGAACATTCCCAGAATAGACTATAAGTTATCCCACAACATATATAAAAACACTGAAATCATAAGTATCCTCTTTGACCAAAGTGGAATCAAACTAGAAATCAATAATAAAAGGAAATTGGAAGATTCCAAAAATATGTAGAAAATGAACCAAACAATCAACCAATGGGTCACAGATGAAGTCATGAAGGAAATTAGAAAACACTTTGTGATAAACAGAAATGAATATACAATATCTCAAAACTTATAGGATGCACTGAAAAAATAGCTAACAGAGAAATTTATAGTAATAAACACCTATATTAAAAAAGAATAACCATCTGAAATCAATAATGTAATTTTACATCCTAAGGAAATACAAAAAGAAGAGCAAAGTAAATCCAAAACTGGTAGAAGGAAAAAAAATAAAGACTAGAGCATAGATTAGAGAATAGAAAAACAATAGAATCAACACAACTAAAAGTTGGTTCCTTGAAAAGATCAACAAAATTGAAAATCTTCCACAGCTAAACTGATTAAGAATAAAGGAGAAAAGAACCAATTCACTAAAGTTAGTGTGAAAGTGGTGACATTTCATTTATTTTAAATAAAATGGGATTTAAGAGAATGCTGTAAGCAACTGCACCAACAGATTAGGTATCTTTGATAACATGATCCAAGTGCTAGAAACACAACTTGCCTTCTTTATAATATTTACTCCTAAAAATACATTGCTCTGAAAATCAATTTCAATGAATATTTTTTAAAAAGCAGGTATTTTAGGTAATCATGTAATCTATTTTTTATGTTACCCATATATTTACATTACCATTTGTCTTTCCAGTCTGGCTATTATACAACATTCTTAAGGGAAATCATGATCTCTTGAGTCAGGGATGTATCAATGAATGGATTTATACAAGCAAATAAAGCAATCAATCCTCTGCTCTGTGGAATTTAAGTGTAGTTTAGAGGAAATAATTTAAAGTAAAAAATGACAATGTTAACTTGTGTACATAGTATCTAAAGACTTCATTTGTTGAGGTGGGACAAGCCTCTTGGAAACAACACATTAGTTGAAACCTTAAGGACTTAACTGGGCAAAGTCTTAGCAAATTTGCTTGGGATATGAATTGGTCTTAAGGGGAAAATGTACAAAATCCCAGCAACAACAGACTGTTCTTTGCAGGAACTGACAGCAAAATGGACTTTAGGCAGTTGGTTGGACTGGAATGCAGAGGGCAGCAGAAAGAAGCATTCAGAGTATGAAGGCCACAGTAAGATCTATGGTCCTTATTTTAAGGAGAGTGAGAACCCATTGACAAAGTTAAAAGAGAATGACATGATGAGATATTTGTGTCTAAGAGAGCCCTTCAGGTTTAGGATGCATCAACATAAGGAACAGAGAAAATTTGGGAGGGTATTGGTGAATTTAAAATACTAGATGGTTGCCCAGAAGACTTGATGAAAGAAGTGGGACCCGTGACATGGCATGTAATTTGGAATAAGATGTCAGGAATAATTTAACACACTTTCCTTGAATCCCACCTAGACCAAATACAGATGACTTACTTGGGGCCTCTCTGAATCAACTTGAAGGAGATCCCACTAGTGCAATCTGGTACAATTTGAGCAATAAAATAAATAATGATAACAGGTAAGAACATATTGAATAAAATAGAATACATTAATCTTTAGTGCTATAACAAATAAACAGGGAGTAAGCAGGCCCTTTGTAAGGTAGAAAGCCAATATAGAAGTAGTGTTGGAAATGGAAAAAAATCACCATTTGACAACCATCGGAGGGGTGCTTGATACAAACAAAAGGATGGTGGATGATGGATGGTGTATTAGTCAGCCAAAGGGGTGCTGATGCAAAGTACCAGAAATCTGTTGGCTTTTATAAAGTGTATTTATTTGGAAAAGTTTACAGTTACAAGACACTAGAGTCCAACTAATGTTACCATAAGAGGTAATTTCTCACCAAAGCTTGTTGCTACATGTTGAAGCAATATAATTGCTGATCTCTGCCTGGTCTCTCATTCGTAGACTTCCTCTTCCTCTTCCTCTTGAGGCTCCATGGGCCCAGGTTCTTCCTGACCTCAGCTGTAAGCTGGTATAGGGCTTGTCTCTCAGGGTTTCTCAGTTGCTCTGGTCTCTTTACAAGGTCTAAACTATCAGGTGAATGAGAGCTCTCTCCAGGGCCCCAGGGTCAAAATAGACAAAGTTCTCTCTCTTCTTCTGTTTGTCTTCTTGAGTAAGTGCCCAATTATATTAATCCATCAAGGGGGCAGGGACTCAATCCTAAATCATGCTGTACTGACATGATTAAATCAAATCCCTAATCCTAACAGGTAATTTAATCAAGACATGCCAGTGGAATCTAATGCATTCAAAGGGTATCACACCCAGAGGAACTGACCAGTTACAAATATATTCAATATCTTTTTTGGAATTCATAAATAATTTCAAACTGCCATAGATGGGGCCACAATATTGATATAATCTTAGAGTATGTCCTCATAAAAGGTTATTCACTACAAAGTGAAAATATGTTTTTGCATGTGGAGGAACCTGAGAAAAATTTCACCTGGTTATTGAATTCACATTACCAGTGGGTGGGGCAAGTGGATCTCCTAGCCCACTTGGTGGGCTGTACTGAGGAAAGCATAGCTTCATCATGGGTTCCTACTTGAAAGTAGGGCATAAATCTCAAGAGGAAACACTGGGCAGGCCCAGGCTTGGGTCATTTGTGCTCCTTAAATTTGTCAAAGATGTGAAAATGAAAGAAACTCTCAGGAGGAGTTCCATATTGAAGCTGACTGGATAAAGTTGACTGGAAAAATAGATTTTTTGAGACAGTTTGGAAAGGGTGGGAAAATGGATAAAAGTTGAAGGGGTCTGTGAATGGGATTACAGCATTGAAGCAAAGTTGACTTCCTGATTTTGGGTTTTCTAGGAGAGTGTTCTTGTTTGGGGATACATACACTGAAGTATAGTATTTAATAAAATTTTATTGAAGTATAACAATAAGTGTATAGTTAAAGTTGTGAACTTCTAAACAAACATGCATAGCATCATACAATGCTCCCATAAATCACCCATCAGTACCTTGCATTGTTGTGAAACTTTTGTCACAAACTGTGAAATAGTATTGTCAAAATATTATTATTAACTGTAGCCCATATCTTACATTTGGTGTATTTTTCCTCCAACCCACTCAATTATAATATTATGTATTAATATTATATCTTTGTTATTGTTCATAAGAGAACATTCTCATATTTGTCCTATTAACCACAGTCCATCTTCAACCACTGGATTCCCTGTATGTTGTAATGCCCCCTGTTTTGTACAATCCATTCAAAATGTACACTCAGAAGCTTTAATTTTTATCTCAGAGTTATGCTTTCATACCTCAGCCCATTTTAGTACATTTTCATTACACCAAAAAGAAAAATTCCCATAACCCCTTGTACTGCCCTATGGTTGTGTCTTAGAATTGATATAATATCTTCTTTGCCATTGCTTCAAAAATATTACAATATTACTGTTAACTATTGTCCATAAGTTACATTATTTCTAATTTTCCCACATATTACCATATTCTTAATAGTTTGTAAAAGAACATTCTTATATTATTTCTAATAACCACAGTCTTCATCCACCACTGAAATCACTGTTATACATACCCTACATTATTCTCTAGTTTCCTTTCCATTGACATTTACATATCATAAATATCAGACATCTCTAGACCTTTCAACCACAATCTCATTTATAAATTATCAGTGTTAGTTATACTATCTATAATGTGTTACCAAGAGCTATTCAGTTATACACTTTTACAATTAACCTTATTAAAAATTCTACATACATTGAACATCAGCTTTCATTCTTAACACACATTCAATTTCTTAGTAACCTATACTCTAGTTTAACTCCATGAATTTATTTATCATATTTTGTTCATATTAGTGAGACCATAAAATATTTGTCCTTTTGTGTCTGGCTTATTCCATTCAACATAATATCCTCAAGGTTCATCCATCTTGTCATATGCATCCCTATTTCACTTCTTCTTACAATAGAATAATATTAAATTATATGTATATACCACATTTTGTTTATCCATTCATTGGTTGATGGATACTTGGGCTGTTTCCATATTTTAGAAATTGAGAATAATGCTGCTATGAACATCAGTGTACAAACGTCAGTTCACATCCTTGCTTTCCATTCTTCTGAATATATTCCTATATATTAGTAACAGGATTGCTGGATCATACAGCAGTTCTGTATTCAGCTTCTTGATATACCACCAAACTGTCTTTCACAGAGGTTGCACCATTCTACATTCCCACCAACAGTGAAGCAGTGTTCCTATTTCACCACATCCTGTCCAGCACTTGTAGTTTTCTCTTTTTTAATGATGTCCATTCTATAAGGAGTGAAATGGTATCTCATTGTAGTTTGATTTGCATTTACACTGGAGTATTGTTGTGAAAGGTTTGTTAGTGAGCAAATGTGGTAAAATTATGACTGGTACTCCTACTGAAGGGATCAGGAACCCTATGCAATATTTATGTGTTTGATATTATTTTAAAATAAATTACTTTTAAAACCACCCATGTTGCTACCATGCCTCTAAAGTATTCAACAGCTAAACCTATCTAAATGCAGTTCAACTAAAGTTGTGAAAACAATTGAACTTTTAAGAGTCTTGAATGTTACTAAGGAAAAACGTGCCATTATTATATTAATAGTACCATGTCTATGGTGTCCTGAATGATTTGGGATTTTTGTGAAAACAGTGAGATATTAGTATTCCAGCTTCTCATAGGAACTCTTTCCTTCCCTGCATGTTTTAGAGAATGTTTATCCTTCACCTCAGGTTGAAAACCATGGAGAACTCCCTTCTCCAAGCCAGGGGCATGCTACTCTAGACATCTTGTGCTCAGTCTCTATGACTAAAAGAGGTGGCTCAGACCTCAGTTCAGATTTTCTCTACTTGACTGTCTTTTGTCAGTCTGTGCATGTGTGTTTCAGGGGATCTTTTGTATATCTCTTCCCCTTCCAGGAGTCTATTATGAGATATTAGTAGCTATGGGGGCATGAGGTAGTTTCTTAATCAGAGCAGGGATTTTCAAAGTGAGGAAATGCTAGGGGATATAAAATGCTGGTATTTATCTTTATGTGCCAAGCTGAGAGGGGAGAAAATGAAACCAGGGCACTTCATGTACAAAGTAACATTTATTGAATGTTTATATAACATCAGATACATATATATGGTATCAAATGAATTATACTATGCTGCAATCAAAAGATTTTTGGTGAAAATAGATTACAAATGTTTATATAAATTATCAGTGTAAGATATTCTGTGGAACCAAAAGAAATTACTTAATAAATCTGAAGAAAATAATCTTCACAATATATAAAGGTGGATGATAATTAGGCCTATCCACTTCAGTGTATTTCACTAATGCAAAATTTAACTAGACATATGAATACATTTTCAAATTTTAAAATAGAGAAAGAGAAAAGTAAAGAATTTGAAAATAGTTCATTGCCCTTTGAAATATTGTTTGGGAAGTAGGCATATACAAAATGATGAGAATGTAGATATACTGATTTCACCTTTCCATGGAAATATACAAAATTAAACTAAGCACAGATTTTGAACTTTCCACAGAAGAAATTTACTGTCAATGAATATCCTTGATTTACAAAAAAAGCAACCTCTTATATGGGTCTTAAATAAACTGATCAATGAAGTCCTAAAAAAATTTCATCTTAAGTACTTTTAAGAAGTATGAAATATTAGGTAATGAAAATTGCAATCAGGTTTCAATCTTCAAATTTTTTTCAATCAAAAAATTTCTGTTCATGCATGAATTTTACTTAGTGCAAACTTATCCTAACTTGAAAGTGGCATAACTTGGAAAATTCACATAAACGACTATCTGATATAAAGTATAAAATTCAGGGGCATTTAGTACATTCTCACACTGTACAAGTATCACCTTTAACTATTAATCTATCTATATCTTTAAACAATGTCATTCACATTGAAACAAGTCATTTCAGCAAGCTAAATTTAAAAGTAATTGAACATCTTCACTTGGTCATGAGAAACTGGACAATGTGGCAATTTTGTCATTTGAAAACAAAGAAAAAATTATATTTCAGAAATTTTACTCAAATCTTTGCTCTTTTATAGCCAGAAAAGTGAATTTATTATAAATTTTAGAATTTCAGGTAAATAACATTTAAAATTAATGTTAGGAATTGTGTTACCTGTACTTGTACTTTTTCAACTTTGTTTCACCTATTTAAGTGGTGCATGAAAGTTAACCAATGAAATAATTAATGAAATTTTTTAAATAGTATTACCATTTTCCCTTTAACCTCAGGCTCTGATATAGTTTAGCCAGGACTGGCCTAATCCCAATTTACCCACTGGAAGGTTGCAATATTTTGAATCTTCCTTTCAGTACTGTCAATGCTTTTCCCTTCTCTCTGAATCACTATCAGGATTGTCTCCAGCAAGTGTCCCGAATCCATGAAAATTCCTACAAAATGTTAGACTTCATGCCGGCAAAACCCTCAATGAATGGACACTTTGGTAAAATGACTTGCTAAAATATTAATTGAGAAAGTTAAGAATAAACCACAAGGAAATAGTGCAGAAAATGAAGTTTCAGTGCTCACCGTTTAAGAAAAAGCACCTTGGAAAGGCCATGACAGAGGCTGCGACCAAGGTCCTTGCTAAGCCACAGGAGCTAAAAGTAAGCTATTAATCATGTGGTCACAGACTGAGGAATCCCAGAACAGCCGGGTCTCCTCTGTGGGACTGGCAGGAAGAAGATTTTGTCCTCCCTGCAGAAGTGCTTCCCAGTCTGGGGATGAAGGTGAAAGTATTTCCAGTGCAGTTTGGTCAGAAAAGGAGATTTTGGTGCCTTCTACTGACTGGAGGTCCAGTGCAGCACAAGTCTCTGACCTCCCATGTGACTCACAGGAAAGGGCCTGCATAGCCAGAGTCTGAACCACCTCTCTTGAGGTAACCCTCCACCCTGTCCAGCCAAGATATGTCCATAGTTTTTGGGAATATATACTGGGACTCAAGAAATGTGGCCTATCCAGAATCTCATTGCCACCTGGAAGTATGGCAGGCCCAACTGTCTTCCCAGCCCAGGGTACACAGGGTTGAGGGATCAAAGAATCACATCATGGGGGTGCTTAAGGCAAGGGGTAGTTGAGGACCCTGCTCCGCAACCTGTTCCTTGGAATCTGCTCCAAGGAATCCCTGCCACATCATCACAGACATGGGGGATGGAGGAGTCCCATGTTGTGGGGAATGCAGAGATCCCAAGATCTGAACCCTGGGAGACTGCAAGGCCCCAGAAAGAAGCCAGAGAAAATGTGGCAAAACCATGGTGTCTGAAGGTCCCCATGTCAGAGGAAAAGTAGAACAGGATGCTGAATATGATTTTATATTTACAAATGTCAGCGTTTTTCATAAAAATAATGAAGGGCAGATTATTCCAATGTTCCTTGTGTTTTCCACAACAGGATAAACTATGTACCATAATGTACAGGGTATATTAAAGTACAATTTGAATAAACATTCAAGATGCCGCTGCTGCTTTCAGCACTAAGCTCCTTGGGAGGTTGACCCAGAGACCAGCTCTGTGGTCTTCCTCATAGTATGAAGTCTCAGGATTGTTATTGATAATTATACTTCATGGCTCATTTTACAGAGCATTAGGTAGATATGGCACTGAATGACTATGTGGGAAATTGTATATATATTTCATATGTATATATGTATGCATTTGTATTGTATAGATAAATAAACAAGTAAAGAAAATTATATGCATGTATATGCATGTATTGTATGCACAAAAGAAAGATAAATTTTTAAATGTATATAGGCATGTTTATATGTAGGTATTTTGGAACAAAAGAGTGAATCATTTATATAATAAGAGTGTTTATCTTTTGAGATCAGAGTATAAAAGAGGTCATTTCCATTGATGTAATGGAGGGCTGTGAAATTTTCACCTTCCAAGTGCAACTGAGGATACATGGACCACCCAAGTCATGCCAGGAGTTTTCACTCTCAAGGGTCTTCCTGACTTGGCAATAAAGGAAAAGCTGGGATGACTTATGTGGCATAGTGTTAAACAACTCAGTATTTGCAGCTGCATTGATTTCAACCCCAGGTCTTTCACTTCTTAGATGAGCCACTTGGGGCAATTTGTTTATCCTCTCTGACCTGATATTTACTCTTCAGAAATTGGGATTGATGATAGTGTCAACCCCAGAGAGTTTGTAGGAAGTTTAGCATTATAACATGCTTAAATCATGTAATAATGTAATATTCCACTTAAATGTTAGATTCTTACTAATATCTTCTATAATTCTCAAATGAATCTTGATAGAAGATCATAGATCACAACTCTATGGTTAAATGAAGGACCCATCTCCCATGAGCCCTCTCACTCCATTCACTTTGGGAACATTCCTTACTACTAAGGGGCCAGTTGCTACACTTACCAATGCTTGTCTCTCTGCCTATTATTTAAATTTTCTGTCCCCTTAGCTGCTACAGATTTTTCTGATTCTTTTGTAAATGGAATGGCCACATCCTCCAATCCTGCCAACTAGTAGTGCTAATACCTGAAATCTTAGAATTTTTTCACCTTGTCTAGGACCACAACCCATTCAAACCATACCTTCCTCTCCAAAGTAAACAAACACCCTAGCCCTGATAACCAACAAGCAAAAACACAAAAAGTGCAACTGGACTTCTCTCTCATCATGTTTAGATTATCACTGTTTTATAAAATCATAGAATCCCTTACGGCTTTCTCCTTTCTCTAGAAAAATTCTATCAGTGGCTGAGTGCCACCATTGGCTTTAGACCTGTATGATTTTGCCAAAGAGCTGAGGACTACTGGACAAAATATTATGGAGTATCACTCCAGAGGAATATAAATTCAAAATTATCTGCATACCAAATGAGCAATAACTATTGTACAGAAATCATTGGTTTTATTTCTTTAATAAAATAATGTCCCAGAAACCACAACACCTAAAGCCTTTCTTCTCAATATTCTTCTTCCTTTACTTATTCTTTCATGGATAATCTTAGCAAAAAATTCATTGAGAAAATAGATCCCTTCAAGCAAGAGCTGAATCACCTTCTTAACACCCAAAAAATAGGTACCAGACTACACCAATCCCATCCTTCCTTGACAATTAGACAAAAGTCAAACACTAACAAAAATATTTATACTGCATATAGTCTTACTCTTTTGGATGTGGAGGGTATTTTTATTCTGGAAGCATAAATACAACCTAAAATTTTCTGTGTTATACACATTCATTTATACAATTCACTGGTGGTAATGACATACACAATGTTGTGCCATGATTATCATCATCCATTACCAAAATTTTCCATCACCATAAACAGATTCTCCATACCTCTGAAATATTAATCCATTATCCTCACCCCCACCCTGCTCCTGGAAACCTTTATTCTTTCTGGCTCTATTAAATTTACATACCCTCTTTAATAAAAGCAAGATTATACAATATTTGCCCTTTTGAGTCTGAGTTACTTTATTCAACATCATGTGTTCAAGGTTCACCCATGTTGTAGCATGCATAAGAACTTCATTCCTTTTTACGGCTGAGTAACATTCCATTGTATGTATATAACACATTTTTGTTTATCCTTTCCTTTATTGAGAGACATTGGGTTTGCTTCTACTTTCTAGCAATTGAGAATAATACTGCTATGACCATTGGGCTTCAAATATCATTTCAGGTTCTTGCTTTCAATTCTTCTGCGTATACAACTACAAGTGAGATTGCAGGGTCATATGACAATTTAAAACATAACTTTCTGAGTAAGCCTCAAACTGTTTTCCCAGGTAAGTGCACAATTTTATATACACACCAACTATATACAAGTGTTCCTATTTTTTCATATCTTCTTTGACACTTTTTATTTTCAGTTTCTTAAGTATTAGTCATTCTAGTGGCTAAAATGGGTATCTTGTGGCTTTGATTTCCATTTCTCTAATGGCTATTGATATTGAACTTCTATTCATGTGCATATTGGCCATTTGTAAGTATTTATGGAGAAATGTCTTTTGACTTTGATTTTATATATAATTTCTCCTTTTCTTTTGTAGATTCTTCTTTTTCAAGTTATTTCCTTTGAACTTTTTAAAAAAACATATTCTACTTTTCTAGCATTGTAGGAAATTGTTCATTTACAACTAATTTGAACTTAAAGTTTGGAAATTTCTTTTTTTCCTTAGGTTTCCATTTTTTTTTTTTTTTTTTTTTTTACATCTTACATTTTCTTATGCTTAGGGGAGAATGTATGACAGGTAGGAAGCACGAAGTGTAACAAAAACTGAAGCCTGGCACCAGCTCTTTTCTGACATTAATTATAAGTCAACTTTCTCTCATCTGTCATGATTACATCTTAAAACTGAAGGAAAAATTAACAACTATTCTGTTTAAGGATATAGTATTTTAATGCTATTAGTCAGAGTAAAACTCACTGACTGTAATATTCTTGCATCAGTGCCAAAGAAGTACTGTGTTAATAATGGGGAGTATGGAAAATATGCTAAATGTATGGTATTGACCATGGTTAGTGGTAATAGTCTGATGATATTATCTCATAATCTGTAAACAAATATTCCACAATGGTGTGGTGTGTTGATGAAGGGTTGCTCTATGGGCATTCTACACATGTGCATGATTGTTTTGTAGGTTTATAACTTCTGAATAAAAATATATTTTAAAAAATTCACTAACCAAATTCTAACAGTTTTAGAAATAACAAGTAATAAAGGAGAGATTATCAAATAATTCCAGAAAAGCTGCCAGATATCAAATATAAAAGATTACAGATTTAAAGGGCCATCTGAGTGCTTAAAGGAAAAAGTCCAAAATAAGCACATATAATTGTGAAATTTCTTCACACTACGCAATTTTAAAAAGGTAAATCTAGGAGGGAATCACATACATATGTCATGATCAGAGTGATGACAGACTTCTCACTAACAACAGTAAAATTCATGGGGTGGTGGATTCAATACACTATTGTTTTGTAAACTCACAACATCTCAAAAAAATACTTTTCCTTTTAAAAATATAAATCCAATAGATGTGTGCTGTAACAAGCCAAGCAATACAGTTTGGCAATACACTATTTTTAGAAGTTTGTGTGTCCCTTTTCCAATGCTATTCCCCTGTGGGTGACAATACTAACAGTATAGGGTGATTCCAACTGTGTGTTCCTTCAAGCACAGACAAATGTAAATAAAAGTATATACAGGTTGGTGTAGGAGGGCGCACACTGCAAGCTCCCAGAGCAAGGCAGATTGGGGACGGGGTCCTGCCCGGGGGTCTGTGCTGTGCAAGC
>JAKSZT010038598.1:18095-30833 GCA_026826555.1 Tolypeutes matacus
AAAATCTTTGGATAGACCCAGGAAGAGTAACATAAACTCTGAATGTCTGTACCTGGAATCCTTAATCCACATGAAATTTTGGAAGAAATGTGTGATTAAAATCAGAAGTTATGCTGTTTTCTTCATGCCTTACAATCTCACAGAGGAAAAAAACAGCATAACTTCTGATTTTAATCACACATTTCTTCCAAAATTTCATGTGGATTAAGGATTCCAGGTACAGACATTCAGAGTTTATGTTACTCTTCCTGGGTCTATCCAAAGATTTTCCTCTTTCTTCCAAAAACAGATCATATGAATGTTCACTTACAAACTCCTTTATTTGTACTAGGAAATCTCTAAGCTTCTCCTTGAAAGCAGGGGTATCCTGATTTAAGCTGAAAAGCTCTGTCACAAAGACCTTAATTTGAGCACCTTATAGATGAGGGAATGCAGACTTAAAGAGATTAGCCACATATTCCTGAATAAACATTTGGTTGCTAAGTGGATTTCCAGGGTTTAACAGTGTACTGATTTTCCCTTCTTCTACCAAATTAAATATATATGCAGGAATAGATTCATGCATTGTTAAACCAGCAGTACATGAGATGTCCGTAATCACAGAAAAGATGCACTGAAGAATAGCACAGAAATATGTTTGATAGAAATCCTGAGCTGCAGCTTCTCCTTGGACAATATTTTGTGAGAGGGTACAAAGTATTTGCAAGCCTGTATCTGCAACATTTCTCATAGTATGTTTGAAAGCTCAAATAATGGAATCCAAGACAAGTTTGAATGGTGCAGGTTGACTAGCCAAGTATGCTGGGAATCAATGAAAATTGAGAGCCTGAAGTAGTAAAAAAAAAAAGATTATTCTCTGTTGAGGATATTCTTCAAAGACCTTATATACCATATTTAATGTACATTCAAAAATAGCATCATATATTTGAGGTATTTCTGCTTTATATATCCTAATAACTTGCTGACAGTAATAGCCATAGCACTAATCACTTCTGGTTTTCTAGCAGCTGGGACATTTCTCTGATAATCAATGAGAAATGCATCCAACAGAGGAGAAATACAATTTTCAACTACCATCTCTAGATCATTAGAATGGCTAACCCAACCAGATATTCACATTAAAGTTTCCCTTTTTACTGTTTACCTACTTCTAATCAGTGGTTGCTTTGTAACCATCTAACCATTAGCTTGTACAGCTGAAGCAGTATTTTCAAAAGGCACTTGTGCACATTAAGCATATCTAAATAAATTCATCCAAGTTGATTTATAAAATGGTGTCCAACAGCTTTGCCAGCTCTTGCATTTGTTTTCAATATGCTACCAAGTTGCTTGACTGTTTCAGGATCTTTAAGTATCCATATTTTTGTTAGCCTGCTGGTTTATGCTTTCCCACACTTGATTTGGAAGTGGCATGTGTTTTTTTATAAAATGCTCTTACACTGTTTGGCCTGTTTGTGCATAAATTTTGTGCCCCACAGCTTCATAAAATGTATGAACAAGTTGAGGCTGAAGATCACAGATTATAATGTTAAGGTTGTTCAAAATCTCACCAATAAAAGGCATTATTTCTCCAACCTGATACTGAATGAAATGCCCTAGGTATTTCTGAGCTATTTTTATGAAAGTATTGCAAGCCTCATCCTGGATTCCATCATTCATTTAATGCATGAATTCAAATTGCTTTTTAACAAAAGTCTTCAAAATTGCAAGTGAGCTCTCAAAAATCTTGGATATTGACCTACTAGATGCATGATATTTGATGCAATAATAGTTTATTATTTTTGTCTCATGTCTGTTCATGTAATCCTAATAAATCTTTTATAACAGTAACAAGAAATCTTTTTCCATTCTCTTTGTGCATTGCTGCACTAATGAAACATATTGCCCAACACAATGTATTCAAATATTTCCATGACCTCTTTGTACCATGCAATTGGTTGTGAAGCTTCTCAGTCATTATTCTTTCTGTATCTACATAACACAGATGAACAAGATAAACTAATGATTTTTTTCATATTCTTATACACATTTATGGAATCTGTATCTTTCATATATTCTCTCATAATTTCTCCCTGATCATTTTCTATAATCAATACTTCCCTTGGTTTAGACATATGACTAACCATCAATAAGCAGACCTTGGATAATACAGGCTGTTAGAGCTGTCTCGTGGGAGGACCATCAAAATGTTGAGGCCCAGAGAGCAATGGAGAGGCAGATATAGAGAACAGGCTCTCTCTATAGATTTCAGCTGCCAAGTGAATCCAATACTTAAGACAAATTTTAAAGATTGTGATTTCTTCCACTTCTGAAACCAAAAGCATGTAGTGAAGGGCCTCCATCAGTTTTTCCCTGAGATGTGATCATTTTAAATAAGTTGACCATTTTCCTTAAGAATAGACAGAGAAACCAACTGAGATTTTAAATAAAGTTCTGATCATCATCTTTCCCATTTGAACATGCAAGTCGAATATTGGTATTTAAAGGAAGCATCTTTTTTAGCTGCATCATTGTCAGTGTAAATAATGTTACAAATTATTCTTCACAGTGGCTTACACTCACACCAGCAATATCAGTGATCTAATTCAGAAAGACCTTTCAAAACATTGGAACATTCAGGAATTAATGAATTAATGTGCTGATTAACTTTTTCTCAAAAACATATCCCCATGGAATCCAGTTATGAAATCTGAACAATGCTTCTAAGGTTACATATACAGCTGGAGAATTTGGGGATTTTTATCATAATATTTCATAATAATATGAAGATTTCCACACATCCTACTTACTCCTATAATGTCACTTATAAATGTTGGCCAATGTTTAGGCCATTCTTGTTTCAGTATCTGAAAAAGAATCATATTTACTTTTCTGTACATAAGTTTTCTCTACATAAGTTAGAATAGATGACATCTTGATAATGAGGCCAACAATGTATTTTTTTTTCATTCCTTTACATTGGTTCCTTGGAAGAATCTTCCACCTTTTTTATCACATTTTCCAAAATTTGTAGTCCATTGTATATTTTGTTCATATTCTGTGAAAATCCTAAAATTGTGTCGACTCTTGTCTATGCATCAGGATGCACCTTTAAATGTGCCAATAAATATTGGGCCATTCTTTGCTGGTTTCCTTCTCCACAGAATAAACAATTCACCACATTGTTTAAAAGGTTGATATCCAGTCTTTGGCTGAAATCGGGCAGCTGACAAGCTGCATGGTCTGCTAACATGATGATTACTGGCCTAGATGACCTACATTGGAGACTGCTCCATTTTGCTCACTTCCTTAGTCACTTGATCACCCTGATAGAGGCCCATGGGCTGTAGAGTTGTGCAGAGCCATGGCACCATGGCTGCCATGGAAGAAGGGGAGAACTATACCCTTGTGAGTGTAATATATTTCATAATAAGAAGTAAAATAATCTTAAAAGTATCAAAGATATTGTAAACAATAAACTTAGAGGAAAGCAGGCCAAAAATCAACAATTGATTAGCAATTTCACAGCAATGGGTGTTCCAATGGCTAACAAATATATGAAGAAATGATCACTTATTTAACTTTTGCATAGAAAACAATTTAAAATTACAATGAAATATTGTTTTGTTCCCATTATAATGATGATAAATTTAATGTCATTTTTGTGAGGCACAAAATAAAAAATAATATGCCATAAACTACAAAATTATGTGGGAGAGGTTGTAAACTACAATGTAAACTATATTCCATGCCTAGTGGCAATGCTCCAAAATGTCTTCATCAATTGTAATGAAAGTACCACACTAATAAATGATGTTGTTACTGTAGGAGGCATACAGAGAGGGGCATATGGGAATCCCCTATATTTTTTTGGTGACATTTATGTAATCTAAGTATCTTTAAATTTTTTTTTAAAATAATAGAGGAAACTGAATTGTAGATGTGACAGAAAATAAGTATGAACAACTCCTGCTGCAGACACATACAGAATACCAAAACTATGTATGAGGTTTCACATATGAAAACAAACACTATTCAGACAGTAAACTCCAGGTGAGTATCTCCACAAATAAGAAGTAGAGAGGGAAAGTTACAGAGTAGTTGTGTTTTATTTACTGTTCTGCTGACTCTGCCACCAAAAGTAGGATACTGCAGTTTCTTAGACATAAAGGTGAATATCAAGGCCATGCAAATGATTGAGGACTGGAGCAAGAGTTTTGGAGGGAATTCAGTGTGTGGCTTCTGCCTTAATAAAAGAGAAATCATAAATTGCTTAAAGCTGCTGTCTGTAGTTAAATTTTTATTCAAAGCTTTGCATTTGGGGAAGTAAAGGGCAAAGGGCTCAGTATCACTAGTAGAAAGTGACCCAAAGTATCTCCTAGCTCTGTGGACTTAACATAGTCCTAATATCCCTATGGGGAACAAGATTCAAGTCATGGATCATAGGAACCACTTTTCAATTGGACTTCCAACTGTCTAATTGGAGAAAGTGATAAAACTACTAGACAGAAAGGCTAAGTACAAATGGTAAGAGCCAGAGTTTAATGTGTGGTTTGTGTGTGTGTGTGTGTGTGTGTGTGTGTGTGTGTGTGTGTGAAAGAGAGAGAGAGAGAGAGATTGCAGAGATAGTTAAATGGTATATCATGGAAATGCAGGATCAAGCACTTCAGAAAGTTTCAGCAAATGACTTCTTTATTACTTACACAGCACAATGAGTCAAATAAAAGTAGGGGAGAGATCCCAGTTTCCAGTAGCTTGCATCAGGGTCAGTAGATGGCAGCTCTGCATGCCCCACTTCATGCTGGAGAGGAGAGACAAATCTGTGCTGCTCAACAGCAGGGTATTTATATCCAAGGGGCAGTGGGCCCTGCCACTGAGAATTCTTACCCTGATAAGCAGCTAGAAATGCTTTTTCCTGATTTCAGGCTGCTCCATTAGACTTAACATGCTGCAGAATGGGAACATATTGAAACATCTGCACACAATACAGAAGTAGGGGGGTGGTAGGTGAGGGCTGATAGAAGGCTGCTGTGCTGTTCCTGTCTTCCCCAGCAGATATCCATGCAAAGGAACCAATAAAACAAGATTATAAAACAAATCATTAAGTTATTGACAAGAAAAATAATCCAACACAATTAGTTTTATAAATCTGAGGAGTCTTAAAAAACAAATACACAAATACACATATTTGCATATGTATGCTCTCCGAAATATACAATTTACAGTTAATAAAATGAAAGCATAATTTTTTTTCACAACAAGATATGAAACAAATTAGGTTTGATGGAGAAAAGTGTATGTAAAATAAACAAAAACAGAAGTCTTGGGAACAAAATATATTCATTTAAATTAAAAAAAAAAGAAAAATTTAGTTAATTAGAAAATGCTAATGAAAACTTTTCCCAGTATGTAAAATAGATAAGAAAATAAGAAATACAAAAGTTAATAAATGAGGAAAATGGCAAGGTAATATGTGTAATGGATAATAAGGCAGCTACAGCTTTTGTAGTCTTTAATAGAGTACACAGGACTAATATGGTACATTTTGTTATAAAACTATAATTTTCAAAATTATAATATATTGTATATTGAAATTGCTATAAACATCTATTATTATAATAATATATAAATGATAATTATATTACTATCTTAAACATTTATGGAATTGAAACACTCTATTTTAAATCAACACAAGAAAAAGTAAGAGTAAGAAGATTGTGGGACACCTAAGCCATGTTTCAATTAAGTAGTTATGTTAAGCAGATGAGAAGGTGGAATACTAATTTGAAAATGATAAACATGATTTTGAGCAGGTGGAATGGTCATCAAAGAGCAGGAAAAAGAGAGAGGTGATCTACAAAGAGCAGAGATTGGCTTATCCTGGAAGTTGTTCAGGATAATGAACAATAGTCCTTAGGAGAAGAAGATTAAAGCACTTTGACAGAAAAAACTCATTAATTCAATCTCTCCTGGTATTTTTTTGTTTTGTTTTGTTTACACTGACTTGATTGAATGTTTTATGAATTGATGACATTCATTTGTTTTTGTCTGTTAAGATTCTACGCCCAGTTCTTTAGGGTATATGAATAAGTGAGACATAAGTGCAAAGTTTAAACAATCAAATAGTTTCTTGTGGCAGGAGACAGTTGAATAATGGGTGCTTCTACCCCAAACAAAATATTCAATTATATTTTTAGTACAGGGAAAATTTTATGATAAAAGTTGCAATATAGTCATGATATTTTTTAAATGTTAAATTATGAGTCCATACATATGTCTTCAAGATACTGAAATAAGTGTTCATGTCAGGGAAATGAACTCACTCTTTGATTGATCAGTTTAGCCTCATGGTCAATAACATGGAGTCAAATCTCATGGAAGTTAACATAAGATTTAAATTGAGCCCAGTGGCACCAAGAAGAGGTCCTTTTGCTATTCTACTACTTTGAATTATATATGAGTACATTTTTATTGTTCCACTCGCAATAAACTTACAAACCCAGTAAGCTTCTAATAAGCAAATTGACCATGCATTTTATATGACAATTGAATCTGATCCCAGGAGAAAATAAAATGTTTTCTCTAAGGTTCTCCTTGATCTCACTGTTACAAAATTCCATTTAAGTTAATTAATTAACTTAATTAATTAATGTTAATTAAGTTAAGTTAATTACTATTCAGAATGCCAAGGTGAGCTGAGTTAGGAACCCTAGGGGTCCTGTGGCAAGCTCTTCTCCTAAGATGAAACTGCAGCTACAAGTTCTTGTAATTTCTTCCATTTAATATTTACTTTTGAATTATTATATTACTGCACTTTAACAGGTCCCCTGGCTTGCCCAGGACTGGGGTTTCATAGGGAGGGAGAGCTCCTTTCTACTTTTTAAGGTGGTAAATGTCAGCTACAGGAAATTGCTAAATAAAGAAAACAAAACTGTTTTTCAAGGCTTTTTTAATACTTTGTCTGAGACAATTTAAATCTTTCCTCATTCCCTATGTGTTAGTCTGCCCTTAATTTAATTACAAAAAATCTCATTGGGAAGCAGATTAATGCTTAAATTAGGGAAATAGAATTCCTACCAACTCAGGGGAATGTCTTGGTAAAACTTGTCTAATCATGTACATATATATTTTCTTTGTTCTAAAGCCAAAATAAAAGCCACACCTTAGGAGGTGGCGGGGCTCTTCTCTCCATATCAGAGGGAGAGTCCCCTGATCCAAAACAAAACAAAACAAAACAAAACAGTCACTTTGAATCTACATTGTTGGTTAGTTCTGATGCTTTTTGTATTTTTGCTCTCAAACAAAAGTTCTTTGTTGAAATTGTTTTCCCTGTGCACCATACCTCACCTTATTGAAACAGACAAGAATGCAACACTGGATCCATGTGATGATTAGGCTAATGTGTCAACCTGGCCAGGTAATTGTGTCCAGTTTTTGGTCAAGCAAGCACTGGGCTAATTGTAATACAAGGACTTTTATGGCTTTAGTCATAAGTGACTTTACTGCATAGATGTCTGATTACATCTATAATCAACCAGGGAGGTTGCTGTCAGCAATGAGTGATATTTTATCCAATCAGTTGAATGCCTTAAAAGTGATTTCAGCATTCAGTGATAATTTCCCAGCTCATCTTTGGACAGCCAACATCTCCCAGAAACTCATAAAGGACCTTCATTGGATTCTAATTGGAGTCCCTGGTTTGCAGCCTGCCTGCAGAACCTGGACTTGTGCATACCCACGGTCACATGAGAGACCCTTATAAAGTCTCATACTATTTACAGATATCTCCTGTCGATTCTGTTTCCCTAGAGATCCCTGATTAATAAAACCCACCATTAATATTTAATGAGAAAAGATACTATTTATAATATATTTATTAATCTAACCACCACTAAAAAGTCTGTTGTGATTTTATGATCTAATTTGAAGTATGATACTCCACTGCCCCTTGGCAAATCCTCTTCCTAATCTTTAACTACTACAAACAAACAAAATTAAAAAAACAAACAGGAAGCAGACTGGTTACTAAATGCTGACTAAAATACTTAGATACCTCACTACTGGATCATGGTAGAACTGGGATTTAAAACCTGAACAAATCATGTACATGAAAAATGTTATATGTATTAAAGGAAAATATTAGCTGTGGTATTATTTAGATGAGTCTATTTGACCAATTAACTATTGTGACAGTTTCCAATCCACATTTGGAAAGGAGTCCCAAAAAAGACAAAGAACAGAGCAAGGTTATATAGGGTAAATGAGAAAACTTAAAAACATTTGGTTGGTTACTGTAAAATTTCTTTTTTCTTTAAAGAATTTGGTGACCTTAGGATTAGCTATAACACCTAGTAGAGATAAGACTTCCCTAGATTTGATTTATTCTTCTTTTAATTTTTAAATTTATTGTATTTTTAAACTTTATTGTTAAAATGTTTTAGACTATTAAAAAGTTACATTAAAAATATAGGGAACTCCCATATACTCCAACCCCTTGCCCTCTCACATTCTCCCCTACTAATAACACCTTGTATTAGTGTAGTAAATTTGTTACAATTGCTGAACAAATATTGAAGCATTGCTACTAACCATGATCTATAATTTACACTATGGTTTACACTTTGCATCGTACAATTTTAAAGATTTTGACAAAATGTATAATGGCCTGTATCCATCATGGCAATATCATGCAGAACAATGCCACTGCCCCCAAAATGTCTCATGTTCCACCTATTCTTCCCTTACCATCCCCTCAGAACCTTAGTAATCAATTTCTTTATATGTTACAAGTTCCTCTATTAATACAATAATAATAAGTCTACTTGAGTCCATGGTTGCATTCCCCCCTTATATTTGTTCATTCCTCAATATTGATGATTTTGGGATTGTGATGCCCACTCTGCTTCAGATTGAGAGGGGGTTAGATGTCATGGAGTAGATGAAAGAACTGTTTTGCTTGCAGATGTAGATACTCTGTTTTTTTGGGATGAGCTTGGTCCATCCCCATCATTTTGTTAGTTGTCCTGGGTTAGACCAATGACCTGGAGAGTAGGTATTGGCTACAACTCTGCTGAAATCCCAGCCTCACCCATCATATGAACAGAGGAAAGATTTAAGTCTTTGGGACATGTATTTAATGGGTAGAATACTAATTTAAGTTAAAATAAATGGGATAGAAGAATCATGTGTCAGGAGATTATTAATGAGTCTAACTCTGTTACATTGAGGAAATTGGTTAACATATATTCCAAGGTAAGGTCCACTGACAGGTTGCTGATATCATGGTTGTGTGCCTTGCCTATTGTGTCCAGATGTACTTAAAGCTCTCAGGAGCCCCCCTGTTTGAGACTTTGTTTACTGTGGCAAATAGTGAGAACCTCCCAAGATATGCATAAGTGTGACCTCTGAAATGCCCTCCCAACTCACTTTGAAATTTCTTAGCTGTAAATCTCTTTTGTATTTAATATTTCATGCCTTTTCCAAATGCACCACTAGATAGCTCTTGGAAATAATCCCTCTGTGGCAGAGAAGTCCGTCCCTGGAAGTCATGTCCTATGAAGGGGAAGGTAGTGAGCTTATATGTTGAGTTTGGCTTAGACAAAGGCCACATTTGAGTACCAAGTAGGTTTCCAGGAAGCCACTCTTAGGCAAGTTTCAGTTTTACCAGGCTAAGTTTCAATTTTGCAATAATAAGGTTTAAAAGTACAAGCATTAATATCAAGGGCTGGGGTTTTTGTCTGTTTTATTTTATTAGGCACTGCCTATATACTCTAGAGATTCTTGCCATCTTATTAGAGAATGCCCTAGGATGGGAATTTAATATTTTGTTGGTTATTTTGGGGGTCTCTAACCACTGAAATAACACCCCACAACATGAATAGATTCATGTTCCATTGAGGCATGCTCCAGGTGCAGCTTCCCCACACATCTTCCCACCACTGACACGTGTACCAGCATTCCTCCCCTGTCATAGTTGTAACTTTTCTGTAATCCAAAACCTCCACAAAACCAAAACTAAAAAACTTTCTTGCATTTTACCTTTCATCACCATAAGATCTATTATCTTTTTATGTATGTTTACAATTTCTTCTGTATGTTTTCCCAGTGTCTTCTTTTTTAATGTTATTTCCAAAGAAATATTTAGGTTAAGGAAAATTTACATAAAAATTAAAGGCAATTCCCATATAGCCCACCTCTCCTTCTCTCACATTTTACCCTATTAATAAAATCTCACATGAGTTTTGTACAAATGTTGCAATTGATGAATATTGAAGCTTTGCTACTCACCATTCACTTTTTTTTTTTCTTTAACATTCATTTATCAGAAGTAAAGCATGATACAAAATGTTACACCATTCACTTTTTACATTATGGTTTACACATTGCACTGTGCAATTTTATAGGTTTGGGCAAAATGTATAATGGATGGTACCTGTCATTGCAAAATCATTCAGAACAATTCCAATGCACTAAAAATGTTTTATGTTCCCCTATGTTTATCCTTGTACCAAGGCAATCAACATCACCAGCTTTTAGGGAAATGCAAATCAAAACTACAATGAGATATTAGATGGCTTACTATTAAAAAGCAGAAAACTACAAGTGTTGGCGAGGATGCAGAGGAACAGAAACATTCATCCACTGCTGGTGAGAATGTAGAATGATGTAGCTATTTGGGAGAACAGTTTGGTGGCTCCTCAGGAAACTAAATAAAGAATTTCCACATGATACAGCAATCCAACTTCTGGGTATACACCCAGAAGAATTGAAAACAGGGACACAAACAGATATATGCACTCCAATGTTCTTAGTGGCATTATTCACTATTGCTAGAAGTTGGAAGCTACCCAAGTGTCCATAAATAGATAAATGGATAAGCAAAATGTGGTATATACATACAATAGAATTTTACTCAGCTGTAAAGAGGAATGAAGTATTGATACATATGACAACATGGATGAATTTTGATGAATTTTTTGGGTATAGTAAGCCAGTCACTAAGGGACAAATGATGCATGACCTCAGTGCTATGACCTAAGCATATTGAGCAAACTCACAATGATAGAGTCTGGAAGATAAGTTATTTGGAGACAGAAAGGGAGTAAGTGTGGTTAGCTGTTGCTTAATATTGGCAGAACATATGATGAGGTGGAAGGGGGTGGTTTGGCAGCATATGAGCCTGAGAGTGGTGTAGGGATGTGAGTGGAGTGCATGGTGCTGGAATGTGAGGCCGAGCAGTGTTGGGGAGGTAGGTTGGACTATCCATGGAACTGGGGAGAGGGCTTGAGGAAGGAACTGGTAAACTCGGGGATTTGTAGGTCTTTGGTTGAAAATACAATTGTGGCAATGTTCTTTAGGCAAATATAGCAAGGGAGGGTCACTAGTGCAGGTATCAGTGGTAGGGGGAAAGGGTGCACCTTTGGCACACTTCTATGGAAATGAATGTGTCCATCTTGTCATAGGGTGTTATCTCAGTTGGTGGAGACCTACTCAATGAACAACAAAATATTAAATTCCCATCTTGATGAGTCCTGCTACATTCTTAAATAGAGGGACAAGAATCTCTCGATTAATAAATTGAGAATCATATTTGACTACCATCTCAGGAAATGATTACCCTTAGGAAAAATATATTCTTGAGTATTTTAGCAAGGATAAAGTGTGTTCACACATGAGAGATCCAAATTGGAGAATACATGGAAAAATATGGAATTTACTACTGATAAAATTATGTACAGAAAGTCCTGGAGACCCATCAGAGTCCAAATCCTGTGCCCTACTTCCTCTTTGAACACTCTCCTGATATCTTTTGAAGTTTCAAATCTCAACCAGGGCAGCCGACCCAGAGAGCCAACCAAGCCCCTTGTTCATTGTTTGAAACAATACAAAATAAAACCCACCTGTGCTAAACCCTCCCTTAAAAGTGGACAAGCCAATAAGTAGAACTCAAACTAACTTCCTTTTTATATCTGTAAAAAGTGTTTTTCATCCCTCTGACCCCAAAGGTACTTCTATTTAGTAAATGATCTGGCTTTCTTTGCAGCAGCAAAACTTTGGTGTCCTGAATAAAATGCTGTAATACAGCCTGCAAACTTGACTATGATTTGTCTTTTGACAGTACCATCATCCAACATCAATAACGAGAACATTGTTCAGGTAGAAATTTTTAAAGAAGAAAAGATATGTCTTCAATTCCTTAGAGAATCATAAGCTTTATGATTTTGGTTACAGTGGTCTGTTCACAATGTCATCAGTAAAAACATTGGTAATAATAAAGCTATTTAAATTATTTCAGTTTCACTTTTGCCTTCCTTGGGAACTCTATGCCATTCTATCCGCTTGTCTCTGAGAAGAACTCTTCTTCCTATATGCATCCAATCTTAACTAGCTACCATATTAATTAAAACATGAATTATTGACAGTTCAAATTTAAATACCAATAAATGACTATGTTTTAAAAATCTTTCCTACACCTACTATCTTACAGCTGTCATCTGTTTATTTTATTCCTTTTATGGCTTTAATTTGTACATTTAAATATTTTGTTTTAATGCAATTTATTTTCAAACGAATAACAAACTACACACCTTATTTGCTCTTCCTTAGGCACTATGAGTGTCATTGAAAATATACTTCATCTCAAATGTAATAGTTATTTGGTGGCAGCTTTTCTCAGGACCCTAAGTTAGTTTGGATCTCAGGCAGGAAAGACAGATAGAACACTGAAATTTGTAGTGTCTTCAGGAAAGGGGAGTGGGA
>JAKSZT010038598.1:30933-41077 GCA_026826555.1 Tolypeutes matacus
ATTGGTATTACCTTCTAATAAGTTAATCTTTGGCATCATGTGTTCCCTTTTAGCCTTACTTTTTAATATATTTCCTAGATATTGTTTAAACATAATTTCATGTTTTCTAGTATTTAATAATATGTAAGAAAATGGCTATTAGCAAATAGAATGCATATAATTTACCTCCAAAGCATAAATGGAAGTTAGCATAATCTATAACTCTTCTGTACATTATTTTAATTTTTCCTTCATATAATTATATTTTCTCTTTAGCTTTAGTCAATCCCTTATTCTGCCTTGAGTAGCATGGTCCATATACATCAATTTGGATTTGAGCAGGCATATCTGTAATGTAAATTCTAGAAGTTTAAGTGACAAATTGGAAATGCCTTTATAATTTTCATAGATGTGAAAATATGTTCCCTCCACAGAGCTCTACAGCTTTGTACTCTCAGCAGCCTTGATTTCTAACAGTCTCATCATAAGAAAGTTTTGTCAAGTGCTGCACTTTTGTAAATCTCAGTGTACTTTTGATCAGCAGATTTTTATTATGAATGAGGTTGACCATATTTTTCAGATGTTTAGGATACATTTTCTCCATTTTATGATTATATAACTTCTCAATTACTTTGCCTATTTTTTTTACAGATTTATCAGTGCTTTTATTCTTGGTTTCTAAAATCTTTTTGTAAAAGTTATTAGTTAAAGTTGAAAAATTAAAACTAATAAAGTAATATTTTTTAAAGTTTCATTTTAATATAGTAAAATTGGTATAAAAATAAAAACAATTGAAATATATTTCCCTAATAACCGTGTTTTTCCATCTAGATTATTTTTTATTTTTATGTAATCAAAATTCATTAATGTTTTTAATGATCTCTCAATACTGAGATGCAGAAAAACCTTCCACATATTAATTATACTTATTTACATTCCCACCAGAAATAATGAGAATTCCAATGCTCCATAAATCACATCCCTTGGATTTAAACATATATTCTATGTGGGATTATTACATTGTATAAATTTAATTTACATTTTTTTCCATGACTCCTAACAGAGTTGAGTAACTTTTCATATTGACTGTTTGGATAGCTCTGTGATGCACATATTCAATCAATCATGACCATGTTTATATTGGTATGACTGTCTTTTAAAATTATTGAAATAAAATTTTATTATATATTGTGGATATGTGTCTATTGTTAGGCATTTATATTCCAAACCACTTATCAAACACTTTGTGTGGTCTTTTCACTCTCTTAATAATGTCTGTTGATGAATAGCAGTGATTAACCTTAAAATAATCCATTTTTTTTCTTCATGCAGTTAACATTTTATGTTTCCTTCAATAAACAAGTTGTCCAGACAGCCTTCTATGTTTTCTCCTAACATTTTTTTTTCTTTTTACCTTTCATATCTAAACTTGCATCCATCTACAATTTAATTTTGTGTGTGTTATGAAGTAGGAGCCAATATTATTTTTTCCCATTTGAAATCAATTTGACTCAGTGCCATCCTCGAAAGATGGCATCGAATCATCTGCATATACATATAATACATGAAATATACTCTGGATTCTAATCTGTTGTTCCATTGTTCAATTTGCCTATATAGCAACAAGGCCACACTGTCTAAGCCACTTTGATAGAAGATTGAAAATTGGATACAGAGTGTCTACCAGCTTAGTTCTTCAAAATTGCCTTGATTACTCTCAGACCTCTGCCTTTCTTTGAGAATAAGATTCGCAATTTTTAAAAAAAATTACTGAAATTTTTATTGTGATTGGATTTAATGTATAGACAATTTACAGTAGAGAGTTGTGATCTTTAAAATATTGCATTTTCTAATCCATAAACATGGCATAGTTCTCCGTTTACTTAGGTTTTCTTACGTTTCTCTCAATATTTTGTAGTTTTAATTGCAGAGGTTTTGCATATAATTTCTTGTATTTCTTACTAGAAATTTTATTTTTCAATGCAACTGTTAATGGTATTTTTATCTAAATTTAATTTTAATATTTTTTCACTTAGTGATTATTTAGTATTATATTATTCAATTTCAAAACAGTGGATAATTTTTAAAAAATTATTGTTTGTTTTTCTCTAATTTGTTGCTAAGTTCTACTTTGGTCAGATAATGTACTCTGAAGTATTTTATACTTTGTTGAGTTGTGCTTTATGGGCCTACATATGATCAATTTTTCATATGGATTTTCCTTGATGGGTACAGAACTCGACTTGTGTCATTTAAGCCTCTTTTCCTTAGTGTTATCCAGAACCTCTTTATTTTTATCAATTTGTTATCTGCTTATTCTGACACATTATTAATGGAATACTTTCTCACCTTATTATTGTAGATGTGTCTATTTCACTTTCTCTTTCTAGCTCTGTCAGTTTTCCTCGATACATTTTGAACTTGTATTATTAGGCCCACACAGCACTGCCATCTCTTCACCTGCAGTGCTGTTGAAAGAAGAGCAAGATGACCCAGGTAGTAATATAAGGAATTGCTATAGAGAGGGGACTTTAGATTCAATTGCTATGAGTTGATGCAGATAGACCTGGACTGCAGTTTCAGAGCAATGTACTTGGAGGTTTAGAGCCTTCATCTACCTCCATGTACCTCTTCTTATCATGTAGCAGGTCTTCATATTTGAAAGGCAGAATATCTTTCACACCAGATTGTGTGATTCTTTCTTGATCTCAACAGACATCCCCCAACCTGACCTCTTGATTTCAGTAAGTTTGGATCCAGAGGTACTGTTTGTCATTTGTGAAGATCAGGGTGAAGTGCAGCATGTATATTATAGTACATATATTGCTTTCCTCTTTTGGCAATTGTGAATAATGCTGTTATGGGCATCGTTGTGCAAATATCTATTTGAGTCCCTGCTTTCAAATCTTTTGGATATATACCTAGATGTGAGATTGCCAGGTCATATGGTCGTTCTATACTTAGCTCTCTGAGGAATAGCCAAACTCTCTTCCATAGCAGCTATTCCATTTTACATTGCCACCAGCAATGAATAAGGGCTGTTTCTCCTCATCTTCTCCAACACTTGTTATTGCCTGGGTTTTTAATAGGAGTCATTCTAATGGGTGAGAAATAGCTTCTCATAGTGATTTGAATTTGCATTTCCCTGATGGCTAATGATGAACATCTTTTCATGTGATTTCTGGTCATTTGTTTATCTTCTTTAGAGAGATGTCTATTCAAATCTTTTGCATATTTTTAAATTGGGTTGTTTGTCTTTTTGTTGTTAAATTGAAACATTCCTTTATATATTCTGGGTATTCAACTTTTAAAATTGGTTATGTGGTTTTCAAATATTTCCTTCCATTGTGTAGGCTGTTATTTTATTTTCATGATAAAGTCCTATACGACAAAAAAGTTTTTAACTTTGATGAAGTCCCATTTATCTATATTTCCATCTGTTGTTTGTGCTTTGGTGTAAATTCTAAGAAACTATTTCCTAAGAAAAGATCCAGAAGATGCTTTCTACATTTTCTTCTAGGAGTTTGACATGTCTAGCTCTTATATTTAAGTCTTTGCTATATTAGTTGATTTTTTGTTTATGGTGTGAGATAGGAGTCTCCTTTTTTTTTGAAAATAGAGGTCCAGATTTCCCAGCACCATTTGTTGAAGAAGCTATTCTATCCCAACTGAGAGGTCTTTGCCACTTTTTCAAAAATCAGTTGGCCATAAATTTGAAAGTTGATTTCTGAGCTCTCAATTCTATTCCTTTTGTCTATATCTGTCCATATGCCAGTACCATGATGTTTTAACTACTGGGTTTTGTAATAAGTTTCAAGATCAGGAAGTGTGAGTCCTCCAAATTCATCTTCTTTTTCAAAATGGCTTTGGCTATTTGGTGCCCCTTACCCATCCATATAAATTTAATGATGGGCTTTTCCATTTCTACCTAGAAGGTTGTTGGAAATTTGATTGGGATTGTGTTGAATCTATAAATTGCTTGGGGTTGTATTGACATCTTAATAATATTTAGTCTTCCAATCCATGAAAACAGAATGTCCTTTCATCTATTTACATCTTCTTTGATTTCTTTTAGCAATGTTTTATAGACATCTGTGTACAATTCCTTTACATATTTGCTTAGATTTATTCTTTTAGTTGTTGTTATGAATGGAATTCTTTTCTTGAAATTTTATTAACATTGTTAATTACTGATATATAGATATATTACTGATTTAGGGCTATTAATATTGTACCCTGCTTCTTTGTTGAATTTATTTATAAGTTCTAGGAGCTTTGTTGTGAATTTTGCAGGATATTCTGTATATAGGATCACATCATCTGCATACAGGGAAAGTTTTACTTCTTCCTTCCCAACTTGGATGTGTTTTATCTCTTTTTCTGGCCTAATTAACTAATTATTCTGTCAAGAACATCAATTATAATATTGAATAACAGTGTGCATTCTTGTCTTGGTCCTAGTCTTAGAGGGTAAACATTGTCGTTCACAATTAGGTGGCATGTTAGCTGTGGTTTTTTTTCATATGTGCCCTTTTTCATATTTCAGAAGTTGGATATTTGAGCAGCTGAGATTGATGTGATAATAATTATTTTATTTTCTTCATTCTATTTATGTGGTGTATTATATTAATTGATTTACTTATGTTGAATCACCTTTGAATACCTGGGCTAAACTCCATCTGATCATTGAGTATAATTCTTTTAATGTGCTGCTTGATTTGATTTGCTAACTTTTTGTGGAGGATTTCTACATCTATGTTTATAATGATATTGGTCTGCAATTTTCTTTTCTTATGATACCTTTACATGATGTATTAGTCTGCCATGGTTCTGATGCAAAGTACAAAAATCTGTTGGCTTTTATAAAAGGTATTTATTTGGGGTAAAAGTTGACAGTTACATTGCCAAGGAAAGTACAGCTCAAGATTCCATAAGAGGAACCTTCTCACCAAAGTCAGAAACCATGTGTTGAAGCAATATGCTGGCCAATCTCTGCTTGGTATCTCTTTCCTGGGCTTCCTCTTCCTTTTAAGGCTCTGTGGGGGTTAGCTGTAAGCCATCAGGCAAATGGCCCTTATGTCTCTGAGGCCCAGGATAAAAAATGACAGAGCTCTATTGTGCTTTGTTTTGGAAAAACTCTATGAACAACTTTTGAAAATTGTGTAAAAACTTAAAAGGTTGTAAACAAAATTTGGCATTGCATTAAACTTTTATCTCCTCTAATCTCATGCACAAAATAAATTCCCTTTATTTACTGAGTGTGCTATTCACTGGATTGTAAAAATTTGGAGGATGTTTAAATTGGTTGGAATTCTTTGGAAAAATGATATGGTGATACATTGGGAGAGATTTAGAGATACCCCTAGTCCTGGTCTTGTATTTGCTTATACAGACTTACTCAAATGTGGTGCATTGTAAACTGTAATGTAAACTATAGACCATGGTTAGTAACAATGTTTCAATATGTGTCCATTAATTGTAAAAAATGTACCAAAATAATGAAAGATGCTTTTATTGGATGAACGTGGGGAAGGCAGAGGGAATATATGGGAATCCCCTTTATTTTTCTGGAAAATTTATGTAATAAAAAATTTTTTTTAAATAAAAACATAAATAAATAAATTTAAAAATAAATGACTGACCTCTTTCTCTTCATGTCTTCTTGTTTAAGTGTCCATTTATATCTGCCCACCAAGGGAGTGGGGACTCAAACTGAGTCATACCGTACTGATGTGGTCACATCAAAAGCCCTAAATTAATTTTCTCAAGTAAACTTAAATCCTTTGAATTTTATGTAATCAAAAGGCCTCATATCCAGAGGAATAAATTAGTTTACAAACATTATCTTTCTCTTTTTTGGGATTCATAAAATAATCTCAAACTGTCAAACTGCAATCTCTGAATCTCAGAGAGACCTTACAATATTAAAAAAAAAAAAAACCTTAAATCCTTTCAGTAGCAATGCTATGTATAAAATCACATCATAATCAGTTATAGAAATAATTTGTCTTAGGGCAAATTCTCCTCTGGCTGTAGAACTGTGAAACTTACAAAACAAGTTGTCTGTTTCCAATATACAAGGGACTGACATAGGATAAAGATTTGCATAACCATAAAAGTATTTGGGAATGAAACATATCATGAGTCCCCCAAAGGTCTGAAAATCTACGGGGCATACTCTGTTAGATTTCAAAATTTGAAAGTCTCTCTTAAGATGATGGTTTCTTCTCCTCCTTGGGGCCACATGGGGACCCACCCTTTCCACAGGCTTGCCCAAAGGCCTTTTTTCTTGGTTTCACCCTCACCGAGCATTTGGAGGGTAGCCAAGCTCCAGACCTCACCCTGCAAGAACATTGGGTTGATAGCCACAATTTTCCCTAAACTTTAGGGGTCTCAAACCCCTTAGTACAGTGATGTAGCAACAACATTCTCTCTAATCTCTGGCATAGAGGCCCAGCCTCCTCAGAGCAGTGAGGTGATAACCTGACCTTCCTTAATCTATGGAAAAAGACCCACCCCCCTCAGAGCAGTGAGGTAATTAACTCACAAACTCCAATCAATGGGGAACAGACCCACCTATCTCAAAGCATTGGGGTGGTGACCTCACTCTCCCCAACTTATGGGGAACAGGATCACCCCCTTCAGAGAAATGGGATGGTGACCTATCTCTCCACCACCACTAGGGAATGCACTCCACCTTTTTGGTAGCTTGGGTGGCAAAACATTCCCTGAACAATGGGCTGGAACACCCACCCTCTTCAATACTGTGGCACATGAGTAGAGTCCCTCTCTTGACCCAAGGAGATATCTTAATTCCAGACCTCAGCTTCCATGGTTTTCCTCTTAAAGCCTGTTTCCCTTCCATCTCTTCCCTAACTGTCCCATTTGTCAAGGCTGACAGTGGTTTTGTTGATGCAGATCTCATGAAAAACTTGTTGGTTTAGCATGCAAGAAGCAGCAGCCCAAGCCATCAGACAGTAAGACTTTCCACAAGTCTTTCCCAGATAACTGCATTTTCAATCCTGATTTACAAGTTCCAAGTTTAGTTAATTCCTCAAATGAGGCACTATTGTCTGGGGGCTTGATTTCCAGAGACTTGGAATTTCCAGGTTCATTTTCTGGTTTCCTTGAACACAACATTTCAGTTCTCAGCTTATCTCTTTCCTTTAGCATTTTTCTGTAAGCTGCAAGTAGAAGCCAGATTGCATTCTCCAAGTTTACATTGAAAAACTCTTCAGCCCAAAGTCCAGGCTTGCCTTTTCAAACTCTGCCTTCCATATAGCATCAAGAGTCAATCTTGCTAAGTTCTCTGCAACTTTAAAATACAGATCACCTTTCCTCCAGTTTCCAATAAATGTTTCATCATTTCCTTATAAGGCCTTATCAGAAATAACTTTAGGCTCCAACAGTTTCTTCAAAGCAATTTAGGTCTTTTCCACCAAGCATCTCACAATTTCTCCAAAAAATACCTCTTACACATTTATAAAACCATTCCAACATTTTTGAGAATTGCAATAGACTGTACCCCACTCTCTTGGTACCAAATTCTGCTTTAGTCTGCTAAAGGGGTGCTGATGCAAAGTACCAGAAATCTGTTGGCTTTTATAAAGTGTATTTATTTGGTGTGTAAGTTTACAGTTACAAGGCCATGGAAAGTCCAATTCAAGGTTCCATAAGAAGAACCATCTCACTAAAGTCAGCAGCCAGGAGTTGAAGCAAGATGGCAGGCAATCTTTGCCTGGTCTCTCTTTCCTGGGATTCCTCTCCCTCTTAAGTCTCTGTGGGGGTTAGCTGTAATCTATCAAGCAAATGGTTCATGTCTTTCTGAATTCCGAGGATCAAAAATGACAGCACTCTCTCTCTCTTCTGATGTCTTCTTGAGTAAGTGTCTATTTATATCAGCCCACTAAGGGAGTGGAGACTCAACCTGAGTCATGCTCTAATGACATGGTCAAATCAAAAGCTCTAAAGTGATTTTATCAAGGAAACTTAAATCTTTTGAATTTAATATAATCAAAGGGTTTCACTGCCAGAAGAGTAGATTAGTTTGCAAACATAGTCTTTCTCTTTTGGGATTCATAAAATTATCTCAAACTGCCATATATAGCTTTCCTAATAAGGTGATGTAGGCCTGATAGAATATCTTAGGGAATGTTTCCACCTGTTCAATTATATGGAAAAAATTTAGCAAGATTGGTATCGATTATTCATGGAATGAATAATTAACAGTGTACCCTTTGCTGGGGAAATCACAAACACACTATGTGGCCTTTTCCCACTCCTTTTCTATTGTGTTCAGATGTTTCAATGTGTTCTCATTCTGCAGCCAGAGGGAGCTTTAGGTCTAGTGTAACCAGTTGACCATACCTTAAGTCTGAAATAAGGAATAAAAAGTTCTAGCTGCTTATCTGGATGAGATCTCTCTGTGGCATGCCTCTTTTCCCTAGAGTGCAGAAATATCCACTCTTAGGCAGCACAGTAATCTTTCCTTTCTGACATGAAGATGAATTACCATGAACAGACCTTGACATGAGCAATTGTCTTCCTTGGGGGACCAGCTCTAATGAGTCTCTTTTCCCACTCTTTTGGACACTTTGAGCTTTGTAAATTAGAAAGAGTTCATTTTTTAAGAATGTCTGTTGTGCCTGTTCTTGAGTTCTCATGATAAACTGTATAGCAACTCAATCCATAGAATTTTGGCATAGTGAGCTTGGTGCTCAGGGAACTATAGAATAAGATGCTTTTTGTCCATTCTTTTAATTGCTTTTTAGTACCCCTTGTACAGGAGCTTCTTGGGCAACACAAGATGCATGGCTTTTTTGGGTTAAACTAGAAGGTCACTTCATCCTACCAGCTCCAGTAGACGTACCAACCTGAAGTTAGGATACATAAGATGTATGAAGGAAGGACAGTAATAAATGAGACTTTGAGAACTCCCCTCCCCCCCCCAATGATTGCTTGAGAGTTGGCTAGCTTGTTCCACATTGGGTTTAATCAGGTTGTGAAACCACTGAACGGTATATGGCCCCCTGGCTCATGGCTTTATATCTCTAGTCCCATTCTGAAACCAGGCATACCTGCAATCACATCACCCAGGCTGATCTTGAGGTTAGTATGAGGCCAATCAGTATTATGGAGATTACTATACTTGAATTTGGGGTAGATCAGGGATGAAAAGAAATGTATGCATTTTTATGGAAAAGACATGAAATATGAAAGATAGGTATGGAGAGAAACTTCAAGAGGATATTCTCTTGTGGCTGCCCAGATTTATGATGAAAGTGCCACTACCACCCTTACCAAACAGGCTGAATGGAGGAGTCTTGGCTCATGTCCAACTACTTCCTCCAAAAAACTCTTAGTCAGTTAAATTTAAGGGAGGAGAGGTTGAGAGTTGGAAAGGTATAGAAAACAGTGTAGCTTCAAGGGTCCATGATATGCTTCCTAATCCCAACAAATTCTGGCAATGGTTATTGAGCAAATGACAGACCCAGTAATCCCAAGTTTCCATCTCCTTGCCACATTGTCCAATATTGACAACACTACTGCCGTGGCGGGGAAAATAACACTGCTAGATTCATAAAGGACATTCTATCTGAAGGTGTCTTTTGCTCCACCATTGATACCTATGATAACCCAGTGTGGCCAGTGTGGCAGGCAAATGCATATTGGCTGGATATACACTATCAGTACTTGAATGCACAAGTGCCCCTTTGGAATATATGGTCCCTGACATTGTGATGCTCATGGAAGCCATAATGGCCTCCAATATTGTTTGATATGTGTGGTTTGACCAGGTGAATGTATTTTTTTCTCCATCCCACTGCAGGAGGAAAACCAGGATTAATTAGCTTTCCAGTGTCAAGGCTTACAGCATATCTTCACTGTAAAGGTGTATTAAAACTCCCCCACTCTCTGCTACCAATGTATAGGACAGGATTTGAGTAAGCCACCTGTATCCAGAGGACCCCATGTGTTCTATTATATTGATGCCACCATGTTGGTGGGACAGAACAAGGAAGAAACTGCTAAGTATGTCACATACACATTGCTAACTGGATGGTGAAAGTCTGGCTGAGCCATAAATCCTGAGAAGATATAAGGCTCAGCGTAGCAGATCATCTTCATAGGTAGCTGTGTTGGTTAGGCTAATGTGTCAACTAGT
>JAKSZT010038598.1:55889-76637 GCA_026826555.1 Tolypeutes matacus
GCAGAAGTGACTAAGAGAAATAATTCCCCCAATATAAGCTGCCACTGTCTATTGGAAGTGACAATAGCCCGGCCTTTGTGGCTGCCATAGTCCAAGAGCTGGTGAAAATGTTAGGAATTAAGTGGAAACTCCATACCGCTTACAAGCCCCAGAGTTCAGGGAAAATTGTATGCATGAATCAAACCCTCAAAGCCACCCTAGCCAAATTCTGCCAAGAAACTGGTCTTCCCTGGGTAGACTTACTTCCCGTAACCCTTCTCCAACTTAGGTGCACCCCAGGGCCCAAAGGCTATTGACTCTATGAAATCCTATTTGGATGGTCACCCCCAATTATCCAGGCCTTCAAAGGAAATCTCAAACTTCTGAGGAGGCTAGCCAAGATTCCATTGTCCAGCAGCTGGGGAAAACTCTAGCCCAAATACATAAAACTGTCTTGTCCTAGAACCTCATTCCCCTGGAACACCCAGTGCACACAGATCGGCCAGGGGATCTAGTCTGTATCAAAGAGTGGAAAAAAGAATCCCTTCAGCCTCCATGGACATGTCTACATACTCTGATCCTTGTAACTTCTACTGTTCTTAAAGTTGCAGGCATCATCCCCTGGATCCATTATTCCAGGGTCAACAAGGCACACCCTGATAAAGAGCAGGACAGCTGGACAGCCCGACCTGTATCCGGCCACCCCTTGAGAGTGTGAGTCATACAGGATCCCCAAACATTGACCTCATCAAACGTTGGCTGAATGGACCCTTTCTCCTGGTGGATCCTGTGCTTATATGGCATACTCTCCTTGGTATTTGGAGTTGGACTTGCTACAGTGGCTCCTGCAGACTGGACTATAGTGAATAGAGCTCTAATTGCAATAGCTTATTGGTGTATAATAGGATGTTTCTGTGCCTTGACTTGCTTTTCCTTTTCTTCCTTGGCCCCTCCCTAGGAGCCAATACCCACCCCCAAAATCAATGGCAGGTGCAAGTCAGTCAAAGCTGGGTTAAACAATCTGTGCTTAATGATTCAGTCCCATTCTTGGCAGGTATGACCTCAGCCTCTGTACTATTGGACACTTGCAGGGCAACCCAAGATCATGCTCCTTACACCTTGCTGGTTGCCCCGTACCCCCATGCTCCCTTACCTGCCCCTGGGAGAGGGTGTATGGGCTGCAACTATGGGAGATATGACAAATACATCTGCCAAGACCCCACAAGAATGGAGGATTCTGCCACTCTTGGAGATTGCTGGTAGGTGCCACTGCTCCCTGGATGGGGGTCCCACTGATTTCTCCATATCTCCTACAGAAAATCCCTAGCCAGCAGAGTGTAGCATAGAAAGCTGTGACCCCATAAAACTCACCTTATAACACATAACCACTGGATAAGAAAATACCGTTTTAAAGGCCCAAACAGAACTACAACTAGGAATCAGAATATATGACCCAGCGGGGCCGGACCCGGGAGACGTCATACTAGTCCAACTGATCCCGGTAACCCAGCCCCCAGAGAAAACCCTGGTGAAAAATATCAGTAAAACTGCCCAGATGCTAAAAGCCAAAGTTAGAACAGCCCCCTACAATGTCCTTTTGAATCAGGTTCGAAATTTCCACCAACTCTTAAATAAATCCCAGCCTGATATAGCTGCATCCTGCTGGCTATGTACTTCCTCAAGTCTAACCATCTTCCCCCTACCTGTCCCATGGAACATAACCCTCCTGACCCATGACAGCTCTGTGGTGGGAACCAGGCCCTTCCCAGTCTGCATAACCAACCCCCCCAGGAAAACTAGCTAACTGTAAAAACATAACTACAAGCTCTCCTTCAACCATCCTCCCTCTTGGAAAGGCTTACTGCAACACCACCTGCCCACTCAATGATCCTTACTGATGTGACACAAACTCCACCATCTGGGTCTGTGGCAACAATGCCTACCAGTGCCTCCCTCAGGATGGCCAGGGCATCTGTTACTTGGCTTGGCCAGTACCATCATTCTCAGTGTATGGAGAAGAATTCCCTGGAGAGCTCTCCAGAGACAATCAAGTAATACAGGCAATTCCACTATTCTTAGGATTAAAAGTAGTTGGAAGTGTAGCAGTAGCAGGGACTTCACTCGCTGGTCAGGAGGGCATACAAACCCTAGCATAGGAAACATCAAATGACCTCAAAGAAATATCAGGGGCTCTCAATGGGTTGCAAGATCAGATAGACTCATTAGCAGAAGTAGTTTTACAAAACAGGTGAGGATTAGATTTGTTCACCGCAGGTTTAAGGGGAATCTGCCAGATCCTGGGGGAAGAATGCTGTTTCTATGCACATTCCTCAGGGATAGCTAGGGACAAGGTAGCCCTGCTTACAAAAATGAGCCAAACACTGTTTAAACCATGTATACCAGGCATCTGCCAACAGGAACTACTTCCAGTATCTCCTTTCCTGGATTTTGTCATTCATGCCAGTAATAACTTCAGTCATCTTCCTCTTAACTTTTGGGCCATGCACTCTATGGTATCTATCACAATACATCACTTCCCACCTAAATGCCTTAAGCACCAAGTAATGCCTCGTGTTAAATATCAGCCCTTAGGGACTATAAAAAAATCCCCATGTTTGCAGATGATGCCCCATACGGAATTATAATGGCATCAAAGTGGGGGAATGATAAAGGAAGTGCTGCAGCCCTAACCCCCCTCAGCAGAAATCCACAGCTTTAAGAAGATAAGCATCCTTCTTCCCTTTCTCCTTGGAATCCACATCTTTAGAAAGATAAGCACTCTGCCTGCAACTTTCAACTGGAATTTACAACTCAAAACAGATAATGACTCTTTTTCTCCATAATAGCCCTCTGTTTTAGGAAGATAAGCTAAACTCACACCTTTTGCTTTTGTAACCCCTGCCTGCCTGCTTGCTTAGGAATTTGCCCACATGAAGTCTCTATATAAACTTATGAAAGCCAAGACTTGATGCTCAGATTTTTTGGAGACTTGACTCTCCTCTGGGCCAGTGCATAATAAAACTTTGTTCCTCCACCTCTCTGAGTGCACACTTGGTTTTTCATCCTCTGAGTTTTGTCCGCTGCAAGAGTTTGGTGTGAATTTCTATGAATTGATCTCATTTGCAGTTATCTTGGTTTCTTGAATGTGTGGATTTATAACTTTAGCCAAATTTAAGATATAGTTGTCCATTAATTATTCAAATACATTCCAGCTCTTCTTTCTTTTCTTCTGGGATGCTTAATATATGATCCATTGGGAATGGTTCTTACCACTGAGCCCCACTAATCTCTTGAATGGCTTCCACTTTGTCAGAACTTGTAGTTCCCCTTCTTCAATCTAATTTTTTTTATTTTTAGTTTTTAGCTTTATTTAGTTTATTAGAGAACTTGTGTGTATACTGAACATTCATGCATAAATTACTACAGAGTTCTTATGCACTCATTTATTATTGAAACATTGCATTGGTGTGGTACATTTCTTGAAATTGATGAAAGCATATTTTTATAATTGTACTGTTAACCATAGTCCATGTTTTAATTTAGGATTCACTGCTAAGTATAGTGCAGTTTCATGGATTTTTAAAGAAATTATGTCAATGCTGTTAGTTACATTCACAATGTTGTGCTTTCATCACCACCATCAATTACCAAAATATTTCTGTCATTCCAAATAGGAACTATTTGCATTTTAATGCTCAATTCCCTGTTCCCTAGGACAAGCCTGTGCCCTGGTAACATATATTCTAGATTCTGATGCCCTGAGTTTGCTCATTTTAATAATTTCGTATCAATGTGATCATACAATATTTGTCCTTTTGTACCTGGCTTATTTCATACAACATGACATCTTCAAGGTTCATAAGGCTATTGCACATATCTGAATTTCTTTCCATTTTACAGCTGAGTAATATTCCTTTGTAGGTATATACCACTTATTGGTTATCCATGCATCGGTTGATGGGCACTAGGGTTGCTTTGATTTTTGAAAATTGTGAATAATGCTGCTATGATCATTGGTGTACAAACATTTGATCAAGGTCCTGCTTTCAATTCATTCAGTTATATACCTAGTACTGGGATTGCCAGGTCATATAGTGATTCTATGTTTAACTTTCTGTGCAACCACTAAACTGACTTGCACATTGCCTGCAGCATTTTACATTCACTCAAGCAATGAATGAATGCTACTATTTCTCTGCATCTCTTCCAACACTGATAATATTCTGCTGTTTTGTGAATAATAACCATTCTAGTGGGTGTGAAATTGTATACCATTGTGATTTTGAGTTGCATTTCCCTGATGGGAAATGATTGTAAGTATCTATTCATATGCTGTTGGGCCATTTGTATATATTCTTGGGAGAGATGTCTATTCATGTTTTAGATCATTTTTAATTAGGTTATTTTTTTATATTAAGTTGAAAGATTTCTTTACAAATTCTGGATACTAAATTTTTTATTAGATACATGGTTTACAAATATTTTCTTTGCTTGTATAGGTTGTGTATTAGTCAGTCAAAGGGGTGCTAATGTGAAATACCAAAAATGGTTTGGTCTTTATAAAGGGTATTTATTTGGGGCAGAAGTCTACAAATACCAGGTCATAAAGCGTTAAGTTTCTTCTCTCACCACAGTCCATTGCCACATGTTAGAGCAAGACAGTTGCCAATGTTTGCCAGGGTTCAGGCTTCTGGGGTTCCTCTCTTCCCAGGGATGCATTTCTCTCTGGGTTTAGCTCTTCTGGTTCCTCCACAAGGTCAGCTGTAGATGATCTGGCGAATGGCTTGCTTCTCTTCTCCTGGGGCCTTCTTTCCAACATCAAAACTGTTTCTCAAAAGACTGCTGCTCAAAACTGTTCTTGCCATGCCTTTTATATTTGATTCCCCACCCACCAAGGGGTGGAGCTCAATTGAGTGTGGCCTAGTCAATGCCCTAGTAACTTAATCATGCCCAGATTAACAGATCAGTTTACAAGCATGATCCAATTATATTTTTGGAATTCATAATTACATCAAATTCCCCAACTGTTACAGGTTGTCATTTTACTTTCATGATAAAGTAATTTGAGAAGCAAAGTTTTAATTAAAATGAGGTCCCATTTATCTATTTTTTGTTTTGTTTTGTTCCTTGTGCTTAAGGTGTAAAGTCTAGGAAACAATTGCCTACCACCTGAATATGTTTCCTTACATTTTCTTCTAGGGATTTGATAATTCTAAATTTGATAATTTAGGTCTAGGATCCATTTTCAGTTGATTTTTGTATCTGGTGTGAGGTAGAGGTCTTCCTTCATTCTGCATATGGAGAGGCAGTTAGTTTTTCCAGCATCATTTGTTGAAGAGAATATTGTTTCCCAATTGAGTGGTCCTTCCTTTTATTTTGATCTTCCCTGAATAATTTAACAATGATTTGAAGTTTTCTGTGAACAAGCACTTTCCATCCTTGGTTAGATTTATTCCTAGATATTTGATTCTTTTAGTTCCTTTTTTTAAAATGCCTTTTTTCTTGATGTCTCTTTCCAATTGTTCATTGCTTGTTTATAAAACACTACTGATTTGGCATGTTGATCGTGTATCCACCACTTTGCTGACTTTATTTATCAGCTCTAGATGGTTTGTTTTGGATTTTTTAGGGATTTTTGTATATAGGATCATGTCATCTACAAATAAGGCAATTTTACTTCTTTCTTTTCAATTTAAACATCTTTTATTTGTTTTTTTAAGACTAATTGCTCTGAAAATAAATTCTAGTAAATTTTGAATAACAATGATGACAGTGGACATCTTGTCTTGCTCCTGATTTTAGAGGGAAAGCTTTCTGTCTTAAATCATTAAGTAGGAGGTTAGCTGTGGGTTTTTCATAGATGGCCTATATCATGTTGAGGAAGTTTTCTTCAATTACTATATTTATAAAAGCTCTGATCAAGAAGGGATGGTGGATGTTGTCAAATTCCTTTCCTGCATCAGTTGAGATGATCGTGTGCTTTTTATCATTCATTCTATTACTGTGGTATTTTTAATAGATATTTTTGGTAATTGATGCAGACTTCCTTATGGTATAATTCAGTAAATTTTAAAGAAAAATATTTTGAACATTTAGGGCATTGTGCCCTATGAATGCAAATTTGGGCAAGTTGTTAAATTATAAGCTCCAGGCTTATATTATTACTTACCTTTTACTTTGTTCTGTCAATTGTAGTGAGCCTTATCTTAAAATGTTTAATTTTGATACTATTTTTTATTTCTACATTTTCTCTTCATGTTTGCTTTATATATTGTTATGCTATATAAGTATGTGTGTACAATGTTATACCATATCATTTTAATAAGTATTTCAAAATAAGCTTTCCAAATTCTAAAGGAAATGATGACTATTTGTCTATGGCATTGGACCCCAAACTGGATTGAACATTATATTAGTTTTTCCACATTACTAGGTACACAATAATTTTTTGTGTGTTTTTTTCTTCATCAGGTCCCTGTTTTTATTATTAGAGAAGTTCCAAGTTTAAAGGAAAACCATGCAGAAGATAGTTTCCATATATCCTCCTATTATCAAAACTGCATTACTGTGGTACTTTGTTACAATTGATATAAAGATATGATTACAATTGTAGCATTAACTACAGTGCATCATTTACATTAGAGTTCATTGTATGCTACAGTCCTATGGTGATTTTTAGAAAAAAATATTCTAGTAATATATACACAACTTATATTTCCTCCTTTTACAGAATTATATTTCAACAATTACAAAGATAGATAATATATAAATGCCCATTCTTATGTGATGGAACATACTCAGTAAGACTTTAAAGCAAATGGTACATAAAAAGAAAGTGTGCAGAGAACATCACTGAAGGACACAGTGCCAATTTAAAGGAGTGACAAAACTGACCCCAATTTATGAAACCAAGAACTGTAATATTTCAGTGATTATTTGTGAAAAATAAACATGTTTTGTTCCCATTTCCAATTGGGCAAACTATTTATTATCCATTAGGGAGTTCTGCTCATACATGAAAGGTTATTATATGGATTATAGGGCCTAGTATATGAGAAGGATATAAAAATATTCAATATATATATACATAATTTTATCATTTGATCATCATACCACATTGATAGGTAGATTGAGAAGTAACATAAGGTGGAAATAGAAAACATTTACCTCAATTTTATCTTCTGGTATGGAAAACTTAAAACCTGTCAACAAAGAGTTTTAATCCTAAAATTCTTAAATGTATCAGTAATTTATAATTTTTAAATATATATTTTTTGCTTTAAGCAAAAATCATGCTTCTTTAAAATTTATTCTTCCACACTATGAAATATAGGTATCTTTGATTTTGATTACCAACCACACTTTCTTCAGATGCTTACGTGTTATTCAGAACAAAGTCTTTAAAGTTACTTTATGATCAGATTTCAGAGGCCATTTTATACATGTATATACATAATATATATTTCAGGAATATTTTAACTTATATGTTTTATGAATGATTTTCTGTCTTTTTAAGGGCACAAAAAGATAAAATAAGTTAATTTATAGTTTATATTTCCAGGACTCTGTAAGTTTAAAGGAGAACAAAGAGAAACAGCACTACTTGACATATGTTATGTATGTAGCAGTGATAGAAGAGTTATCAAAGAATATACAGTTTTTGGAGGAAAAATCTCAAAATAAAATATTTTTGTTACTATGCTGAGAGTCATGACTTAAAGTTGGAAACAGACAAAAAGTTGAAATTTGAGGCATTTTCAACTTACCTCATTAAAGTGGGAATGTCTTAAAATAATTATCCTATCATTTTTCTCAATAAAGCTTCCTGCTCATAATTCTCCTTACAGCCTCCTTTATCCACTTGTTTTCAAGACTATAGATTATAGGATTCAAGAAAGGAGGGACTATAGAATAGAACACAGAGGTGACCATGTCCTGAATTGTGTCTGAGCTGGAGGTTGGCTTTACGTACACAGCAGTAACTGAACTGAGAAAGATGGTCACCACGAGGATGTGAAGGACACAGGTGGAAAAAGCCTTCCCTCATTCGCCTCTGGTGGGAAACTTGAGCACAGTAGTAAATATGTTTACATAAGAAATAGTGATACACATAAAGCAGCCACCAGCAACCAGTACTGCAGAGACAAGAATTAAAATTTGAATGCTTTTCTTCTGACAGCTGCATAATATTCCATCATGTGAATAGACCACAATTTGTTTATCCATTCATCTGTTGATGGACACCTGGGTTGTTTCCAACTTTTGGCAATGATGAATAATGTGGCTATGAACATTGGTGTGCAGATGTCTGTTCGTGTCACTGCTCTCAGTTCTTCTGGGTATATACCCAGTAGTGGTATTGCAGGGTCACGTGGCAAGTCTATATTCAACTTCTTTAGGAACCACCAAACAGTCCTCCATAGTGGTCTGGGAGGTTTTGGAACTGAACTAACATGGATTCAAACCCTGCTGGGCCACTCACTAGCTGTGTGACCTTGGGCAAGTTGCTTGTTGCTTTGAGGCTTGGCTTCCATTACTATGAATCAAATATATTGTGTAATATATTGTTTGATTCACACACACACACAGACACACACAAAAAAAAACAAAAACCAAAACAACAAAAAAATTTACATGTATCCATTACATTTAATTGAGAAATATATATATATTTATTCATCTGTGTTTAATTTTTAGTTTTAAATTGCTTATGTTTTCAATTATTAAATGTACAAAATAAAGTTAAAAAAATAAATAAATAAAAGAAAAAAAATTTTGAATGCTTAAGGTATCTGAGCAAGACAGCTTCAGTAGAGAGGGGACATGATAGAAGAACTGAAGGACCATGCTGGACAGAATGAAGGGCACCCAGAATGTGTTACCAGTGTGGATTCTAGTGTAGGCCAGACCACTGAGTAGAAAGGCCAGTCATCTGGACACAGACCTGAGAATTCATGACCATAGGGTAGTGGAGGGGCTGGCAGATGGCCACATAGCAGTTGAGGAACATGATAGTCAGAAACAGCAGTTCTGTATAAACAAACAAAAACACAGGAATATCTGAGCTGCACATCCAATCATGGAGATTGCTCTGTTGTCAAACAGGAAGATGACACATGCTTTGGGGACAGTGACAGAAATGTAATGCATGTCTAAGATGGACAGATTCCTAAGGAAGAAGTACATGGGAGTGTGAAGACTCTGGTTGAGGGTGGTCACTGTGACAATAAGAAAGTTCCCCATCATGGTTGCCAAGTACATCAGTAGGGATAGCATGGCATGTAAGACTCTGAACTCCCACACATCAGAAAATCGTGTAAGCAGGAATTCAGTCACTTTGGTTGAGTTGGGCACTCTTAGGTAATTTGTTATGGATGTGGAGAACTGAAGGCAAATAATCCCTAAAAATAAACATGGAAAATGAAGAGGAGGAAAGAAATTAGCATATGTACTTTTATAAACTTATGTTTGTCAAAGTTCCTTCTCTGTATTGGTTGGTAGTAGAACATAACATAATATTTCCTCATCCTTCTTTTGTATCCCTTCCTTGTACCTTACTTTCAAGTGAGTGTTAGCAGTAAAATGTCATCTTAAATACCTTGTACCAATGTTAACGTAAATTTCTATCACTTTAATAGCTGGAAAAGAAGTACATTGGAATCCAAAGGTTTGCCTGGAGGATTTATTGAATTAATATACCTAATTCCTATATACCAGACTCTTCAAAAATATTACCTGTTAACACTTATCATTAGTTCATGACCAAACAGAACTTGTTAAATAATAGAATGCTACTAATTTATCAGACCCTCTCTTAATTTAGATGCAGTTGTAATCCCTTACGTGTCCTCTGGGTGGAAAAATTACTTTTTCTTTTCTTTCACCATTATCTCTTTTGCTACTCATTTCATTTGGAAAATCACTTTTGAGAATTCCTCTTTCTGCAATCACTAGTTACATATATCTCTTCCTAGCAATTAACTCCTACTTTTTAAAAAAATTTTCATATTTGATTTAACTCTCTCTCTCTCTCTCTCTCTCTCTCTCTCTCTCTCTCTCACTTTCTCTAAAATATTTTATTCATCCCTTGTGGCCTAATTGTGATCCTTCCTTAGTGTAGATATCATTATCAACCAAAAGAATCACAGTAGCATGAGATTTTATTTTAAATGTCCTATGTACTTTTTACTTAATCATATACTATAATTCTAATTGTAAATACAAATTGGGAAGTAATACACATGAATTTACAAAGAGGAAAAAATCTGGGCCACTGGAAGAGAAATGAAACATAATAGGCACTGATATGTAAATGGCAAAGCATGCCTTCAAAGCCACATTTCTGCTCAGATGGCACAGTGCCTCCTGGTGCATTTCCTCCTCCCATACCTTTCACCCTTCTGAGCTTCACTGTTTCCCACACTCCAGTTTATGCTTCTTGCTCAGGCTGACCATTCATTTTTATGGTTACACTCAAGCTGTGAACTACTGCAGGAAACTTTATCAAATCACTGTGATCCAGAGCCTCTGCTCTCACAAGGTGGTCTTCTATGTCATCACAACCACACATTACATTAAAGATACATAGAAAAATGAGGTATCATTTCTCAGTAGTCAGTTCTAAATTATACCTTTAGTACGTTCCATTCTTACTTTGGGATTCTACTGTCACCTCTCCTCTTCCCTATCTTCCTTCTTCTTCTTCCTCTTCTCTGTCTTCCATTCTTTTGAAACTTCACTCATGTTTCCCTTTTACTTCTTACACTGATTAACATCGGTATATGACATAATTGATCTAACTCATATAAAATTTAAAAAATAAACTCCCTTAATGACCTTAGTTATCAAGACTAATTTTATGATATCCATTACTGCTTCATTTACAAAATTTTTATAAAATATCTCATGAATCTTTAAATAGGTAGAACTTGGGAACATGTCTTAGAATATCCCCATTTTGTTATAAAATACTTAAGATCATCTTAGATTTAATTCATGGAATAATTGAAAATCCCAGAAAAAGTTCTCAAAGAAATATCTCCAGTAACCACTATTTCATTAATGTAAGATTTGCAAAAAAAATTTTAATTAGAAGATCTATGAAAACAATAAAACAATTCTTAATAAATATTCTTTTGGGACACTTATTGGAGGAGATGTAATTCTGATTAACATTTTGTTTCCATTTGTACTCTGAATTTCTAATTATAAACATTTCTTACTATTATTATATATATGGATATTTTAGAGCCAAAAATTTACCAACAAATGATACCTTAATAAAAATGTAATGAATTGATTGACTGATTCATAAATTAATTAATTCTACTACAATAAATCTTAATGGTTTCTAGAAAATAGAAATAATGGCTATTATTCCTATTTTTTAGAATCATGGCTATTATGGTTATTATGGCTTTCCTTGAACTTATTATAAGTATGTAATATTTGTAGGAGTCAGTATTTATTTCTGAATTACTTCAAGTGACTATGATAAAGTGTGTTGAGTCTTCTATTATGTGTACATAATGCTTTATTTTCCCATAAACTGAAAACATATAATAATTTTAATTATCTGTGACATAAATAGATTGTATTCTGTACATCTATTGCAAAGTGTCTGGATTGTACATGATTGATGAGTTAATGGATGATTCTCTCACAACTAATCCCTTGGTAATATTCTTTTTCATAACTGTTAATGTATGGTTGACTTGATTAAAAATGGCTAGCTAAATACACATAATTAGCTCTCCTGAGCTATGCCTTTTCATTCTGTAGGTTATGACCTTTAAAATAATTGCTTAATACAAAGTCTAATCAGACAAGTAATTCCAAGAATATGAAAAAGGTAAAGAAAAACCTACCATTTTTCATTTACTATTACTTTTTGTTTTGTTCCAAGCAATATGACAATATAAATCAGTGTAAAAGTATTGAAATATTTTTTGAAAAATTGAGAACATTTCATTATCTATAGCCTGGAATGAAATATTTTAATACAATATATTAAAAAGAAAACATTGGTCTCACTATGTGAATACCGTATCTATCTATACTTTCTATTTTAGTCCTATTAGCAGTGTTTCTCAACAAATATGAGAACAGGTGAAGGAAAGAAGTGTGGGTGATTCAATGAATGAGGTAAAGGAGGAGGAAAAAATAACAGAAACACTTACAAGGTAATATTGTCTTCTTATGCCAGATAGGCAAGTCAGTAGTTCTGGGAAGTGTCCAATCTGTTTTAGGTATAAGCAAGGACAAGTGGGCAGATTTATTTGAAATACTGATTTTTGAGAAGGAATAATTGTGTTTCATAAAAAGTGCCTTTATATTCAGTTCCAGATGGCATTAGGGATCATCCACGTCAGCACTGTCCTTGTTAGCTATAATAGACAATGCCTAGAAGTAATTTACGGATATAATCGACTTTAGATAATGAAAGAAGAGGACGTAAATAGAATGTGTACATGTGCGTGGGGCAGCACGTGCGTCCCCCTCACCCACAAGGCCAGGGCAGAGAGAGGCCCCACAGTCGCGGGGGCATGGGTGGAGTTTGCTCCCGGCCCTTCCGGGCTGCTGGGGCATTATCTCTCCCACCTCCTACTGCAGAAGGGAGCGTGGTCCCGTCAGACCAGCTCCGGGGGTGGCTCCAGTCTGAAACCCAGCAGGCCGTGATCTTACTTCTGAGTAACAAAGTAACAGAAAGAGGCCAAATGTGGAAAGGGGGCTCTTTTCACACATTTGAGAGAATTGTGAAACATGCCTGTTAAGTCCACGTGCTGATCACGTGGGAGTGGTCACGTGGGGGCGCAGACAAGCTCAGTTCCCAGGTGGAAGTGGAGGGTCCTGGGGAAAATCAGTCACGGCACAGGCCGCCAGGCCCTGGCCCCGGCCCAGCCGCTCACCAGATTCCAGCTCTCTGGAAAGGACACTATTGTGGTTCTTTTTAGGTGCGTAGGGAGGCTTGAATGAGGAGCGGACGGAGCTCTTGGCGCAGTGCCTGGGGGTGGCTTGGCTCATCAAGCTGACCTTGGGGAGTCTCGACTGCTGTTTCCTTAAGAGACGGTGCTTGTTCTCCTTTCTGCTCTCCCACAGTCCATCTGCCCTTCCCTGCCTAATGCCGCTGGACTGACTCCGTAGTTCCTTTCCTGATACAGCCCACCCCTGCGGAAAACTAGGTGAATGCTTGGACTGCAGGCTACGGCGGGAAGCTGGGGAACGGGGGTCACAGAGACGGCTGATTCCAATTAGCACGTTATTCCAGAAGGCAGCGGGGTTGTGCGGAGCCCAATGCTCAGGGCCCAGGAGCCCTCCTCTGCGAGGTTGTGTCAGGTAGGAGGGAGGCAGCTACCTGCAATTACCTGCCGTTGAAGGCAGTGTGTTGGCTGTCATGCAGGAAGTTCAGATGAGCACAGGGAAGAGGATTGTCTTGATGAAGATGTAGGCAGGCTTCATGGAAGAGGGTGCTTTGAGCCTCGCAATGGACAGATCTAGTCCAGTTCACAGCTGAATGACCTTGGACAAGCCTGTGTGCTTCTGTGAGCCTTGTTTTCTGCATCTGTGAAATATGACGTGCTCGTTGTTCCCTGATAGGATATTATATTAAATAAGATGAGGCGTGTGAAGTGCTTGGCAGAGTGCCCAACACAGCCAGTCCTCAGAAATGCAAGCAAGGAGAGAAGGAAGGCAAAGAGATGCAACAGGGTAGGATTTGAACAGACAGGAAGCATGATGCTGGCCACATAGCAGGATGCTATAAATATTTGCCAGTTATACGGATGGGTGGGTGGGTTGGCTGGCTGGACAAGTGGATGCTGGATGGGTGGATGGTGGATGAATGGATGGGTGGATGAGAGGATGGATGGTGGATGGGTAAATGGATGGATGGGTGGATGAGTGGATGATGGGTGGATGAGTGGATGGTAGATGGATGAGTGGATGGTGGATGGATGGGTGATGGGTGGATGAGAGGATGGATGGTGGATGGTGGATAATGGATAGTTGGATGACTAGATGGATGGTGGGTGGGTGGATGGATGGATGGTAGATGGGTGATGGATGGATAGATGTGTGGATGGGTTAGTGGGTGGGTATGGGAGGCAGGTACTGTCAGCTAAGATGAAGTAAGCAAAGCCAAGCACTGGGCAAGGGAAGATTTGTCTGGAATGGTTGGTTAGGAGGCAAGGCTGGGAAGCCAGGCTGGGGCCCAGTGCCCACACGTGGAGATGTGCATCAGCAGACCATCTGGCGCAGTGTGGGGCTGCTGCCTCATCCTGGCTTGGCATCTGGCAGCAGGGGTACCCTCTCTGAATTGGAGGCACAGAGACACCCACTGCCCCTGAGAGGAGGGTGTGAGGTAAGTCCTTCCCAGGCTGCAGAGCTCCAGTCAGGGTCCTCCTGCCTCCCTGGTGGCTGGTGGGGAGGAGGGGGAGCCCGTCTGGACCCCAGAGCAGCTGCCAGGGAGATTAGGGGAGAGGACAGTGCAGCAGAGGCCCTGCTGGGACGAGGTCCAGGCCTGCTCCGTCTTCTCTCCTCCAGGGCAGGTCCCTGCTCCTCCTCCCTCCTGGATGCCAGGGACCCAAGAAACAGGGGTCTGCCCTGAGGCAGATGCTCTCCCCCCAGGAAGGCAGCCCCTGAGAACCGGGACCCCCGGCTTGATAAACCCCGCCATTGGCAGGGGGTGCTCCAGGACCCCCAGGAAAGCTTCACAGAGGCGTGTGCATTCCTCTGGCTCCTGGTACCACTGCGTGTGCGGGTCTGGGGCTGGACTGGCTGCTGCCCTCAGAGACCCTTGCTCAGTCGCCTCGCGGTGGGTCTAGATGCTTCCCCGACGAGCCCCTCGCCTGCCCTCTGCCTGTGGGCTCAGGCCTCCCCTGCCTGGCTCCCGCCTGGCCTTGCCCTTGGCAGAGGGATTTGCAGGGGGGCCGCACTTTAATGGGAGCCCGGCTGGGGGGGGCACGAATGCCCAGAGCAGCGAAGTGCCGGTAGCACCCTGCAGAGGGCCACGGCAGGCAACGGGACAAGAATCCTTCCTTCCTTCTGAGGGCAGGTGCTGGGTGAGGTGGTTCATGCGTGTCGAGTCGTCTTCACCTCTGCCGTCTGCAAGGGGATGCTGTCAACTTCACGGACAAGGTGGGGAAGCTGAGGCACACGGCGGTGACGTCCAGGAGCCTGTGGGTTTGTGCAGCCTGTCTCCAGCATCCGAGGCCTTGCCTTGTGCAGGCGCTCGGGTGGGGGGACTGTGCTGCACTAGCCCAAGGCTTGTGTCCGCCACTGCACCCGGGGCCGCCGGACGTGCCCAGGCAGCTCTCCAGTGGCTCTGTGCCCTGGGCCTGAGGGCAGTGCCCGGGGCCCGTCCCCGTGGGGCGCTTGGTGTTGCGGTGTCAGCGTCCTTCTCGGGGGAGGGCATCTCCCATGCTGGGCGGGGTCCCCCCGCTTGTCTGCCCAGCCAGCATTGATTGTGCGCCTCCTGTTAACCCGGAGCTGGAGCTCCTGAGGCAAGCCGTGTCCTGAAGGAGGGCTGGGTCCTTGGTCCCCGCACTGGCTTCCCGAGGGCAGCCCAGCATCTCTACTTCTGTTTCCAGTTCTACAGCTCCTGGGCAGAGCTTGGCCTTGACCTCTGGGGCTGGAGCCGCCCAGCGCGCCCCTGGGACAGGCCTTTCCTGGGAAAGGCCGGAGCATCCACCAGCAGTGGGGGAAGGCCACCTGGCTGCCCCCAGCCTCTGCCCTAGCGAGACTAGACCCAAACCTGGGCCGGGTGGCCTCCATGGCTGCCTCACACGCCACCCATGCTCTGCCAAGAGGAACGAGCCAGGAAATCCATTTCACAGAGATTTCCAGTCACCCCTCACCTCCCCCGCTTTGACCCCATAAATATTCCTGTGAGTTGAACACAAGTGTTACGTAGGAAGATTTATCTAATACCCCATTAGTCTCAGGGAGAATGTGTCTTCAGGTCACCGCAGTACCCTGCAAAACGGTCCTAATGCCATAGTTTTCAGGAGGGCAGTCTGTCTCTTCACTCTGACAATCTGTTATTAGTTTGGGCCCCCAGGGAAGCTTGAAAGTCCTGTCTAATGAAATTAGCTGTGCTATTTGGAGAAAGTGGGTAGAATTGAAGCTGGAAGAGAGAGGCATTATCCACAAGGCAAATTAGGGTCTCTTGCTTTTATCTCCACTCAGTAGCCATCCAAATTAATAGCCGGTGTGTTAAATTGATTGGAATTTTTATAGGGTGAGGAGGGAGAGAGAGAGAGGGAGCTGGCGGGCCTTGTGCTTGAGCTTCTCCCAGGCTGGGCAGAGGTTAATCCAAGTCAAGGCGTTTGGATCTCTGTGGACAGGCACTGCCTTTCTCCGTGTGGGCGGGCCCGCAGGTGACCCTCTCCTGCCTGAGGACACAGCCCTTTGGGGCCCACTCTTTTGGTGGTTTTATTTGCTCCCTCTTTGGAATTTCAAGTCTGTGGTAGATAGAATGTGCCTGGGGACAAAAGCAGTTTACACACGATCTCCCCTTTCTGGCTCCCTGCTCCCCTCCTTCTTGTCCTACTAATGACTTGCCTTCTTGGGTGATTAAACAGCATTGCTGGTTGCTCTCCATGGGTGGTGGGTGGGCCACCTGATGGAGCCTTCCTTGTGGGAAGCCTGGGCCAAGGCCACCAGAGGCTGCATCCCCAGCATCCGCGGGTGTCCTGTGTCCCCTTTGACCTTGCTGGAGAGGACGGCACCCTTCCTGCTTCCCCAAGATGCCAATGCTCTGCCTTTTCCCTCACACTAGCTCATGCCCGGCAGCCTCTCCATTTGGACTGTTTCTTCTCTCTGAATATTGGCTTAAGTTGCTATGACAGATGGAAATCACTGACTCAGAGAGAATCTGGGAGCCTGCAAGCCACACTTCCTTCCAAGTTGAAAATCAACGCCGCCCATGCTCCCGGGTACTGTGTGCTAGAAGAGGTGGGCTGGCAGGTGGGCGGAGGAAGTCTGAGGTCCTTCTCTGTAGCTGGCAGCAGGTCTGCATCCTTGGGGAGCTCAGTCCCAGGAGCTGGTGGCAAGCCAGCCTGGATTCTTGTGCCCTCTTGCTCCTGACATTATCCCGCTGCCTCTACAGGTGAGAGAACTCAGAGTCCCCAATGAACTGGGCCTCCACAAGGCTTGGCTCCTGAATCAGGGCAAACTGAAGTCAGCTGCAAGTTACAAAAGTTGAGCTAAGATGGCTGAATCACATTGTGCTTTGTTTTTCCCATGTGACATGAGATTGAGTACTGATCAAAGCCCTCAGAGCCTGACCCTATCTGGCTTCTAGTCCCTCCTTTCCTATTCAGTGGCCTTCAGTCTCATAGGTCACACAATGGCTGCCTCAGCCCCAGGCACGGAGCCCTAGTTCCAGGTGGAAAAGGGGGGAAGGCCAAAGACCCTCAAGCCACTGAACCTGTGCCTTTGGGGTTCATTTTCCAGAAACTCCACCTTCAGGCCTGTTGGCCAGATCTTGGCACCCCTAGCTGCAAAGCAGCCCACAGGGCAGTCATTTTAGCTGAGCTCATTACCTTCCCAAGCAAACTGCGTTTCTGCTAACAGAAGAGGGGGCATTGATGTCGGCCAAGTATCCAGTGTCTGCTCCTGTCCCTTTGTTGTAATCTCACCCTCCCTCTTATTTTAGTTTCCTGGGGCCTCTGTAAAAAATTTCCAGGTGGCTTAAGGCAGAAACTTCTCTCTAAGTGTGGAGGCCAGAGGTCGGAGTCAAGGAGCAGGCAGGAGGCTGAGGGGCAGGCTCTCCACATCTCCCTGCTGACCGCTGGGGCGGCCGGCAGCCCCTGGCACCATCTCCCTCACCAGAGAGTCCTTCCACCTGGAGTCTCAGGACACTTCTTGCTGGACCTCAGGCCCCCCACCCTGTGATGCCCTCTCCTCAGCCCGTTCTCCCAGTGAAGCCACTTCCACAGGTCTGGGGGTGCAGCTCTCGTGGGTCCCCCGTTCAATCCAGTGCACCTCTCCATCCGGACATGTCAGGGGCACAGACTGGACACCGACTGGCCAGTGCGTCAGCCCGGGGGGGCAGTGCCACCCGTGCTGTGGGTGCTGGGACCTCGCTGAAGGGTGCCATGCTCAGCTCCGCCAGCACCGCCCTGTGCAGAGCAGTCGTGCGCCAGACCCACAGGCCCTTCCGAAGATGCCATTCAGATTTGCACATGACCCTCACTCAAATTCCTAAAACTCCCAGTGGGCCCAGCAGGCAGCGACCTTGAAACTCATCATCTAAGCCCCCAACGTCCTTCCGGCTGGCGCTTGTCCACAGGGTCCATCCACGTTCAGAGCCTCTGGTGGCCTCTGCTCCATGCCCAGCCCAGGGGTCCAACATTCCCCTCCCCGCTGCCCACTCTCTGGCTCCCTGCCCGGCCGGGAGCCTGGGCCGGGGGCAACACTGTCGTGCCCCTCTGCGGAGCATTGGCCCAGCTGGCCGCCTGGGCTCCCGCTCTCCTGCCCTCGGCACACGGCATGGGGATTCTATGGGAGCTTTGCTGCAAGCGCCGTTATAGTGCAGCCGTTACACACAGGCACTGGAGGGCCTGGCAGACCTGGTTACTAGCCATGAGGCCTCAGGAGGGCACCTCGTCTGAGATGTGGGTATGCCGCACCCTCGGCCTCACGGGCTGCTTGAGGACCAGGCTCGGCATGTCGCACTGGTGGCCATGCTCTGGGTCCCTGCTCACCGTGCGCCCTCCGGTGGTGGCTCCTGCCCTGATCCCGCCCTGTACCATAGCCTCTTTGCACCTCAGTTTTCTCATCCATGAAGAGGGTGGTAGGATCTGCACCACAGGGTGTCTGGCGTGGCAAGTGGCGGTGTTTGGAGCAGGGCCATATGTGATGTGTCCCCAGAGGGCTGGTACCTGGGAGAGGGGCCGTCTGTGGAAGGGGGTCACTGCGGGCAACATGGGGCATGTGCAGGGGTGGCCCTGGCCTGCCAGGCCTGGCGTCCTTAACAAAAGGGAACTTTGGGCACTGAGTCCGGCAGAGGGAGAGGCCATGGGATGCTGAGGCAGAGAATGCTGCTGGCCAGCTTGCAGTGGGGGAGCCCTGCTGGGAGGGAAGCTGCCCTGGGCCGGCTCTTTCCTGGGCACAGGACTGGACAGCTGCCCACTCTCCCCACCAGCCCATCTGTTCGTGCTCCATCCCCTCATCCAGCTCATCTGCATCCATGCACTGTCAGGTGCTGGGTGGTCAGCAGACAGCTCAGGCAGTTTTCCTGGCCGGGCTGGCAGATCTCCCAGCTGTGCCTCTGTGGCCAGAGTGGTGGAAAAGATCCAAGGATAGCCCAAGAGCTGCCAAACAGGACCCACCCCTCCCAGGTGCCCCCCTGGGACCCCTCAGCATCCTCCACCAGCAGCCAAAGGGTTAAGGCCTGGCTGGGCAGGAGGCAGGGGATGGCTGGGAGATGCTCCGGAGGCCCAGCTCCTCATAACTGGGCCAGGTGGGCTCTGAGGCTGGAACTCTGGGCTGCTTTCTGAGCGGCCCGCCTCTCCATGTTGATGGGGAAACCGCTCATTTCAGCACTTTAATAAGTGAGGTGCTGGAACCCCACACAGATCTCCGTGGGCACTCACTGCCCTCCCTGGATGCCAGTGGCCGGACAGTGCCAGGTGAGCGTGTGGAGTCCTTGGTCACGCCGCCCCTTCCCACTCTCTCTTGCCCCTTGCTTTGGAGCCATGCCCTGTCCCGTGAGTGAACCGCCCCTTGATGTCTGGGGTGAGGGGCATCCCAGCTCTGGCCGTAGGCGGCAAGGCGAGGCCTGGAGACCTTCGTCCCAAGAAAGAGCTTTCCCCGAGAAGAGCAACGTCTTCTGTGGCTCGGTCTTGTTCCCTGGGTGCCATAACAAAGTGCCAAAGACAGACGTGCTGCCCCCGGGTTCTCTACCCAGAACCAAAATCGAGGTGTGGCAGGGCTGTGTTCCTTCCTGGCCTTGCCTGTGGCTGGTGGTCCGTGTCGTGCCGTGGTGCCCCCTCTCCGCCTCCCCTGTGTGTCTCTTTGTCCACAGCCCCCGTCAGTCTAAAGACCCCAGGCATATCCGTAAGAGCACCCCGTCCAGTTTTGCTTCCTCTCTACCACCCCCATCTTCAAAGACTTTATTTCCAAATCACAGGTGTGGGCTGGGACAGGGCTTGGCATTCAGCCGCGGCTGCCGGCATCCCCGAGGTGGCTGGGGATGGTGCGGAATGGAATCGGCTCCCTCTTCATCCCAGGAGGCCCAGGGCTGCAGAAGGGAGGGTCCTTGGGCTTGCATTCGTTGTGGGGGGGCAGGTCCCGCCTGTCAGAGCAGCCGAGATCATTTGGTGAGAAAATACCCTTGTGCTTTGAATGCGGCAGACCTTCAGCTGACCTTGAAGGAGCCTGCTCATCTGACTCTGCCTACCCAGAAGAGCAACACAGGGCATCAGGTTCCTAAAGTAAAGTGAAGTAAAATGAGCACGATTCTCAGAGGCTGGTGGAGTGTCTGGAAGAGCAGTGGGTATTGTCTGGAGGTGTGAGGATTTTCCACGAAGCTGCCCTCCTTTGTCAGTGAAAAACACACTCCACCCGTGGTGCTCATTCAGTGACGCTTCCCAGGACTGTGGCGTGGCACGTGGAGACTTGGTCCTTGCTGTAGAACCGGCCTCTGGCCGGAGGCTGTGGGAAGCCCAGGTGTGAACAGCACGTGGGTGTCATTGGCCGTGGCCAGGGGTGTGGGGGCCAGACGCCCACAGCCGGGAGTCAGGAGGTGCCGGCCGAGGCTGACAC
>JAKSZT010038598.1:80973-93474 GCA_026826555.1 Tolypeutes matacus
GACAAGGCAGCCTTCCTCTGCTTTAACCTCTGCTCCCTGCGCCTCACTCCCAGAGCCAACCTGCCCTCCAGAACATTAGGTCTGGAGAGCCTGGAGGAGGCCCTGGCGCGGCTGGCACAGAGTCCCCATTGCTCGCCTGCTTGGCTCCACGGTCCAGCCTTGCGTGAGGCCGCCCTCGCCCCTCCCCGTGGCTGAGCTGGGCATGGTCAGCGCAAGTGAGTCATCCCTGCCGCCGTCTGTGGCTTCTTTCTTGCCCAACGCGTCTGCAAGTCACTGTGTGGCTGCACGAATCCGCGGCCTGTGCCCTTGTACCCCAGGAGCTGTCTGTCGGTGGAGGAATGGCCCTTTTCCTGATGCACAAGCCCTTGCCAGTGTGCAGTGGAAGTGCAGCCACCGCTCTGCTTTTCTTTTTAAAGCAGGAGTTTGCTGAGCTGGCGCCTGAAGGAGAGGGGCTGTTAGGGAGGGAGGAGCCAGCGAAGTCAGGTAGGGCGGGACCAGGGGGCAGGGAAGTCCCAGCAGGGGTGGGGGGAAGCCCCCATGGGTCCTGGGTCCTGCCTGACCACCTGTCTTCTCCTTTTCCCGTCAGGCCTCTCCAAGCCCATAGGCCTGGTGGAGGGGTCGGGGGACCTGGGCCAGTGGGGCAGGGCCGCCGCACTCCGCAATGACAGCCAGGTGACCGAAGGCAAATATGAGGAGTTCGAGTACAACGCCCAGCTCAGCGACCGCATCTCCCTGGATAGGGCCATCCTCGGCTACCCGCCCAAAAAGTGAGTACGCGCCCGAGCTTGCCTCCCACAGCGGCCCTGTGTCAGGCCCCGCGCCATCTGGCCAAGCGCGCGTGGAATAGCCACCAGAGGTCGGCTGCCGAGGGAGGCCCCTCTGCGCTCGGCCGCGGGCTCCCGCCTCACTCTTTAGACTTACGTGTCTGTGGCGTCTGGGGGAGCTGGGCGCACCCTGGCCGAGACTCCGGGTGTCGTCCCCGACGCCAGAGCCTCTGGTGGGAGGCGAGTTCTTCCGTTCGCTCTCGGTCGGCTGCGTGCAGTGGCGGATGTGGACTTGGATTAAAACGAGCGCCACCTGAGCTGAAAAGGCATTTCTCATTCTGTCGTAGAAATCGGGTCCCATTCAGCCGGTAGCCTGCGACGTCGAAGCGTCAGAAAGGCCACGTCCCGTGGGCTGGGTTGCCATGGCCTTCTCGTCACTCAGGATTGAGCCTCACTCCCTGGTCATGTGCCGTTCTGAAACCTCCCGGGGGCCCTTGATGGAGATGAGGTACAAGCAAACCACCTTGTGGTGGGGAAGGTGCTTTGATAAGGCTTAGCCCAGCAGCTGGGCCCTTGGAACGGCAACTTCGGCAAGATGGAGCCAATTTGAGTGGAGAAAGGTGCTTGCCAGTGGCGTCTTGCCCAGGGCTGGGCGGGTCAGGGGTCCAAGTGGTCAGAGCCATGGCTGCTGTGGGTGGCGAGGAGGCACCCCAGCCCCCGATCCTTGAGCCACCTTCGAGGGGAGGCGCCTGTGTGTGGGGGGGATTCCATCTTCAGCCCCTGGCTTGGAGCTGGACAAGGGGCTCGTCCAGGGGGTGTGTGTGGGAGGTGGTTGAGAGAGAGAGAGAGACGAGAGCATGGATGACAGAAAGGCCCGGCAGTGGCCCCATGTGGCGGCTGCACAGACCCGCTCCCCAAGCTGGGGACTTCCAAAAGCAGCTTTATCGCCTTAGCCCTGGAGGCCAGGAGGCTGAAGCAGCAGGCGGAGGGCAGAGCCTGCCGAAGCTGAGGGACGCTCCCTGGGCTGCTTGGGCTCCTGGTGGCCTCAGTAGCCTCGGCACGTAGCTGCAGCCCTTCGGCCTCTGTGTCCATTGTCACAGGCCACTCCCCTCCTACCTCTGCATGCTGTCCCCTTCTCTAAGGACACTAGTCAGTGGGTGCAGGGTGGCCTCATCCTAACAGCCCAGCCCATCACAGACTCCCTCTGTCCACGTAAGGCCACGCTCAAGTGCCCCCTGTCAATGTAAGGCCATGCTCACAGGACACTGTCCATGTAAGGCCATGCTCATGGGCCTCCTGCCCATGTAAGGCCACACTCACAGGTCCTGGCATGTAGGACCTGGACAGGCCTTTCTGGGACACAGTCCAGCCCACATCCCTGGGCAGCTCAAGTCCACCCACTGAGGGCAGGGGCAGGCCCTGGTCCTCTGACTGCCCCCAAGGCGCCTGCCCACCTGCTCCTCCACCTGCCCAGCATGTGCAGCGAGGCAAGGAGATGCACAGAACATGCCTCGGCCATCGCAGGGACAGGCGGCACCTCGGGGCTCCCCTTCTGGGCTCTAGCCTGGGGGCTCACTCGGCACAGCAGTCTTAGTGAGCATAACGGGACCTGATCTTAGGTGGCAGTGAGGCCACTTCAGGTAGCACAGAGCTACCTCGTGCCAGGGAGACGTCCTCTCCTCCAGCTTCTAATCTCACCTGAGGGCACAGCTGACCTCCTGGCCAAGGGCAACGAGGCCATCATGTGTTGTGGGTGGATGGTGATGCCATTTATGTTCATGCTCATCATCTACTTAGGGCAAGCGCTGGCAGTTTTGCACCTGCAGCGACAGCAAAGACCACTTTTTGAATAAGAAACGCATTTAAGCTTAAACAGGCTAATGTAAAAGAAAATGTTAGTAACTAATAGTGTGGTGTGAGCACATCCCAGTGACAGGGCTTGAATGGCTCAGGTGTGGGCGTGCAACAGTGTGCACTGATTCTGTTCAGTGTGAGTGTGTGAGAGTGCATGAGGGGAGGGTGTGTATGAGTGTGCATGTGTCTGTGCATGTGTATGTGACCAAAGGGTGTGCACTGTTTGAGGACATGTGTGACCACTGACTATGCATGTGTATGAGGGCATGTGAGTGTGCATATGTGTATAAGGGTGTGTAATTGTGAGCACTGAGTTTGCATTGTGTGAGCACTGAGATGTGTAGATGTGTGAATGTGTGATTGTGAGCACTGAGTGCATTGTGTGAGCACTGTGAGTGAGCATGTGTAGGTATATGAGCGTGTATGTGATTGTGAGCACTGAGTATGCATTGTGTGAGCCCTGTGAATGTGAGTGAAGATGTATGAGTGTGTGTGATTGTGAGCACTGAGCGTGCATTGTGTGAGCACTGAGTGTGCATGATTGTGAGCAGCAAATAAGCATTGTGTGAGAACTGAGTGGAATGTGCAGATGTATGAGATTGCATGTGATTGTGAGCACTGAGTGTGCATTGTGTGAGCATGGTGCATGTGAGTGTGTGTAGATGTATAAGTGTGCATGTGATTGTGAGCACAGTGCATTGTGTGAGCACTGTGTGCAGATGTATGAGTGCATGATTCTGAGCACTGGGCATTGTGTGAGCACTGAGTGTGCATTGGGTGACCACGGTGAGTGTGAGCGTGTGCAGATGTATAAGTGCGTGTGATTGTGAGCACTGAGTGCACATTGTGTGAGCACTGTAAGTGAAATGTGTAGATGTATGAGTTTGTGTGTGATTGTGTGCATTGAGTGTGCATCGTGTGAGCATGGTGAGTGTGAGCATGTGCAGATGTATAAGTATGTGTGATTGTGAACACTGAGTGTGCATTGTGTGAGCCCAGTGAGTGTGAGTGTGTGCAGATGTGTAAGTGCATGTGATTGTGAGCACTGAGTGTGCATTGTGTGAGCACGGTGAGTGTAGTGTGCAGACGTGTGAACGTACGTGTGGGTTTGGGTGCTCTCTGGTTTGTCCCACCCTGGAGGATGGACTAAGGAGCTGGCGTCAGGCAGATCTAGGAGCGGCTTCAAGAGCGATCTCGGGTGCGATTCGGGGAGGTCCCAGGACTGTCCTGGAGGTCCATAATCCCCTCAGGGGACTCGGAATCAGAAGGGCCGTGATGCTTGGGTGGGGTGTGCAGGGGAGAACAAATGGCGCCTCCAGGCCTCCGCTCTGAGGGGTTTGGGGAACAGCTCCCCGGTGCGGCGGGTGTCAACGTGCAGCGTTGCCAGCAGGAACATGCCCGAGCCTCCGTGTCCGGCGTTTGACCTGGGGCTGGCGGGGGACGTGGCTGACCTCGGTTTCCAGGATCCCTAAATCACACCTGGGGGTAGACAAGCCCGTATGCCGAGGCCCCAAGTGAAGCAGGACCGTCCAGGGCTCAGAAGCTGCCGGAGCCCCCGGTTTCCATTTGGGAGACCCCCTTCCCAGATTCCAGCCCCAGCTGCAGGGGTAGAACACCTGACCCGGGTCTAAGCCAATCAGAGCAGTGCAGTCCACCAGCACAGCGATTTGGCTCAGGGGTGGTCATGTGGTCGAAGCACGTCCAATCAGGGTGAGCCTGAGAGTTACCATGAGACCAACCGGGGTGGGGTGGGGGCGTGGAATCAGGCTTCTTCCCCCCCACCCCCCCACCCACCCCCCGCGCTGCGACACTGCAAAAGGTGAGGCCGGGGCGGCTGCGGCCGTCTCATCACAGTGAGGACGGGGTGAATGAGAAGCCCCCTGGGCCCACCTGTGGAAGCTGAGCAAGAACGTGATGCAACGTGCTGTGGTGTGGACGCCTGGACCCAGCTGTCCCTGAAGCTGTACCTGTGGGTTTGGCAGTCAGTCAGTGCCGTCGTTCTTGTATGCAGCAGGTGTGACCCGCAGAGCCACCGCAGACCCTGAGCACTGAGCCGCTGCTGCTGAGGAAACGCAGAACTAGGTTCCTTTCGCTGCTGGCCACAGGGTTTCCTCCAGGCAGCCAACACCTAAACTTGTTTCCTGGGCGTTGCTGTTTAAAGACACCGTGTGTCCCATGAATTGTTGATTTAGTAACACCGGATGCGCTGTCACCAGTGCTGTAGCTCACGTTGGAGGAGGTTTGCCTAACACTCGGATTTCTTCTGCGAGGCTCGTCCCAGGCTCCGTACACTTGGGAATCCTGGACCGCACTGCGGCACCGCGCCCGGGGCATTTTAAACGGCAGAAGTGCCGAGAGAAGGCAAGAAGTGAGGGGAGGCAGCACTGTATTTGCTGCGGGGAGGACACTGTTTACCCAGGAGGGCCAACAAGGAGGCGGAGCACTGCCTCGCTGCCCTCATCTGGGTGCTCTGCCAGTCCACAAGTCACACTGACAGCGCTGTAGTGATCTGGGGATTCAAATGCAGTTGAGCCAGCAGGTGACTCTGCAGATGTGAAATGTGTGAATGATGAGGCTTTACTGCAATACAGTGTATATAATACATATACAGGTATTGCTTGTAGTTATTTGTTTAAGCAAATTTGAATTGGGTTTTCTGGCCCTCGAGGCTGAACGAGCCCTGCCTGCTCACCCATGGGCCCTGCAGCTTCTCACCAGGCGCACCGTGTCCCTCCTGGAGTCTGGCCTGGGAGCTGCCGGTGCAGCCACACACCCCTTTTCCTTTGGGGTACAGCCCCACACCCTCCCTCACATTGCAGGTGCCCCCCCTTGAAGAAACCTCAATCTGCCCAGGTAAAAACTGACAAAAGAGATCAATTCCGGATGTCGTTCTTCTGTTATCCAAGAAGACATCAAGGCAGATTTTAACTAACTGACGTTTAAAATAGGCCTTCATTGACAGAAACCTGGTTTACAGACTGTGATTTGAAGGGGCACAGCTGTCTGCCTCCCTGAGTTTGAGAAGGCGGGTTTTATCTAGTAGTGTACACAACACATGTTTCCATGTCCCATTTCTTCCAAAAAGGAAATGAGACGTCCTTGACCTCAGCCCCCCCACACACACAGTGGAGTCGGCTAGAAGCAGGGAAGCGGCCCCGGGCCCGCTCCTGCCCCTCCCAGCTCTGTGGCCATGGCTAAGCCTGGCCATGGGAAGCGGTCCGTGGGTGGCGGCAGTCTCCAGCCACCACAGCCCAGACCTGGGCGGCACATGTCCTTGTTAGTCGCCTTGGGACCCAGCTGTCCGTAAAGGAGCAGGGACAGTGAGAGCCCCTGCCCAGGCTGCTGGTGACAGGGCATGTGTCTGAGGACCATTCGCAGAGGGGCGGCTCCGGGAAAGCTTTGGGTTGGGGCTAGCGTTATGCCCATGCTACAGGTGAGGAAACTGAGGCAGGAACAGGGGAGGCCTTTGCTCAGGGTCACACGGCAAGGAGGGGCAGAGTAGGATTCGAACTCAGGAGGTCTAGAGTTACACTGAGAGTGCAAGGTGCAGGGCCTGCCCCAAAGGCCCTGTCCCCCAAGGCCCAGACAGTGGCTGAGGGGTCCTCTGCCCTGGGTAGATGGAAAGGGTAGGGAGGGGCTGGGGGTCCCGCTGCAGGGAGCTGTGCCAGGCTCTCTTTTCAGAGTAGGTGGGCTCCTGCCCACCCCTTTCTCCCATGGGCTCCAGGAAGCAGCAGCTCTCACACCCTTTCCCAGTCTGCTATCCCCTGCTCGGTTCAGCCGTCCCCTCCAGGCGCTGGAGCGGGGGCACCACCTGCCATTCCAGATGCCCCCAGAGACAAAGGCTACCCTTCCCAACCTGCTCCCCTTCACAGAAACAACAGGGGGCAGTCTCAGAGGAGCCAATAGCTGGAAAGTTCTGGTTGTCAGGAGCCAGGCTCTAGGGCGGTCGGCCCTGTGCCCCCGCCACCCCGGCTGGCCCTGTGCCCCTGCCTGGCCCTGTGCGCTGGCCCCCTAACTGGCCCTGCGCCCCCTGCCCCTTAGCAGGCCCTGTGCCCCCACCTGGCCCTGTGCCCCCGCCCCCCTAGCTGGCCCTGTGCCTCCTGTCCCTTAGCTGGCCCTGTGCCCCTGCCTCCTCAGCTGGCCCTGCGCCCCCTGCCCTTGGCGAGCCGCATCTCCTTAAGGACGAGGCCCACTGAACCGGCGAGGCCGGCTGCCAAACTCCTCAGCCCCCTTTGTCGCTGTCCCCTCAGTCCCGCTGGGAACTGTGCGTGTTCAGGCTGCGGGAGGCAGCGCGGCTGCACTGGGTGGGATCCGGCGCTGGGTGGCAATGCAACCGTCCCAGGAGAAGCCGACAGACACTGGTTCAGAGGGGCCGGAAGCTTGTCTCAGCCTCGCCAGCCTGGGGAACCAAAGTGCTTTTTCATTTTGTCCGTTGGATTGGATTTCTTTTCTGTCGTTGGCACGATGGACCCCTGCCAGGGGATGCGCTGCTGGCGCGCCTGTCGGGAGCCAGATGCTCTTCCAATTAAGCAGCGGCTCTTACCATGCAGCGAAGCGCGCAGGGCAGATCCCCTTTACTAGGCCGCCCCGTGGGGCGCCCAGAGGAAGCCCGGCAGATCCAAATTATGCAGGGTCGTGAAGTGAGTGCCTCATCCGAGAACCCCGCGTCAGGCAGCAGTTTCCTGTAACGCGCTTGCGCAGGCCTGCTGCGCGCCGGCTGTTAGCGTCGAGTGCAGCTCCGCAGTTGCGCCCGCGGGGCGCTGAGTAGGTGCCCTGTGCCCGCCTCAGCTTCCATGCACGGGGTCTGGGCGTGGAGGCAGGTATTCCAGACAGGGAGGGCAGGACAACTCCGTGTGACACGTAGCTTCCCCCTGGAGAGAGGCACCTGGTTCCTCTCGCTACCTAGGTGTTAGGTGACAGCCTGCAAGACCACCACCTGAGCTGACAGTGCCTTTCTGCCCAGCCCTCCCCGGAGCTTCTGTCCGCGCTGGGCAGCCAGAAGTATCCCTGGAGGCTCTGTCTGCGCTGGGGAGCCGGGTGCATCCCTGGGGCCTCTGTCGGTGCCTGGGGAGCTGGGGGCATCCCCAGGGAGCCTGCCCTGCCAGCTGTGGTGTGGCCAAGCAAGGAGCAGGAGCCCTCAGCTGCCTCTGCCTCCAAAGCTGGGCCTGGCAGCTCCCCAGGCCCTTCCCCACGCCGCAGGCTGGGAGGCTCACAGAGGTCATGCTGGCCAAGCCATGGCCGACTGCCCTGTGGCGCTTCCCTCCAAGGTATGGATTTGCTGGGATTTGTGGGTGGACTCCTTGCCCCAGGCCTGCCCTGACTCCCTTGCTGGAAGAGCTGGCCACGTAGATTCTACACCGGCTCTGAAACTCCGTTCTCCACAGGGCGGGCTCAGCTTTCCCTCGCCCATCACGTCATGTCCACTCCCAGGGCCTCACCAGGCTCCTTGGGGCTGACCCACAGAGGGCTCCACGGATGCCATTTGCGGCCAGCAGAAGACACCTGGCACTGAGCTGAGAGACCGCCAGGCCTGGCCCATGAGAGCCACTGGCCATCCAAGGAGGCCCTTCTACAGCGTGGTGTTGCTGGGGACCACGGCTCCCACCTCCTCGGCCAAGCTGGCCCCACCACTGGTTTGGGTGATGAAAGTCATTGGCACATGTTATCCATTTTAACATCCTGTGACAGACAGAGCCCCAAAGCATCAGATTTAGTGAAAAAGCAAGTTGCCAAGCCACAGCCACTGAGTGACACCATTTCTTTTAAAGGGAAAACAGCAACCTCCAAATCGTGTGGTTTCTGCAGAGATATGGTGTGGCAGTTTGGTATTGTTTATGAATTCCAAAAATAGATATTGGATTGTGTTTGTCAACTGTTCTGTTTTTCTGGGCATATTAGATTGTATTAGACTCAGAGGTTTCACTTTTACTTTATTAAATCAAGATTAGGGCTTTTATTTAACCACATCATTAGGGCGACTCAGTTTGAGTCCCTGCCTACAGCCTGCCTACAGCTGTGGGCTACATAAAAGGACGCTCAATCAAAAACAGAGAAGTAAATAGACAGAGAAGGAGAGCACAGTTTAAGTTTTGATGCTGGAGCCCTGGGGAGAGATCCGAGCTGTTCGCCTGATAGTTTACCGCTCTTGTGGAAAGAGCAGAGCAGCTGAACCCAGAAAGAGATGAGCCCCAGGGAGAGATGAGTCCTATGCCAGCCTGCAGCTAAGATCAGAAGAAGCTGGGACCATAGAGCCTTAAGAGGAAGAGGAAGGCTGAACCCTCGCATACGTCACCCACCATCTTGCTTCAACACGTGGCAACTGACTTTGGGTGAGGAAGTAACTTTGAGTTGGACTCTTTAGGGCCTTATAACTGCCAGCTTCCACCCCATAGAAATACTCTTTATAAAAGCCAGCAGACTTCTGGTATTTTGCATCAGCACCCCTTTGGCTGACTAATAAAATACGTATCAAACAGACACCAGCGTCACCTCCGGGGACAAGGAAGGGGCTGTGATTGGTGGTGGCAGTCAAAGGGAAATCTACCTTAATCTGTCAGGTTTTAGTTTTTTAAAAGAGGATAATTCTTATTTTTATTGTTTAATAAAATTAATTCAAATATTGGATAAAAGAGGGGAGCAGATGTAGCTTGGTAGCTGAGTGCCTGCTTCCCACATACGATGCCCCAGGTTCAATCCCTGGCCCTGGTACCTCAAAAAAAAAAAAAAAAAAAAGCATTGGAGAAACAAACAAGGCATGGACTTGAGTACGAGGCAGGGTAAGGGGCTAAACGGCAAACTAGGCAAGGACGGGCACCCCTGGTTAGTGCTCTCCTGGATCGCTGCCCCACCTAACCTGCTTCCCCTGTGGTAAAGACCCAGTGTTGGCTACCACCCCCTTCACCCCCTTTCCTCTCAGTGGTAGAATTCCAGGGCTGAGTGGGACCCACCTGGCCAGGATCGGACAATTCTTCCCAGCCTCCCTGGCCACCTGCCATGGCCTTGTGTGGCCTTGTGGTCACATTCTGGCTGGTGGGCTGGGAAGGGTGTGGCATGGGCAGGTCCTGGGGAAGGTCCTGGGAACGTGCACCCTCCCTTTCCTGTCAGTGGTCCAGCCCCTAAATGGGGCTTGTTCTTTTGGGAAGAGCCAAATGAGAACAGTCTTGGGAAATGAAGAATTTCTTACACACCATGGCTCCTGAGGCAGGAGAAAAATGGAGAAATCAGCTGTGGAATACCATGGGTGCAGAAGGTCTGTCCACGTGAGCCAGGCCCAGAGAGCTGGGCCTATAAACCAGGTGAGCCTCAGAGACTTGGGATGGCTTAGCACAGATGAGCTGCTGCTTTCTCACAGCCTCTCCTTGGGCTGAAAGATGGCCCGTTTTGTCTGTTAGGAAACCAGATGCTGCATCCTCAGAGCTGGTGTAGCTGTTGGGTAATTTGATGTAATTATGAATTCCAAAAATATAATTCGATCATGCTTGTAAACTGATCTGTTAATCTGGGCATGATTAAGTTATGATTAGGGCATTGACTGGGCCACATCAGTAGGGAGTTCAGTCCCACCCCTTGGTGGGTGGGGGAATCGAATATAAAAGGTAAGGCAAAGGGCAGAGGGAGCAGTTTTTAAGTTGCAGATCTGAAGTTGGAGTTTTAGTGTTGGAGTTTTGATGTTGGAGAGAATGTCCCAGGGGAAGAGAAGTGAGCCATTTGCCTGATAGTCTAAAGCTGACCTTGTGGAGGAAACAGAGGAGCTGAGCCCAGAGAGAAACACAGCCCTGGGAAGAGAGGAATCCAAGAAGCCTGAACCCTGGCAAACATCGGCAGCTGTCTTGCTCCAACATGTGGCAATGGACTTTGGTGAGAGAAGAAACTTATGCTTTATGGCCTGGTATCTGTGGGCTTCTACTCCAAATAAATACCCTTTATAAAGACCAACCCATTTTTGGTATTTCACATTAGCACCCCTTTGGCTGGCTAATACAGCGAGCGAGGAGCGTCCCCAGCCGATGGCGGGTGCCACAGTGCTCCTGGACCACTCACATGTTCCCTGCAGACTGTGCATGTCAGGATGCCCGCATGGGGCTCAAAGCCACAGCCCGTCGGTCAAATGGCATAACTGGAAGCTTGCCACTGCGGAGGCGCCCCAAAGGCACATTGCCCTCCCCAGCTCCTGGGCGTGTACCCAGTTGGAAAGAGGGCCTTCGTGGGTGGAGTTAGGTGAAGGACTCGCAGTGAGAACATCCCTGAGGTAAGAAATACATGGACAGACACAGAGAAGGGGAGGCCACGTGGACACAGAGATGGAGGGACACAGCCACAAGCCATGGGGCGCCTGGGGCCATCAGAGCCAGGAGGGGCAGGAAGGAGCCTCCGCAGGGGAGCGTGGCCCCTTCTGGCCTCCAGAGCTGGCAGAGACTGTTGAATAAGGCCCCTGTTTGTGATCCTTTGTCACGGCCATCCTGATAAGACACCTGCCTTCCCTTCCCTCGCTCCTGGTATTTGGGGGGAAGTGCACCTGACCGCCTGCCCTTCCCCAACCCGCTTGTTGTGGCCCTGAACAGCCTCGCTGCTGACCACAGCCTGTTCTCCTCCAGCACCAAGGCTTCCCTGTGACTGGACTATTCCATCAGATATGGGTGTGATACGATGCCGCGTGGCTCACATGCTGGCCCTGGGCCTCCACGGCCCCTGCCAGCCACCAGCCACCAGCGGTCTCTCTGATCTGTGTTGTGTCACTCACCATGTGCTTTCTCCCTTCCACTTGGGATTTGTAGCCAGCAACCCCTGGAAATCGCATGTGTCTCCCTCCGCCTCTTACTGGCCTGCCCCCAGCATCCGTTGCGGTTGTGCGCTGCTGCTTCGAAAGCGCTTCGCTGCCTCACCATGCTCACCAGCCTCACCTGCTGTCCCGTGGCTTTAACTCCATCCAGTAGATGCGCCTGCCCTGCGTGGGGATTGCCAGCCCTGGGTGCCAGCCGGAGCGCCAAGCTCCAGTAGCCACTTGTCTCACTTTTCAAGAAATGGCCAAACCATCCTCCCAAGTGGCTGCCGACCTGCCGACCAGCGGCGCGAGGCCTGCAGCCTAGTTGCTGCCCAGCGTTCCCATTTCTGCTGTCCTGTGATCCCGCGGAGGTAGCTCTTCGAGCTTCTGAGCTGCACTCCCAGGTGGCTAATGGTGTCCAGCATCTTCACGTGCTTCGTGGTTCCCATATCTTCTCTGGTGAAGTGTTTATCTAAATCTTTTCTCCATTTTTAACTGGGTTGTTTGTTTCTTCACTATTTAGTTTGGAGTGTTCTTTATTCTGGATACAGGTCCATTGTCAGGTTTATGCCTTGAAAATATCTTCTCCCAATCTGTAGCATGTCTTCCCGTTTATTTAAGTGTTTCTCAAAGCAGAACTTTTTTATTTTGATGACGTCTAATTTATCAATTTTTCTTTTATGGATCATTCTCTTGGTTCTGCATTTAAAAAAACTTGGCCTAACTCGAGGTCCCAAAGATTTTCTCCTGTTTCCTGCTAGTTTTCCAGTTTTCAGTTTTACATGTCTAGCTGTGACCCATTTGAGTTCATTTTGATGTGATTTGAGAAGTGGATGGAAGTTCTTGGTGCGTTCGTGAGCGTGCGTGAGTGGTAGGTGTATGAGTGTGTGTGATCATGCATGAATGGTACGGGGTGTGTGAGTGCATGAGTGTGCATGAGCAGCACGGGGTGTGAGTGAGTGTGCGTGAGCATGCATGAGCACCTGGTGGTGTGAGTGTTCATCAGCGTGCATGAACGGCATGGGGTGTGAGCGTCCATGAGCAGCACGGGGTGTGAGTGTGTGTGAGCATGCATGGACGGCATGGGTGTGAGTGTGTGTGTGAGCGTGCATGATTGGATCG
>JAKSZT010038598.1:138801-150594 GCA_026826555.1 Tolypeutes matacus
GAAATGATGGATACAAGTTATTATACATTTTCTCAAAACATATAAAATTGTGTGGTGCAAATTGTAAACTATAATGTAAACTATAGTCCATGGTTAGTAGCAATGCTTCAATATGTGTTCATCAATTGTAACAAATGTACCACATTAATGAAAGATGTTAATGTGGGAAAGTGTGGGAGTGGTAAGGGGTTGGGTATATGTGAATCCCCTATATTTTTGATGTAACACTTACATTATCTAAAGCTCCTTTAAAAATAAATATATAAAATAAATTAATAAATCAAAAATAAAGAATTGGTCTTTTGACAATAATGATTTCAGGTTTAATTGCTTTGGTTTCTTTTCTGAATTTGATTGTATCTTATTTGCTGATAATTTACATCATTAAGGATTACCCTGCGGGACACTGTAGCAAAGTTTGTTCCACTTGTAGTTCTTTTTCTAACTGTTGTTATTCTATTCTTTTTGCCTATTTTCTTCATTTACATTATACCTGCCATAACTTTTCCATGCAAAGTGCTATTTTATACATGATGTAGAGTGGTGTAGCATGTTCAATCCTCTGATTTATACTCTCAGAAACTTCAGAAGAACAATGTTTTTTTGGAAAATGTGATACCATAGTTGATTTTGGAAGGGAACCACTTTGTGAAAGAGGTATCTATTCAAACTGAACCCTAAAATTGATATGGGATGATATACAAAGTGTAATATTTAGCATTTATACAGTCTTCTTTGTGTCTCATTTTTTAAAATTTATGTTCTCATATAAATTGTCCCTCCATATTCCTCAAACACTTGCCTTAAGTCATCCTCATCTTATTTTAACATTTTATTTTGAGACATAATGATATCTTTTCTCCTTTCTCTTGCACATTTCTTAGATAAAATTAATAGGAAGCTACCTGGTAAAGGAGAAACTCAATATTTGGACTCTCAGTCCAAGTAACACAGAACAGAGATTAGAAGGGTGAATTTTTACCTGAGTCCAAAAGAATAGAACTTTTAACCACTTCAGCTACTCAGAATTCATTAGCACTCCTCTATATTTATTGAAACTCCATAATAAAACAGTAACATCTCTCTTCTCCAAGTGGACTAGATGAATCCACAAAGATATAATCACTTTTCACACATAAGAAGAAATACAACATAACATTGCCTTTGTAGATATATATGGATAATGTTAAGCAAAATGTTTGTTTATCTTTAATTTTTGGTGCATTCCAATTTGAAGAATCAGTAAAATAAAGATTGAATTGCAAAATTAACTACTAAAATGTATTTTGTGAAATAAGAATAATAGAAAATTTAATTAGATTATATGAATACATGTATATTACTATATAAATCTAACAAGCAAAAAAATATGAACTGTTACAACAGTTCTTGCTGCAATAGGTCATGACATTTTGTTAGTCTTTATAGCTTACATTATTTGCTGCTTAATTTTTCAGTATCTTTTGCATTTGTCTTGAAAATTTTAAGAAGTTCCTTAGAAACTTCCATGGATAGAGAATATTGTTCATCTGAGTACTCATTGTGATGCTTCCACCAAATTTCCTCTACTCATCAGTATCAATCAATCCATCCCCTTAATTATTTGTTTTTTTAGTAGAGGTGTGAGGAGCCCAAAATTTCCAGGTCATATCTTCAATTACTAATTCAATAAAATCAATGTTGTATTCCTTGTTGAAAACATAACCTTTGTAACTTAGACCTAGAGAGTTGAGCTGAAAATGGTGGGAGTGGAAGCAAAAATTCTCTAAGTGGGTTTTTAGTGTTAAAGTAAATGGAGCTACTTGCACTTATCTCCCTTGATACCCTTGATATTATTAATATCCCTTGACATCATTCTGTTTATGGAAGAAACAACATTGGTCGGTACATCCTTAAAGATAAAGCCCCAGATTTTCAAGGTGATTTCTCTGAATTGGTGCTTTAATGTTCAATAAGCTATTCCACCATTCTGTCATACCAGCTACAACAATGTACTGAGTACATGGTAAGACAAGTGAATTCCTTGGAATTGCATGCACTGCCACATTGGTTTTTATTATGAAATATTACTTAATCAGACTCAATGGTAGATGTTTAACAAGATGATAAGGTATTCCATATTCATAGAATATACCATTATAAATTGCATCTGACCAAAAATTCTGACAGGAACACTCAGAAAACTGGATGTTGTAGTGGGAGTGGGGTGACAGTTTAAATATTCAGAGAGACATCTAAGTGGTGGATTAGCCAAGAGACCAGGGCATAACAATGTATGTACAGATCAGGGTGATATTCAGTGCTGTCTTTTCATTGGATGATTTTTAAACATCAGCCAACAGGTGGATAGATCAAATATAACAAGTGTTTGCAAGAATTTGTTACAATTACAATACTCATGAATTGCTGGTGGGTGAAAATCAATACAAACAACAAAATACTTTGGAAAATAATTGTTGAAAATTAACCATATCATGTTCCTATATCTGAGAAATCCAATCCTAGATACACTCTACAGAAATATTTACATATCACCAAAATATATGGACTTCAGAGAACATTGAATGGATACAAACTTTTTAAAAAAGCAAGTCAATTTTATTCTTGATAGCACAATCATACAGTATTTATCCTTTTGTGTCATGCTTGCTTTGCTCAACATAATGTCCTCCAGGTTCATCCATGTCATATGTTCCACAACTTCATTTCTTCTTACTGCTTCATAATAATCCATTATGTGTATATGCAACAACTTATCCATCCATTCATTAGTTGATGAACACCTGGGTTGTTTCCACTTTTGGCTATCATGAATAATGCTGTTATGAATATTGGTGTGCAGATGTCTATTCTTGTCACTGCTCTCAGTTCTTCTGGGTATTTACCTAGCGGTGGTTTTACCAGGTCCCATGGCAAGTCTATATTCAATTTCCTTGGGAACTGCCAAACATTCCTAGAAATTGGCTGTATCAATCTACATTCGCACCGACATTGAATAAGTGTTCCTATCTCTCCACATCCTCTCCAATATTTATAGTTTACTGACCTTCCAATAGCGGCCAGTCTAAATAGGTGTGAAATGATACCTCATTGTAGTTTTGATTTGCATTTCCCTAATCCCTAGTGATGTTGAACATTTTTTTCATGTGTTTCTTTGCCATTTGTATACCTTCTTTGAACAGTTGTCTTTTCAAGTCTTTTCCCCATATTTTAATTTGATAGTTTGTATTTTTATTGCTGAATTGTATGATCTCTTTATATATCATGGATATTAATACCTTATCAAATATGTGATTGCCAAATATTTTCTCCCAATGAGATGACTGCCTTTTTACCCTTTTGACAGTGGGTGTAAGGTTTAAGAAACTGCAACCTACCACAGATCTTGAAGATAGGGTAATATGCTTTAAAGTCAAGAAGTGAGGAACCTCCAACTTCATTCTTCTTTTTAAAGACATTTTTGGCTATTCAGGGACCCTTAGTTTTCCAAATAAATATGATTTTTAGCTTTTTGATTTCTGCAGAAAAGGCTTTTGGGATTTTTATTGGGATTGCATTGAATCTGTAAATTAGTTTGGTTAGAATTGACATTTTAATCATATTTTATCTTCCAATCTATAAACATGGAATGTCCTTCCATTTATGTAAATCCTCCTCCGTTTCTTTTAGCAATGTTTTGTAGTTTTCTGAATACAGGTCCTTTATATCCGTGATTAAGTTTATTCCTAAAAAATTTGATTGTTTTAGTCACTATTGCAAGTGGAATTTTTTTTCTTATATCCTCCTCAGATTGCACTTCAGTAGTGTACAGAAACACGATTCTTTTTGCATGTTAACCTTGTATCCTGCCACTTTGCTGAACTCATATATGAATTCTAGTAGATTTGTTGTGGATTTCTCATGATTTTCTAGATATAATATCATGTCATCAGTGAATAGTGAAAGTTTTAGTTCTTCCTTTCCCATTTGAGTGCATTTTCATTGTCTAGCATAATTGCTTTTGCTAGAACTTCTAGCACAATATTGAATAATAATGGTGACAGTGGGCATACTTGTCTTGTTCCTAATCTCAGTGGGAAAGTTTTCAGTCTTTCAACTTTCAATAGAATGCTAGCTGAAGTTTTCTTAATATATACAATTAACCATATTGAGAGAGCTTTATTCTTTTCCTATCATTTGGAGTGTTTTTTTTTTTTGTTTTTTTTTTGTTTTTTTATAAAACAGCTTGCCTTTATTCCTCCCATATCCCCAACTGCAATCTGTTGATGAAGAAATCTCAGAAAGTGCTTTTTTTTATATATATATATTTATATATACATATATTTTAAGACGTGCTTAGATTACCCAAAATATTACACGGAACCCACTGGGATTCCCATGTTGCCCACATCCCACACCTCCCATCACATCCCACACAAACATCTCCCACAGTGTGGCCCACCACCCTCAATGAACTTACACATCCTGGAGCCTTGCCACCAACCATAGACCACAGTTCACACTGTAGACCACACTCTCTCCCACTCAGTTCTGAGTGGTGTGTGCTGATTTAAAATGGCCTACATCCATTGCCACAACAGTACTCAGGACAACCTCCAACTCCCAAAGAAGCCACTGTATTTCAACTGCTCGTCCCCTCCCTACCCCAAAAGTGTCAAGTAGCCACTGGCTCCACCTCAGTGTTATAATTTCTTGCATTGCTAGAATCACCATATGTGAACAAGAGAATACCATCAAGTCCAATCTAGTGTATTTTTTATCAAGAAAGAGTGTTGTGTTTTGTGAAATGCCATTACTGCATGAATTGAAAGGATTATGTAATTTTTCTTCAATTTCACAATGTGGTTTATTACACTAATTGATTTTCTTAGTTGAAACACCGTTGAATACTTGGGATAAAACCCACTTGATCGTGGTGTATAATTTTTTAAATGTGCTTTTGGATTTGGTTTGCAAGTATTTTGTTGAGGATTTTTAAATCTATATTGATTAGAGATATTGGACTGTAATTTTCTTTTTTCATACTATCTTTATCTGATTTGGTAATTTTGGCTTCAAAGAATGACTTTGGTAGCATTCTTTCCTTTTCAAATTTCGGTAGATCTTGAGCAAAATCATCATTCCTTCATCATTCAGTGATTGGCAGAATTCACCTGTGAAGCCACCTGGTCCCAGTCTTTTCATCTTTGGGAGGTTTTTAATGACTGCTTCAATCTTTTCACTTGTGATTGGTTTGTTGAGGTCTTCTATTTCTTCTAGGGCTATCACATGTTTCTTGTAATTTATCCATCTCATCTTCATTTTCTAGATTTTTGGCATACAGTTTTTCATCATATCATCTTAGGTTATCACTTATTCCTGTGAGGTGAGTGGTAATGTCTCTCCTTTCAATTCTGATTTTACTTATTTGCATCTTCTGTTTTTTTCTTTGTCAATCTAGCTAAGGGTTTGCTGATTTTGTTAATCTTCTCAAAGAACTAAGATTTGGTTTTGTTGATTCTCTCTATTGTTTCTTTGTTCTCAGTTTCATTTATTTTTGCTCTGATCTTTACTATTTCTTTCCTTCAGCTTCATTTGGGATTCATTTGCTGTTTTTTTGCTACTTCCTCCAGGTGTGCACTTAGGTCTTCAACTTTTAGCTGTTTCTTCTTTTTTAATATAAAACTCGAGGGCTATAAATTTCTTTCTTAGCACTGCCTTTGCGGTGTCCCATAGATTTCTATATGTTGTTTTCTTATTTTCATTCATCTCATATATTTGCTGAATTCTCTTGCAATTTCTTTTGTGATCCACTGATTGTTTAAGAATGTGTTGTTTGGGGAAGCGGCTGTGGCTCAATCAGTGGGGCTCCCGTTTACCATATGGGAGGCCCAGGGTTCGGTTCCTGGGGCCTCCTGGTGAGGGCGGGCCCGCCCGCACGGCGTGGTTGGCTGACCCAGCGAGCACGAGCAGCAAGGGGGGGATAAATGACTAAATAAATAAAATCTTTAAAAAAAAAAAAAGAATGTGTTGTTTGATTTCTATGTATTTATGAATTTTCTTTTTCCATCCATTATTGCAGACAACATATAGGTGACTCATATTTTTTTTAATCATTCTTTCATTTTATGTCTTTTGATTATGAGTTCAAGCAATTGTCTTTCAATATTATTACTGTAAAGGCATTATTTATTTCATCAATTTTGACATTTTCTTTCTGTTGTCATATGGTACTTTTGTCTATATTTTTATCTTTTAATTTACCCTTTCTAATAATCTTCATTTCTACACTTTGCCAAGTCTCTTGCCCTTGTTTTTACTTTCAGGTTGCAGCATTCCCTTTATTATCACTTGTAATTCTGGTCTTTCATAAAATATTCTATCCATTTTTGTTTGTCTGTGATGATTTTGAGCAGTTCTTCATTTCTGAAGGACAACTTTGCTGGATACATAATTGTTGGCTGGCAGTTTTCCCCTTTCAGACCTTCAATACATCATACAACTTTCTTCACTCCTCCATGGTTTTTGATGAGAAGTTGGCACTTAATCAGTTCAAGGTTCCCTTGTATGTGATCCTTTTCTTTCTTTTGCTGCTTTCAGATTCTTCCCATTATCTCTGATATTTTTCATGTGAAAAGTAGGTGTCTCGGGTATAGGTCTATTTAGAATTATTCTCTTTGGGGTCATTATCCTTGTATATTGATATTTATGTCTTTAATAAATGTTGGGAAGATTTCAGTCTATTTCATCAAATATTCTCTCTACCCCTTGTCCATTTTCTTCTCCTTCTGGGTCACAAACAATGCATATGTTTTTGCATTTCCCATTGCCTTTCTGTTCACTGAGACTCTGTTCCATTTTATTCATTCTATTCACTTTCTGTTATTCTGTCTTTTCCAGTTCAGATATTCTGTCTTTGAAATCACTTATTCTGTCTTTGAGCAATTCAATATGCTCTTATGTGCTCTAATTTATTTTTAATCTCATCCATCATATATTTCATTACCATAAGGTGCGTTTCTTATTTTTGCAGACTTTCCAATGGTTCTTTATGCTCACCAAGTGTCTTCTTAATATTCTCTATCTCTTTAGTCACATTTTCTTTTAATTCTTTAAATTGATTTCAGAGATTTGTGTGATTATCACTGCTTAATTTTCTTATATCCTGTATCTCTTCAGGATATTTTATTTGTTTTTTGGCTGGGCTATCTCTTCATGTTTCCTGTTATGGCTTGTAATTTTTTTCTGCTATCTAGGCATCTGAATATTTTTTTGAATTTACTCTGATGGCTAATTTCTCTTGCTTGTCTATTATTGTTTTTTACACAGCTCTTCTTTCATATTTGGTTCAACTTATCCAACATTTCTAAAACTGCCCAACTTAAGTTATCAAAATCATGAAAGGGACTCACTAATCAGCCACAAATTTTCTCCCAGAAGTTAGAGAACAGAGAGCCCCAAGTGCTGATTTCATTCATGCATTTTCAAGACTGGCCAGCAAATCGCACTATTTGACGCACCTTTCCATGGAGGTGTATATCTCTCCATTTTCCTTTGTTTTGGTCTGGCCAGATTCCAGATTCAAGGTGGACTCCACTGGCTGAATTCACTGAAGAAAAAACCCCAACTCCCCCACCCCTTTTCCTTGTAACAGCTGACTGGGAGGAAGACAGCTGCTCCCATCTCAGACAGATACAATGAGCCACAGGTTTTACTCCCACTTAATAAATGGGGATGGGCAAAGGGAGCCCTTCCCAGTGGCTGGGACATTTAATAATTCACAGTTTGTTGTTTCAGGTTCTTATTCTTTCAGTTTGGCACTCTCCTAGGAGTTGTGAAGCACTCTCCTGGTCTGCTGATCCCCAAAGCAGGTATTTCAGGCAGCTTTTGGCTCTTTCTTTGTTGTTTTTGTAAGTGAGCTGAGCCTTGCTTACCTAATCTGATGCCATCTGTTCACAATTCCTCAGCTACAAACTTAATAAGTCAAATATAGAATGAATAAATAGATGATGGTATATTCATACAATAAAACACCAACAATGAAATTAAGGAATTATCACTGCCTATGATATGGAAAAGTGCCACAATCTCATAGTATAATAATGCAGAAAAAAGAATACAGAAAGAGCAATTTTTATATGATTACACAGGTATGAAGTTTAAAATAGATAAATCTAAATATGTTATTAGATGTTAGGATTGCAGTTACTTTAGGAGACTAGAGGAAGGAATGTTTTGTGTTACTGCAAATGTTGTATTTCATGATCTATATGGTGGTGATATGGGCATGTTCATGTAAAAGTTCACTCAGTGCAACTTATGATTGTGTATTTTCTAAATGTGAACTAAATTTCAATAAAATTCCATTAAAATAACATTAGTTCAATAATTACTAAATCAATGCATTATTTGAAGACTATTTATAAGAATAAATGGCTACAATTTAAATATCAGAGGTTCAAAATTAATGAGCTAAGCATTCAAAATAAGAAACTAAATAATTGATAGTATACAAACAAAATAGTAACAATATAAAAATGAATGAAAAAATAGAAAACAAACATGCAACCACAATATAAACTTATTAAGAATTTTACTATGTGTGCACAATTTCTTATACACAATTCCCCACCCCCAAATTATCTGAATACCTTTCTTTCTTTTAAGTTTGAAGGAAAACTATATTAATTTAAGAATATTTATAAAATTTATGCATCTCTTTTACTGTTAATACTCAAACATGCTTGATTATGAAGTCCTACCTTAGATGCTATTGTGATTTAACATAATATAAATTCATATACCACACAATTTTCTAAGCCTCTTAAAAATTTGAATTTACAAACAAATATTGACCAATGTATATCACATAAATTACTATGAAATGGCATTTGAGAAGACACCTACAGTTAATATCAAATCTATTCAAATTCATAAAAATTTAAAAAATTAAAACATGACACACCAGTAGTGATTCAGGAATTTGAAGAAAATCTGAAAGTTTCAGTAAGCATTTAAAATAAATTTAAACAGTTTTTAAAATATAAAACACCAGTTATACAAACTTATATAGCAGGTTTTACTAAATATTGAAGGAACAGTTCATTGAGATCCTCTAAATTCCTACAGAAAAAAATTAAGTAGAATGCTTTCTAATTAACTTTATAAAAGAGTATAACCTTAATATCAAAACAAAATAAGAAAGGAATTATAGTCTAATCTCACTCATGAATATAGATGTAAATTCCAAACACAATATTAACAAAGTGAAATAATCTCTATATGACAATTCATGGCTGATATATATTTACCAAAAATAGATCCTTCTAATTTAGGCACCTACATGCTAATTGAGAAAAATATGTAAGATTCTTTCTCAAAAAATTTTTTAAAATGAGGTAGAAATTCTTAGCAGAAAATTTCTTAGTATAAGAAAATTTCTCACATCTGATACAGATTATCTGAAAGAGAAAAAGTAAACTTAGATTAAACTTTTCAATGTTGAGAAAATAAAAAAATATTTCACTTAATCAGGAACAAGTCAAGCATAACTATTGTCACCCTTTTAACCAATGTTGTTCTGGAGGTCCTGGTATCATAGTATGATAAGAATAGTTTTAAAATTCCAAAAATTTCAAAGGAAATTATAAATCTGTTATTCAAAATTGATGTGAATATCTACATAGAAAAAGAAATGTGGCTATAGTATTAGAATTATGAAGTGACTAATAGAAGTTTTAAGACATAGGACGTCTCAGCACAATCTCATTGATTGCCACTGTACACAGAGCCTCAAACAGCAGGGCTCCTGAGGGTTCTAGAGAAATCTAGATATTATGAGAAGAGCAGACAAGATCAGGAATTTGGCACCCTGTCAGTGGGCCTTACTTTGGAATATAAGCTCTACAATGTAAAGGGTTAAACTCATTTATGATTTCCCTACACATCACTCTTCTGCCCCTTTTATTTGAACTTAAAATTAGCTCTATACTTATTAAATATATGTCCCAGAGACTCAAATTTTTGGTCTGTTCATTTGCCAATTGAGCCCTGAATCTCAGCAAAGTTTCAACTCATACTCTCCAGTTCATTGGACTTGCTCAGTACAAAAAACAAAAGGATGATGATGGACAACAGCCATCCCAACAGAGAATCTATAACTGTAAGCAAGACAGTTGCTTCCATCTGTCCCATGGGACCTAAGCCCTCTGTTAATCTAAGACAGAGTAGGCATCACCTTCCCAAAATCCTCAAGGTTGAAGAATGAACAAACAAATGGGATAAATGCAATTATAATCTAAAATAAACTTATTATTATTTTAGCAGTGGAATAACTTGTATCATTGATATAAAGGCAGTGGTCACAAGAGGTTCTATGGGGAAGCAGATGGAAGAATAGCTGTAACATGGGGTATTTTGGGACATTAGAATTGTCCTGAATGACATTGCAATGATGGATACAAGCCATTACATAATTTGTCAAAACCTATAAATTTGTGCAGTGCAAAGTTTAAAGTATAATATAATCTATAATCCATGGTTAGTAACAATGCTTCAAAATGTTTCATCAATCAAAACAAATGTACCACATTAATGAAAGATGTTGTTAATGGTGTATAATGTGGGAAAGGAAAGGGCTTGGTATATGGGAATCCCCTATATTTTTAAAGTAACATTTAGGTAATCTAAAGCTTCTTAAAATATATATGTATGGAACCAAGATGGTAGCAGAGTAAGTGGCTCCTGGAGTCAGCTTATGTTACAGAGCAGTTAGTAATCACCCAGAGCTTACAAAAGCACATGTATGGGGACCCCAGGATTCATGAGTAGAGGTCTCCACACAATGGAGGTCAGTGCCCATGGAGCAAGCTGCCTTGCGACCTATCCCATGGCTGGAGTTGGAAGCTCCATTTCCCAAAAAATTGTGTAGGAAGACACAGTGTGGCTAGGCTAATCCTAGGAACAACTAAACTTTGAGCCTCTCCATGTCAGAAGGAGGCTGGTAGCTGAAATTTTGACTCTGCCTCCAGCCTGAGGGTAAGCAGGACTCATTGAAAATCACAGTGTTGGTAGGAACTGGATTCTTTCTACCCAAATTGGACTGCAGTCCCAGCCTAGGTTCCAGCCCCACCTCCATCAGAGAGGAAGCTGGTGTGATCTGCACCAGGCTCTCCTGGCAACTGCAGATGCTCTCTGCTGGCACAAACTGAATGGTCAGACACTTGGGGCTGCATGACTTCACCCCAATAGGATAGGAGAGGTACTGGGTATCCTCAGCCTCTCTGGGCAATGGCAGGAGTTTTTATCCCACACAAACTGGTTTGTTGAATGCCTTTGAGTCCATCTCCACCTCTGTCCCCTCCTAGGTTAGGAGAGGTCTGGAATTCCCCCACACTCTCAGGCCCTCTATAGGCACTTTTGGCCTGTGCAAACTTGACCATTGGGCACCTGTGGCTCCACCCCATCCCCAACAGGACAAGAGATGGACAGTGTTTGCCCAGCCTCTTTGGGTAACTGCAAGTGCTTTTGGCCCACTCAGACTGGCTGGTGGGTACTTGTGGATCCACCCTCACCCCTCCAAATAGGAATGGAAGAGGCTGGTATTTCCACAGCCTTTCTGGGCAACAGCAAACTTTCAGCTTTCACGGACTGGACTATTGGAAGTCTATGGATCCAGCCCCACCCCCAATAAGATGGGAGGTGTCTGGTGTCTCCACAGCCTCTCCAGACAATGGGAGGTACTTTTGACCTACAGGGACTAAACTGTTGGATGCCTGTGGATCCAACCCCATGCCTTAATAGGATAGGAGGGGG
>JAKSZT010038598.1:151279-166534 GCA_026826555.1 Tolypeutes matacus
AAATATCATTAAGATGTCAATTTTACCCAAAATGATATACAGATTCAATACAATCCCAATTAAAATTCCACCAGCATTTTTTAAACAAATGGAAAGCACAAAAATCAAATTTATCTGGAATGGTAAAAGGCCATGGATAGCCAGAAACGTCTTAAAAAGGAAAAGTGAAGTTGGAAGCCTCCCACTTCCAGACGTTAAATCATATTTCCTAGCTATAGTGGTAAAAACAGTATGCTATTGGCATAAAGATAGACACATAGACCAATGGAACCAAATAGATGGGTCAGAAATAGACCTCACATCTATGAGCAAGAGGTTTTTGACAAGCCTATCAAACCCATCTGTTGTCGACGGGCAGGATGAGGGGGGAGCGCCGGGAGGTAGTCGGCGTTCCCGGGGGCCTTGACGGCGAGGTGGGTATATGGTGGGAAGAACCACAGCGGAGACGAGGTAAGCATGCAGGTGCTTTATTGAGGAAGTGCACAGCCTTTTATAAGTAGGGTGAGGGGTGGAGTAGGGGGTAGGGCATGAAAAAAGGAGGAATTACGTGTTAGGCTAGGATTGGGCACAGTTGGTGCTAGGGAGGGTTTGTTATCTGTGGAAGGCGGGAAGGTTTCGCGGGCGCGGGAACAGGGTGAGCTACTTCCTCAAAGAAGGCTAGATATAGGATCAGGCTTGTTCTTTGTTGTCGGTCGGCCATTTTAGCTTCACCTCTTTCTGGCTGCCTCCAACACCCATCCCACTGGGACAGAACAGATTATTCAACAAATGGTGCTGGCAGAACCGGATATCCATAGCCAAAAGAAAGAAAGAAGACCCATATCTCACATCTTTTACAAAAATTAACTCAAAATGGATCAAAGACCTAAATATAAAAGCAAACAATAAAGCTCCTAGAAGAAAATGTAGGGAAACATCTTCAAGACCTGGTGGTAGTGTTATAACCCAGGAGATCGACCACACTCAGACTTTAACCACTTTTATGAAGTTTATTGAGCTAAGCCCGTGGGCGTCTGCAGCACCTCTCATGCAGGAGAGAACTGCAGCACCCAGGTTTTAAAATGGCTCCTTTTTATAGGGGGTTGCTGTCGCAGTTTGCAAGCAAGCGGGATAAACAGAAGCGGATTTTGGCAGTTAGCTAGCGTTTGCACAGAATGCCCTGATAGCCTGGGGCACAGCTGCAGGGTTGAGATGTCCTTGCAGGATTGTTCAAAGGAGAGGAGGTTGTATGCTTGTCTGTCCTTGCGAGATTGTTCAAGGAAGGGGAGGTTGTGTGCTTTTCAGATAAGACACTTAGGAGACAGTGGGAAACTTTTCTTTTCTACGTTACTCTGGTTGCCATGAAGGCCTATGGGTAGGCTAATTTACGGTTCAACATTTCCCACTTCTCTTCTTAGTGGGTCAAATCATTGACTCATCATAGTGGTCTCCAGTCGTTGGCAGGTGTTGGTAGGGTTGGGCTAATACCATTAGTTTGACCGATTGGATTCTGTCCTTGACAAAAGCTACAAGCCTATTGATAATGATAGGTCCGCAAGTGAGACCCAAAAGTAACAGTATGAGAGGGCCTACTAGGGCTGAAATTAAAGTAGTCAGCCATTGACACCAATTGAAAAGGTTCTGAAACCAAGACTCAGAGGATTGTTCTTCTAGATCCCTCTCTCTGAGTCTCTTTTGTAGTTCTTGCATTGATTGTTTAATAATTTTTGAATGGTTTACATAAAAACAGCAGGCTTCTCCGAGGGCGGCACATAAGCCACCCTGTTTCAGAAACAGTAAATCTAGTCCTCTTCTGTTCTGTATAGCTACTTCTGCTAAGGAGTTAACTTGTTTTTCAAGATATTGTACTTGGGTCTGAAGGAGAGCGACATCAGCAGAGAAAGTAGCTGAAAGTTTTCTAATACCAATGTCAGAGGTAATCATGGCCCCAGCTCCTATGGCTGCTGGACCTGCAATCCCTAAGGTGGCTAAGATAGGGACTAGAATTGGAGTCCTTTTTTGTAGTCTAAAATGTTGATCCTGAGCTAGGAAGTGGGCAGTACCTGAGGGTCCAGCATATAGGGGAATGATATAAACACCAATACATAGGTCAGAAGCATTACTAGGGGCAATACAGCGGGTGATATCAGATAAGCAGGCAAACCAGGTACCATTGGGGGTGATTAAAGTCCAAGTGGATCCTGCAGCAGTAAGGGGGACAGTGTTTAGGCAATTGTCTTTATAAGGTGAGTTGTCTATGGAGTAGCTGCCGCTGGTGAAACAGATACCTTGTCCTTGGGGATCGCTGAGGGTGAGTTTTTTTCTGATGAGAACAATCAGACAGGATACCAGTCCCAAAGTTGTCGGCATCAGTGTAGGAGACGTTCCGGGGGGCCATTTCTCCCATCAGGTTGGCACGAATCCCCACGTAGTATGATGGTGCCGGATCGACGCAGACCCAACACTCAGTGGAGATGGCCGGCTGAGTTTCATTCAGAAGGGAGAAAACAGAGTCTAGCATAGTTAGCAAAGAATTACTAAAGAAGTTCAATGGGTGCGATAGTGCTAGGAGTTGGGGATTATGGGAGGTGGTCTCCCATAGATTATTTCAAAAGGGGTTAAATGTTTCAAATAAGGGGTACATCTGAAACATAGTAAGGCGAAAGGGAGAAGACTTACCCAACTCTCTCCAGTCTCTAATTTTAATTTAGTTAAAGTCTCCTTTAAAGTCCTATTCATCCTCTTTACCTGTCCTGAGCTCTGAGGCCTGTAAATGCAATGTAATTTTCAGTTTATTTTAAGTGCCTCGGCTAGACTTTTGGATATCTTGGCTATGAAAGCCGGGCCATTGTCGGACCCCAACGCCAAGGGTAAGCCAAATCGTGGGAGGATTCCTGTCAGGAGGTGCCTGGCGACTACATTGGCAGTCTCATGCTTGGTGGCAAAAGTTTCAGTCCATCCGGAGCAAGTATCTATAAAGACCAGGAGATATTTATAGCCGTATTTGCTTTTTCCAATTTCAGTAAAATCTAATTCCCAATGTTTCCCTGGTTCATGGCCTCTGATTCGGACCCCTACACTGCGAGAGATTGGAGGCCCTGGGTTGACCTGAGCGCATGCTGAGCAACGGGTTACCTCTGAGTTGGTGATGGTCTTCAAATCTTTTGCCCAGTGAAGCACCTGGGTCAGAGCAATTAGTTCTGCTTTCTGAGCGGAGGGTCCTTGGGGCAAGGCCTGTGACCAGAGTACTTGATTTTCCGTGGTCACTGCTGCGCCTGCATATCTCAGTCCATCTTTCAGATAACTGCTTCCATCAGTATAAAGCTCGTAGTCTGGGTTTTCTAGGGGAGTGTCCCAGAGGTCAGGTCTAGATCCAGTGATAGTCTCTAAAATGTCCAGGCAATCATGGACAATTTCTCCATATTTAGAATCTAGCAACAGAGTAACTGGGTTGAGAGCCATGGACTTAGAGAAAGTGACTTGAGGAGGATTTAGTAGCAGCACCTGATATTGAGTAAGACGCACATTCGAAATCCATCAGTCAGGTGGGGATCTAAGGAGGGCCTCAGTGGTGTGGCCCCCGATAATCTCCAAGTCCTGGCCCAAGGTCAATTTTTGTGCTCCCTTGACAAGAAGGGCGGTCGCAGCTATCGCTCTCATGCATGATGGCCATCCTGCAGCTACAGGGTCTAGTTGCTTGAAGAGATAGGCCACTGGGCGTTTCCAAGGCCCTAAGGTTTGAGTGAGGACCCCTTTGGCAATCCCCTTCTTTTCAGCTACAAACAGCTGAAAAGGTTTCGTGATGTCGGGTAGGGCTAAGGCAGGGACTGAGGCTAAGGCTTGCTTGAGGGCTATAAAAGCCTGTTCTTCTTTTCCGAGTTCAATGAAAGTTAGGGTCCTTTCCACCTGTGCAGGCATATAAGGGTTTTGCAATTTCAGCAAACCCAAGTATCCAGAGCCTGCAGTAGCCTACCGCCCCTAGGAATTCCCGTACCTGGTGCTTGGTGGTTGGAGTTGGGATATTCAGGATAGCTTCTATCCGTCCCAGAGATAGGGTCCTCTTACCTTCTTCCAGATGGTAGCCCAAATATGTGGCTTTTCGCACGCAGATCTGAGCCTTTCTCATGGACACCCGGTAGTCGAGGCGTGCTAGTTCAGAGAGCAGTTCCTTGGTGGTGATTAGGCAATCCTCTTCTGATTCTGCTGCAAGAAGAAGGTCATCTACATATTGCAAAAGAGGTACCTGAGGGTGGGATTCCCTGAATCCCAGGAGGTCTTGGCTCAGGGCTTCATCAAAGATGGTTGGAGAATTCTTGAATCCTTGTGGGAGTCTAGTCCAGGTTAGCCTGCCTGAAAATCCCCCTTCGGGGTCTGTCCACTCAAAGGCGAAGATGGGTCGGCTCTGAGGGGCCAATGGTAAGGTGAAGAAGGCATCTTTCAGGTCCAGTACAGAATAGAAAGTCCGTCCTGGAGGCAGAGAGCTCAGAAGGGTATAAGGGTTAGGTACAGTGGGGTGAATGGTTTCAACCCTCTTATTGACTTCTCTTAGTCCTGTACTGGTCTATAATCTTCGGTCCCTGGCTTTTTACTGGTAAAAGGGGGGTATTCCAGGGTGATTGGCAGGGAGTCAGTATCCTCACTTCTCTTAATCTCTTGATATGTTTCGCTATGCCTTCCCTTGCCTTCTGAGGTATAGTATTGCTTGACTTGGATGGGGAGAGCAGTACTCACGAGTTGCACAATGATAGGGGTTGATGCAAAGCCAATCCTGGTGGGTTGCTCTCTGCCCAGACCCCGGGGATTTTAGTAAGTAGTTCTTGGATATAGCTTTCTCCTATAGCCCCCTTGGGCTCTTGTTCAAATAGAATATATTCTTTGGAGATAGGGACAGTTAACATAATTGATTGAGGGAGCTGATCTCCCAGTTGCAAAATTGTTTCCCCATCTTTAAAAGAAATGGTTGCCTTTAATTTCCGCAGCAAGTCTCGGCCTAAGAGGGGGTATGGGCATTCTGGCATTACTAAGAAGGAATGGGTAACAGTACCCTTTCCTAAGTCAGTAATTTGGGCTTGAGTCCAGGGGTAAGATTTAGGTTTTCCTGTTGCCCCTATAATAGAAGTCTTCTGGGATGAAAGTTCCCCAGTTGTCTCTTGGAGAACTGAAAAGGTGGCCCCCGTGTCTACTAGGAATTCAGTTGGCTTCCCTTCGACTGTTAACTTTATCATGGGTTCCTGGGGGCCAAGCACGAAGGAACCCTGACCCCCTCAATCTTCAGTTTCTACTAAGAGGCGGGCTGGTTCCTTAGGTTCCTGAGCCCTTCTGCCTATCAACTTAGGGCAATCCTTTTTCCAGTGCCCCATCCCCTTGCAAAAGGCACATTGGTTCTTCTTTAGGTCTCCTCTCTCCGGCCGTCCCTTGGAGGGATGGGGTTTCCGGGTTGGTGCTGCCAGCAAGATTCGTGAGAGCTGCTTGGTCTGCTCCCGAATAGGATCTTCTCTATTTTGGAAAACTTTCTGAGCTATTTCTACCAATTCACTTCTGGCTTTTCCTTCAAACCCTTCTTGCTTTTGAAGTTTTTTTTCTAATATCTGGGGCCGACTGAGAGACGAACGCCATGTTTACCATTCATCTGTTATTTTCATCTTCTGGGTCTAAGGGGGTGTACATTCGATATGCCTCCAATAATCTCTCTAAGAAAGCAGCCGGGGACTCGTCCTTACCCTGCATGACTGCACTAACCTTAGTTAAATTAGTAGGCTTTTTAGCTGCAGCCCTTAGACCCCTAAGTAGAGACTGGCGATAGTGGCACAAGGCTGTCATCCCTGCATCAGTGTTAGGGTTCCAACGAGGAGGACTTGAAGGGAGTAATTCCTCTAATTCATCCCTCCTAGTCTGGGAGTCCCCCTCATTGTCCCCCAAGATAATCTTAGCAGCCTCCTAATGGATTCCCTCTCTCTCCTCAGAAGTGAATAAAGTTTGTAAAATCTGTTGACAATCATCCCAGGTAGGCTGATGAGTGTGGAAAATAGTTTCTAAAAGCGAAATCAGCCTCTGGGGGTCCTCTGAAAAAGGAGGGTTCTGGTGTTTCCAATTATAGAGATCAGAGGTGGAAAATGGGACATAAATCATTCGAGTATGGCCCGGAGGCGCCCTGGTTGAGGAGGAACTTCCCTGAGCGGCAACGGGGCACTGAAGAATCAGGCCCTGGTGGAGGGGGCTGATAGAGAGATCCCCCTCTTGTGTGGAGAGGACTCTGGACTTCCCCTTGGGGCGAGCGCCCTGGGGCCTGTTGCTGCGAGGGAGTTCTTGGGCAAGGCAGGGGGTCAAATAAGCTTTCAGCTATATCATCAGTTTCCCCAGGCAGAACAGGATATAAACGGGGTTTCTATTTCTCTGGTTTCTCATCTTTCTTTTCTTTCGGGGGACCCCGTGCCCCTCGAGGTTTCAGGGCAGTTACTAAAATGGTTTTTCTGCCTACCCTTGCATACATATCCCCCTTCCCTGGTTTCTGGCATTTCTGAATATAATCTACTTTATCATACACAATGTCAATCTAAACACCTATATAAACCCTCTGGTCGGGGTGGGGAACCCCATAAACAACAGACCGTACAGCAAACAACAGAGATAAATCAAATGAGCCTTCCGAAGTCCAGTCTATTCGGAAGGCTGGCCATTCAAGTTCACAGAGGGTCCGTAGGAAGCCTGGATCTGCTGGCTTCCCATAGTCACAGGATCTCTTAAAGAAATCAGAAAAATTAGCAAGAATGCATTCAAGAGGAGTCCGCGGAGTGGATTTTCCTTGTCCCATCCTGTCAGGGTTGAAACAGTTAAAACACCAAGAAACACTGAACATAGACAGACAAACGAACGAAACACTGAACATAGACAGACAAACGAGCAAAACACTGGAGACTAGTCTCACTCCCACTCACACAACAAATACCAAAGTGAAACCTAACAGTTTCCAAAATCAGGAGAGGGCGTTCCGTCCCTGATTCGGGGTGTGCAGTACCGCGGCGTGCCGCCTGCAACAGCCCCCACAAATGCTCCGGAGCCAACACAAAAGGGAGAATCCCTTACCAGATTCCTCGAGGCCACCGTCCTAGTCCGAATCTGATCACGAATTAAAAGCAAAGGCGAGGAAGTGGAGGCACTTCCCGCTTAGTCTGAGGAGGTCGACCCCAATTAAGGGGGACCTCGCGGTTGATCTCGCTGGGGCCTCCAAATGTTATAACCCAGGAGATCGACCACACTCAGACTTTAACCACTTTTATGAAGTTTATTGAGCTAAGCCCGCGGGCGTCTGCAGCACCTCTCATGCAGGAGAGAACTGCAGCACCCAGGTTTTAAAATGGCTCCTTTTTATAGGGGGTTGCTGTCGCAGTTTGCAAGCAAGCGGGATAAACAGAAGCGGATTTTGGCAGTTAGCTAGCGTTTGCACAGACGCTAGCTGTGCCTGGGGCACAGCTGCAGAGTTGAGATGTCCTTGCAGGAGGGGAGGTTGTATGCTTGTCTGTCCTTGCGAGATTGTTCAAGGAAGGGGAGGGTGTGCTTTTCAGATAAGACACTTAGGAGACAGTGGGAAACTTTTCTTTTCTACATTACTCTGGTTGCCATGAAGGCCTATGGGTAGGCTAATTTAGGGTTCAACAGTAGGTGGTGGATTCTTAAACCTTACACTAAAGGCATGAACAATGAAAGAAAACATGGATAAATGAGACCTCCTCAAACCTAAACACTTCTGTGATTCAAAGGACTTCCTCAAGAAGGTGAAAAGACTGCCCACTCAATGGGAGAAACTATTTGGAGACCACATATCCGCTAAGGGTTTTATTTCCATTCTATATAAACAGATAATACAACTCAACAAAAAAAAGAGGAAGCAATCCAAATAAAAAATTGGTAAAAGATTTAAATAGACATTTCTCCAAAGAGGAAATACAAATGGCCAAAAAGCACATGAAAAATATTCCATATCACTAGCTATTAGGGAAAAACAAATTAAAACAACAATGATATATCATCTAACACTGCATAGACTGGCCATTATTAAAAATCAGAAAACAGCAAGTGCTGGAGAGGACATGGAGAAATAGGAAAACTCCTTCAGTATTGCTGGAGTATAAAATGGTGCAGCCTCTGTGGAGGACAGTTTGGCAGTTCTTCAGGCAGCTCGGTATAGAACTGCCATATGATCCAGCAATTCCTTTACTAGGAATATATCCAGAAGAACTAAAAACTATGACACAAACAGACATCTGCACATCGATGTTCATAGTGGCATTATTCACAAATTCCAAAAGATGGAAACAATGCAAGTGTCCATCTACCAGTTAATGGATAAATAAAATGTGGTAAATACATATGATGGAATACTATGCAGTAAGAAGAAATGAAATTGTGACACATGTGGTAGCATGGATGAATCTTGACATTTTACTAAGCAAAGTAAGCCAAACGCAAAGGGAAAAACTTTGCATGGTCTCATGAATGTGAACCAAATATGAAGAATAAACACATGGAGTTAAAACCTAGAGTATAGATTATTAGAACATAAGAGGAGGGTTGAAAGAACTACTGATGCTTAATGTATGTAGAAGCTTTAAATAACTTGACTGTGAAAGGATAGAAATGGAAAGAGTTGATGGTAACACATTATACTGAATAGCAACTGGTTTATAAATGGGATTGTGGCTGAAAAGGGTAATCTGAGGAAGTAAAGGTCAATGAAAAGAAAGCTAAAGAAAAATTTAGGGACTGAATAACACAGTAAACCCAGAGGTGGATGAGAATTGTGGTTGAGGGTATGAATGCAAAATTGTCCTTCTGTGAGGTAGAGCAGATGTACATCACTATTGAAGGGTGGTGGGTATGTGGAGAAGCATGGGAAAACTACAATTGATGTAACCTATAGACTGTGGTTAACAGCAATTCTATAATATTATTGCATCAATGTCAAAGATGTACTATGTTGATAATAGAGTTGTATGGAAAAAGTGTGCCAAATATATGCTATGGACCATGGTTGGTGGTAATAATCTGATTATATTATCTCATAATCTGTAACAAATATTCCATCACGGTGTGGTGTGTTGGTGAAGGGGTGTTGTACTGAAATTCTACACTTGTGTATGATTGTTTTGCAAGTTCACAACCTCTGTAATAAAAAATATATATTTTTAAAAAATACAGTGAATTGGTGGAAAAATTCACCGAATCTAAGTTAGGGACTATATTTAGTAGTAATATTTTGACAGTGTTCTTACATAGTTTGTAACAAATATTTCACAACAATGAAAGGTGTTTGTGGAGGGGTGATGTATGAGACCCCTTAAGATATTATGTATGTTTATTTTGTAAGTTCACAATCTTTACTATACCCTTATTGTTTAGCATGTTCATGTATGAATGATATGCTTCAATAAAAAATATATTTAAAAGAAGTGAAAGGATGGAAAATGAGGACACTAATAAATGTTAATAAGAAATAAAAACAGAAAAAACAATACATATATGTATGTGTATATATATGTGTGTGTGTATATGTATATCATATATGTATATATATATATATATATATAAAAGATAAGGACTAATATTCAAAAGCCATTTTCATTTTGAAACTGCTCAGAACCATCTTCGCTTAACTGTATCTTTTGTAATTTTTCCTATCTAACTTCTCTTCTTGTGTTTGTTTTCCAAGTGGCCAACAGAAATTATACAACCTGAGCATGTGCAGAAATACAGAATGGCATCCTTAGATGACTTTGGAGATACTAACAAAAAATTGTCCCTCTCAGAACCAAAGCTGCATGAATCAGGAGGCATCATCAATCCAATTTGAGAGATCCTTCAACAAGGGAAATTCAGTCTGGACCCTGTCTTACCATACATGAAAAAAATCTGTGCCTAACCAATCAAACCAAAGCAAGCTATCTTTCCTTATACTAACACCCACCTCCTTTCCCAATAAACTCTCCCTTACCCCTCAAGTCAGGGAGACAGATTTGAGCCTTGAGTCTTACCTCTTAACCCATTATTGGTTGAACTTGCAATAAAGCTCTTTCTTTTCTCAAAAGCTTGAGTCTTAGAATTGAATCCTGTTTGGATTGGGCAGGAAGATTTTGTTCAAAAATGATTTCTGTGTATGAACTATCAACAGAAAATAAATCTTTACAAAATACAATTTACAATAGAAAACAAACATGCTTTAAAGTACTCAGAAGAAAATATCACAGTATAGATACAAAATTATAAAGTTTTTAAAAAAGGCATGATAGTGACTTAAGGAAATAAGGAACAGCTATACCTTCTTAAAAGAGAGATATTATATTGACTAGAAGTCATATTTTCAAAAATTGGTTTACAGATTCAGTGCAGTTGCAGTTACTATCTGAGAAGTATTTCTCATGTAACTTATTGAGCTTATTCTAAATATATGTGGAATATCAAAGGGAATTTAGGCCATGCCAAACCAAAAAGATAAAGATGAATACCATCATTTATAATATATGAGTAAAGCAATATTATATTAGCACAGGAACAGAAATATTAGTCCAGTATAACAAAATAACAAAAGTATTTCAGGAATAATCATGTATGATGGTGATATATGACAGAGGAAACTGCAGATTAGTAGTTGGATAATGACCAATAATGATCAATTATTCACACTAAAAAAAATCATCTTCCATATAGGAAAGAAAAAAGAGATTTTATTCTCATATCACGGCATATAAAAATTCATTTCCCCATAGATTATGTATTTAAAATTAAAAGGCAAATGAACCCCTCTGAAAAAAATTATAACAATACAATTTTACTGTTATCATTAAGAAAGTGTTTAATAAAACAAAAGATAACAGTAAAAATTGTGAATTTTAATGTTTCAAATTAAGATGCTTGTTTATTAAATCTTGATCATATAGTGAAGAAAAAAAATTCCTAAACTGATAGAAGGTTTTTAAACTTAGTGTTCAAAATATGTAAACACTCCCAAAGAGATAAAAGGTAAAAAAAAAAAAAAATTTGGAAAAATGGTCAAAGATGAAAACAGACATTTTACAGGAGAGAACATACAAAACATCTGTAAACATCAGAAAAGATGTTTATTAATCATAGAAATAAATATTAAAATCAGAATGTAAAGATTTAACCCTCATCTGTTGGCAAATTTAAAGTTATAAAAGACCATGTGGTTGCAAGGATATGAGACTTGGAAACACTCATATAATGCTTGTGAAAGTCTTAATTTCACCATTTTAGAGGTATTAAATTAAATGTATGCATTTCCTATGACTACCCAATTCAAATATTATTTATATACATCTAGAGATCCTCTTATAGATTTCCACAGAGATAATTTCAATAATGTTCATCATAGCCTTATTTGTATTAGCAAAATAATAATTAAAATAAAGAAAGGAAAGAAAATGAAAGACAAATCATTTGTACAATAATAGAAGAATGAGTAAATAGTATCTTCTTCAAACAAAGAAATACTTCAGAAGGAAAATGAGTTATGTAAACATATGCATCGAATACCTGAAACTGAAAAATACAATTTTGAGGGAAAGAACTCATTCACAACTGATTCCAGGTCAAAAACAGGGAACATTAGAAAATATATTGTTCCAAGATCTGCATTAGTTCCATCAATGTAAAATTAAATATGAGATTTATTAATGCATAATTCAGGAAGTATTTACTTTTGAATGGGAGGGAGGGTATACATTGGAGAAGTGTCTTCAAGACACTTTGAAGGTTCTGATGGTGTTTTATTTCTTAACCACTTTTGTGATATAAAAGAGTCTATCTTAGTTTGAGTGACTCTCCCTTTATATAAATATAGATAGTTATAGAAATAGAAATATTTATATAAACACTCACAAACTCACATATATAACTATTTAAAAATATATATTTACAATTAAAATTATAAAACACAATGATATTTTGAAAAGCAGATATTTTGCTGATAAAAAGTAGTGAATTATACAAGTAGCTGCAAAATTGACCCAGAAGTCATTGTAAAATATTATAGAATACTTTGTGTTGTTTCAAAGCCATTGGGAAGAAATAGCATATACATTTTTATAAGTGGAATTCTAGAAGTTGAGGAACATTAATCAAAAGAAGAATTTTAGAAAAAGAACTTGAATTTAAGAAGGTGGAGAAGCATCAAATGCTTCAGAAAATCAACTTGAATTTAAGAAAGACAAAATTATTCAGACGTATATTGATCATCCACCGATATCCACTGATTGTCAATCACAAAAGCTGAAAATAGAACAATACATAATAAACTCTAGTGAAATGTCTGGATTTTTAGACTTGAAATGTATAGACCCTCCACTGAGGCTGTGCTGAAACCTGATCCTTGCTATTGGCCAAGAAGCAATCGGGCATGATGAGAATATATCAATTATTAAGAAAATAAGCATTATTTTGAAAAGAAAAAGCTTCAGGTGACTTTATTCTGCCACCTCCAATCAAATAGAATCCATTCTCCTCTTGAAAAGAGGAAGGGACTTATGTTGTTCATTTAGAACTTTCAGAGTATTTGGGTGTTCACGATTCTCAAACTCAATCTCAAATATCACTATTTCGGCACCCCATTTTTCCAGGATTCTTTTGACATAAGAGACTCTAGAGGTTGTATAGTTAGTGTCCTTTACAGTCCTGCCACACTTACATCCAATTCTCAGTCTGATTTTTCAGCATGACTTACTTTTTGGATTCTGGACAACTTAGCTCCAACTGAGTTATAGACACCCCTGGCTTTCAGAGCATTTCTTAAATTGCTGTAGGACAAATATTACTACCATATCCTTTACATTATGCTTCTGATATCAATACCAGGCAATGCTACAATCCTTAAATTTATATATTCTTCCCTTGCCATTCAGGCTCCACAATCATTGGAAATCCCAATGCCCATCACTTGTCATCATTGCATCTCAGTGAGCAAAAATGAGATACTTTGATTTAGTGCTCTTCATTTAGAATATAGATGTAGAGGATTTTAGCCTGTAGAGAAAACTCTGACTTATGGAAAATGGAAACAGTGGAAATTCTTCTCTCTTCTCCTGATTGTGTGAAACATAGTAATCTACACAAATGTTCAGAACACATTCCAGTAATATGGAGGAAACATTTATCCTAACACCAAAGAGAGGCCAGTTGGGAAATGCACACTATTATTGTTTATCTCCTCCTCCCTGCCTTCTTTTAATTTTCTCTCCCTATTGAATTTTAGCTCGTAAGTTTTTTCTCACTTTCTTTTTCTTGGGAACCCTAGGTTAAGATATTTAATATCAGAAGTAACGTAGGATGCAGATCTATACTATGGAATTTTATATTTAGTTTCTCTCAGGTCTGAGAGCAATAGGGTCTTCGTTGTTATCGGAATTGGTGGTAATCCTCCCTGACATATGGTGGCATCACAGTTACCATGGATTCAAAGGAAGGAATCCAAGAACAGGGATGTCTTGGCAAAACAACATATGCAATGCGTGGAATCACCATTAAGGGCTGACAATATCAGAGAAACTGGAGAAGTAGTTAAAATGAAAGGCAAGTAATCGGAAGACCTTGTTTTGAATCTCCCCAACCCAATTATGAGCTACAGCATGTTATTTACCTTTCCTTTTACTTCATTTATAAATCTGGGATACTTATAATTGCATTGTCCATGTTATAAGGAAAAGCAGATTTTGAAAATAAGTAAAATTCTATTCAAATACCAGAGTAAATTGTATAGAATAAGCATTATAGGGTTTAGTCTCAAAATAACTTTTATGCTCTTCCATTTATTAAAAAAAATAACTGTTTTAGAGAAAGCAATAACTAGTTTATATGTTTTGGGGAGCCTTCAGACTATAGTTCCCAGTAAAACCAATTTTCTCTCTTTCTTCTCATACGTTTACTCTTATTAAACAGTCCTGACTATAACCTAGGCATCATTTTCAGTCAATTCAATTCTTCCACAGTTCTTTGCTCATATTCTTTCAACAAAGTAGAAGACTCCTAAACCATGCTTTGCATAATCTACTACAGGGTGCATCTCAAGTTTTATCTTAATTATGAAGTGTTTCCTAGCTATTTTAATCATCTATTTATCTATTTCAATTGATTGTTTGAACCACAAAAGAACCTTATTTTAAAGGAAAACCTGAAAATTTTTGTTTAACAGAACTTGTTATTTTTCTGTTTATGAGGGGCTGTGCAGTAAATTTGTACCTGTACTGATAGGTAAAAATGTGTGCAGAACTGGTTGCCAATTGCAGGGGCTAGAGTAAGAGGTAGGGAAGATTTGAATGAACACATGAGAAATATTATAAACAACTTATATTGAAACAAATCAAAATTAAAACCCTGGGTCCAATTTCCTTGCCTTAGACTTCTTTGGCATTTCCTATTTTGTCTAACCTCAGACCTAGCAAGCTCTTGGTTCATAAGACAGAAAGTACATGCATTTTTTTTTATATATTTATATTAAATTTTTATTTCAAAATGAAGACCAAACTAAGGAAATTTATATGAAATATCACACAAAGCATTCTTATCCCTAATTTATAAAGGGCCCTCGTTAGTAATTTATAAAACAATATTAATCACCAATAATTAAAATGAACAATGATCTTTCTCAAAAGCCATAAATGTCACAAAAACTGAGTCCCATTTCTAAGAAAAAAAAGGCAAATAAAAAGATATGCTGTTATCCCTTTCACATCACAACTTTTCCCATCATGGTTTGGATATATCACTGGTTGGCTTAAGAAATTAAATGGGAGTTTTAGGGGAGTTTTGTAGACACCACAGACAACATACAAAGGCCAACAGATGACACAAACAGTTTAGAAACTCAGAAATGCATAAAATATATGTATAGTATTTTATAGTATCAACACATTTTATCTTTTTTTTAATGCATATATGTGTATTTGCTTACAAAAATGTTATTTATATATATATATATACATATATTTTAAGAGGTGCTTAGATTACCTAAAATATTACACAGAACCCACTGGGATTCCCATGTTGCCCACCTCCCACACCTCCCACCACATCCCACACAAACATCTCCCACAGTGTGGCCCACCAACCTCAATGAACTTACACATCCTGGAGCCTTGCCACCAACCATAGACCACAGTTCACACTGTAGACCACACTCTCTCCCACTCAGTTCTGAGTGGTGTGTGCTGATTTAAAATGGCCTACATCCATTGCCACAACAGTACTCAGGACAACCTCCAACTCCCAAAG
>JAKSZT010038599.1:5633-59034 GCA_026826555.1 Tolypeutes matacus
AATAGATTTTGCCTAGTTTCATCAAGGTACAGTTTTTGATTCTTCTCGGAATATATGAATCTGAGAGAAGAAGAGGTCAGGCACATTTTTCCACTTCTATCTTAAATTTAGAGTTTCACTGATCAGTATTTAGTTACAATATTTATTATGGTTTGATAGAGTTTATATACAAGCAACTGTTTTCAACTAGACTTAAGGATAAAAAAATGACAGTTTTATTCTTTTCTGAAGCTGCAGTGGCTAGCACACTGTTGTGTGTACAATAGATGCTAAATAAATACCTGTTGAGCATATAAATAAAACAAAGAAAAAAATGATCACAGCAATAGTAGATGTTACTGTGCAGATCCTGCCAATACGTTGCAGTAGGTCCTCAGACTCTACTCTACCCAGACCCTTACTTTGAAGTCAGCTTTATGTTTTTACTTCTAGACTTTTTACTCTAGTTGTTTTCTCTGCCTGGACCACCCTTTCTCCAGATATGTGCTTGGCTTTCCCACCTCCTTCACATCCTCACACAGATCTCACTTTCTCAATGATGTCACAATATTATACACTGCTTCCTGCTATTCACCTTCCCACACTGGCACTCCTACTTTACCTGTCACAGCACTTATCACCTTCTAATGCACTGCATAAGTTACTAATTTTACAGTCTGTCTCCTCCCACCACTAGAACATAAAGTGCATTATGGGAGGGAATCTATGTTTAGTTCACTTCTTTACCCCAGTTGCCTAAAACACAGCTTGGCACATAGTAGTCACTCAATAAATATTAGAATTATTAGAATAAAGAAATGAACAAAGGATCATATCATCTTCAGAAAATTCTACTTGAAGGAAGCAGCCTGATAAATTTGCTTAGTTGTATCACTATTATCTATCATGAAAAAGCAAGAATGGCTTAGAGGATTGAATCAGGACACCAGGGGGTTGGAGTTAAGAACTTTGGGAAAAGGCTTAGTGTGTGACTATAAAAGCTTCTGCTAAAACCTTAGAAAGGTAAAAGATCAGAGTATTCAGTCACACAAAGGATCTTTTCAAAGGATTAAAGCTGTTCCTCTCTGATGCTATCAGTTAAACCAGAGGGCTTCTAGAAGCATAAGGGTGTTGTCCCTCAGTCATCTCAGCATGAACCCCAAATAGGTAATGGCTTTTCTAAAAAATACCTAGGGATGTGGTTTTGTCTAATGCAGTAAAACCCAGAGAAATTCATGCAAGACCCAAAAGTCCATAAGTGTTGTGGGCAAATAACTTTTCTCTTTAGATGAACAAGTTCACAGATGGACGAGAATTGTGCCATGATAATATACTTCCTGGATCATATTATGGAGCCTCTTCCATACCTGGATCTAATTTAGATTTGGCAAATTGAACTGAAGATATTTAGAAAAGATTTTGGACTTTCAAATGGTGAGATTATAGCATTTAGATTCAGATGATGAAATTTTGGATGTTTTGCTAATCCTCTAATGAATTGAGACTCTAAGGAACATGGAGACAGGAGGAATATATTTAGTGTTGGAGGGCAGAGGGTAGAATGTGGTAGGCAGAATTTTAGCTTGCCCCCAAGTTTCCTACCCCTTGCTGTACACATCCTGTATAAGGCCCTCTCTTTGAGTGTAAACAGACTTGAGAATGTGGTAGCATGTCACTCTAATGACTATGTTATATTGGACTGGGGAGAGCAATGTCAAATAATAGCACTAAGTAAGCAAAAATTGCGCTGATTTTTTTTTTTTTTTTTTTTTAATTTTTTAGTCAATGTTTAAGTTTTGGGAAAAACTAAGGAGGAAATAAAGTCCAGACTAACACAAGTATGCTATTTTTCCTTGTGATGTTGATTATCTGATCAATTACTTGGAATCCATAGATATAACTTTTTCATTGCTATTTTGATGCTGTTGTACTTATAATGGGAAGATTGTTATGACCCACTTTACTTTTGCATGGCTAAAAGGGATGCTATCAGTTAAACCAGATAAACCAGTTAAAATTCCACTGAAGTTGCTTTCTTTAAGTAGACAATGAATTAGTAGGTGAAAAGAAGTGTTCAGAGCATAGTAGAGGAAATCACTCCCGTAGGAAACTATTTTCTCTTCAGGATATAATGTTTTACATGCTGTTTCCTCTTCTCTTGGCCTTACTGATTCATTTACTTTAGTAGCAGTTGATCATAAGAAGACTTTCTTTTCCCCCACTTCATCTTTTATATATGTGATCTCCTTCTTTTATATAGGTGATGTTTTACATTAGCCTGGTAAACTAGTTTATTTCCTTGTTATTTTAGGGGACATAATGAGCTCTTCTGATAATCTTTAGAGAATTAAGGTGGTGACAGGTGAGGGGAGTAAGAAGTGCAATTGCTACTAATTGACTCTCTAAATTAAACTAACACTTACCTAAGATTTATTTCTTTCCCAAATATCTTACTTCCAGTTGAAAAATAGATAAGAACATTTTGTCTATTAGTTATTGCCCCTATCTGCTTAAATTTTTTGTTGCAGTTCTACTTCAGAAGTTTACAACTCAAATCCCCTGACAGCAGGGGTTCTTAACCTTTTTTTTTCTATGGACCCCTTTTCCAGTCAGGTGAAAACCATGGACCCCTAACTAAGTCAACACTATACTGTTTATTATTTAATAAATATATCACACCTTGTTAAGAACACCTGCCTTATAGTTCCTTGAAGTACCCAAATATGGAAAGTTAAATATTTCCTCAATTCATAATAAACACCATTCCTCATCTAGCTTCAAGTGGAAACATTTGTCAGACTAAGGAAGTTACAATAAGTCACATCTTAAGTGAGAGCACAGTTTGGGAGCCAAGAGATTCTGTGCTAAATTTTAACAACTGGTTGACTGACAGGAGCAAGTTCAATGTTATCAACCCCCAGAAAATGACCTCTTTTCTCATCCCAAAATAATCTTTGTTCCTTCTATAGCTCTGTATCATTTTAGTCCCCTATTGAGGTACATTTCAAATTCTACTTTGCATTATAGTTACTTCTGTGCAATTCAGTTTTTTATAGCCCTTATAAGATTGGAATTTAAAAAAAGCCACCATATCTGTCTCTTTCACCCTTTTTTCTAATTACTTATTTGTTTACCCCAGTATGTAGTTTCAGAATTGTTAAACCATGCTTTCACCTATTTTTCAGCAGTTTTTTTGAGACATATTCACACTCCATACAATCCATTCAAAGTATATAATCAATGGCTCTCAGTATAATAACTGAGTTGTACATTCATCACCACAATTTTAGAACATTTTCATTACTGCAAAAAGAAAAATCCCATACCCTTCACACTCACCTATATTTGACACTTAGCATTAGTGTGGTAACTTCATTGCAATTGATGACAGACTATTAAGCATTACTGTCAACAATACTTCATAGTTTGCATTAGGTGTTTTCTCCCAAATATCACCCTATTATTAACACCTTGTAAAAGTGATGTACATTTGTTATAGTTCATGATAGAACATTCTTATATTTGTACTGTTAACTGCAGTCATAGTCCACAACATGGTTCACTGTATTATACAGTCCCATGTTTTATCTTCTAGCTTTCATTCTAGTGACATACACAGCCCTAAACTTCCCCTTGAAACCACATTTACACACAATTCACTGCTGTCACAAAAAATTAATATGCTAACATCACCTCAATCCATTTCCAAACATTTATAATCAACTTAATTAGAAATTCTGTATAAATTCTCTACCCTCAGCCTATCTCTGGTAACTTATATTCTAAATTTGAACTGTATGAGTTTGCTTATTATAATTGTTTCACATCAGTGAGATCATACAATATTTGTCCTTTCATGTATGATTTATTTCTCTCAACATAATGTCCTCAAGATTCATCCATATTGTTGCATGCATCGGGACTTCATTCCTTTTTATAAATGAGTAGTATTCCATCATATGTATATACATTTTGTTCTCTATTCATCAGTTAATGGACACTTTGGTTGCTTCCATCTTTTGGTGATTGTGAATAATGCTGCTTTCAAAAATGAGGTATGCAAATGTCTGTTTGCATCCCTGCTTTTAGCTCTACTGGGTATATATGTTGTAGCTGGATTATCAGATCATATGGTAATTCTATACTTGGCTTCCTGAGGAATTGCCAATCAGCTGCACCATTTTACATTCCCACTAGCACTGAATGAATGCTCCTGTTTCTCCACAATCTCTCAAACATTTGTAGTTTTCTCTTTTTTTTAATAGTGGCCATACATGTGTGAATATCTGATTGTGGTTTTGATTTGCATTTCTCCAATAGCTAGTGATGTTGAGTATCTTTTCATGTGCTTTTTAGCCATTTGTATTTCCTCTTAGGAAAAATGTCTATTTAAGTCTTTTGCCCATTTTTAAATTGTGTTATTTGTCTTTTTATTGTTGGCTTGTAGGATTTCTCTATGTATTCTGTATACTCAACCTTTATCTTGTGAGATATTTGGCCTCTAAATGTTTTCTCCAATTCTGTAGTCTGCCTTTTCACTTTATGGACAAAGTCCTTTAAAGTGCAAAAGTTTTCACTTTTGAGGAGGTCCCATTTATCTATGTTTTCTTTTGTTGTTTGTGCTTTGGGTGTAAAGTCTAAGAAACCATTAACTACCCAAAGATCTTGAAGATGTTTACCTACATTTTCTTCTAGGAGTTTTATAGGCCTGGCTCTTTTATTTAGGTCTCTGATCCATCTTGAGATAAGTTTTGTACAAGGTGTAAGATTGTGAGATTGGATCTTTCATTCTTTTGGATATGGATATTTAGTTTTCCTAACATCATTTGAGGAAGAGACTATTGTGTACCAGATGACAGACTTGGCAGCCTTATAAAAAATCAATTGACTATAGATGTGAAGATCTATTTCTTAATTCTCAATTTTATTCCATTGGTCAATTTTCTATCTTTATACCAGCACCATGCTATTTTGACCCCTGTAACTTTGTAATATATTTTAAAGTCAGGAACTGTGAACCCTCCAACTTCATTCTTCTTTTTCAAGATGATTTTGACTATCTGGGGGCCCCTTATCCTTCTAAATAAATTTGTTATTTTCTTTTCCATTTCTTCAAAGTAGGCTGTTGGGATTTTGATTGGGATTACATTGCATCTGTAAACAAATGTAGGAAGAATTGACATCTTAACAATATTTAGTCTTCAAATCCAATGAACACAAGATGCCCTTCCATTTATTTAGGTCTTCTTTGATTTCTTTTAGAAATGTTGTGTAGTTTTCTGTTTATAGCTTCTTTACATTGTTGGTTAAATTTATTCCTGATATTTGATTCTTTTAGTTGGTATAGTAATATAATTTTCCCCCTGATTTCCTCCTTAGATTGCTCATTACTAATATTTTAAAACACTACTGATTTTTGCATGTTGATTTTGTATCCTGGTACTCTGCTGAAACTTTTTATTAGCTCTAGTAGCTGTGTTGTAGATTTTTCTGGACTTTCTATATATAGGAACATGTCACTGTCAAATAGTGAAAGTTTTAGTTCTTCCTTTCCAATTTGGATTTTTTAAATTTCTTTTTCTTGACTAAGTGCTCTAGGTGGTACTTCTAGCACAATGTTGAATAACAGTGGTGACATTGGTTATCCTTGCCTTGTTCCAGATCTTAGAGGGAAAGCTTTTAGTCTTTCACCATTGACTGTGATGTTAGCTGTGGATTTTTCATATATGCCCTTTATCATGTTGAGGAGATATCCTTCTATTCCTATTTTTCTAGTGTTTTTATCAAGAAAGGATGCTGGATTTTGCCAAATACCTTTTCTCTATCAATTGAGATGATCATGTGGTTTTCCCCCTTTGATTTGTTAATGTGGTATATTACATTAATTGACTTTCTCATGCTGAACCAACTTTTCATACCTGGGATAAAACCCCTTTGATGATGTTGTATAATTCTTTTAATGTGCTGTTGGATTTGTTTTACAAGTATTTTGTTGAGGATTTTTGCATCTATATTCATTAGAAAAAATGATCTGTAAATGTATTTGCTTGTAGTAGCTTTATCTGGCTTTGGTATTAGGGTGATTTTGGCTTCATAGAATGAGGTAGGTAATTGTGGTAGTTTGATATTATTTATGAATTCCAAAAGAGATACTGATTATGTCCTAAACTGGTCTGTTTCTCTGGTCATGTTAATCCTTTGTTTGTATTAGATTTATGTGAGACATATGATTAAATTATGTTAAGATTAGGGCTTTAATTCAACCATGTCATTAGATTGTCACTCAGCGTTGAGTCCCAACCTCTTAGGCTGATAAAACAGACTCTTACATGGAAGTAGACACACAGAGAAGATACACAGAGAAGCAGATACATGAGTAAAGAAAGAAGGCTCCATTAGACATGGCAGAGGCCCGGGAAAGAGAGAGAGCCTGGTAGTCTACAGCTGACCTTGTGAAGATGGCAGAGCAGCTAAGCCCAGGAAGAAACAAGCCCAGGAGAGAGAGATGAGCCTTATGTCTGCCACAGCTGAGACTGGAAGAAGCTAGGACCATGGAGCCTTAAGAGGAAGAAGGAAGGCTGAACCCTCGCAGACATCGCCTGCCATCTTGCTTCAACACGTGACAAATGACTTTTGGTGAGCAAGTACCTCTTATGGTACCTTGAGTTGGACTCTTTAGGGCCTTGTGACTGTAAGCGTCTGCCCCAAATAAATACCCTCTATAAAAGCCAACAGATTTCTGGTACTTTGCATCAGCACCCCTTTTGGCTGACACATACAGTAGTGTTCCCTTCTCTTCAATATTTGGAAGAGTTTGAGCAGGATTGATATTAATTATTCTTGGAATGATTGTTAGAATTTATTTGTAAAGCCATCTGGTCCTGGATTTTTCTTTTATGGGATGTTTTTGATGACTGATTCAATCTCTTCAATTGTGATTAGTTTGTTGATGGCTTCTATTTCTTCTATGGTCAGTGTAGCTTGTTCATTATGTTTTTTGGAATTTGCCCATTTCATTTAAGTTGTTTAATTTGTTGGCATACAGTTGTTCATAGTATCCACTTATGATTCTTTCTATTTCTGTTGGTAAGTAGTACTGTCCCCCTGTCATTTCTGATTTTATTTATTTGCATCTTCTCTCTTTTTTCTTTGTTAGGCTAGCAAAGCATTTGTCAATTTTATTGATTTCCTCAAAAAACAAATTTTCTCTTAATTCTCTTTATTTTTTGCTCTCAATTTTATTTATTTCTGCTCTAATTTTTTGTCATTTCTTTCCTTCTGCTTGCTTTGGGATTAGTTGGTTGTTCTTTATCTAGTTCCTCCATGTGTGCATTTAGGTCTTTGATTTAGCTCCCTCTTCTTTTTTAATGTAGCTGTTTTGGGTTATAATTTACCCTCTCAGCACTGTCTTTGCTGTACCCATAAATTTTAATATGTTTTGTTCTCATTTTCTTTCATTTCAAGATATTTACTGATTTCTCTTGCAATTTTTTCTTTGATCCACTGAGTACTTAAAAGTGTATATTTAACCTCCATATATTTGTGAATTTTCCCCTTGGCTGCCTGTTATTGATTTCCAATTTCATTCCATTATGGTCAGAGAAAGTGTTTGTATAATTACAATCTTTTAAAATTTATTGACACTTGTTTTTTTTTTTGGTTTTTTTTTTTTTAATTTTATTTTATTTTAATTTTTTTTGCAACTTGTTTTGTAACCCAACATGTGCTCTGTCTTGGAGTATGATCCACATGCAATTGAGAAGTATAGATACCCTGCTGTTTTGGGGTACAATGTTCTGTATATGTTTGTTAGGTCTAGCTCATTTAAAATATTATTCAAGTTCCCTGTTTCCTTACTGATCCTCTGTCTAGATGTTCTATCTATTGATGAGAGTGGTGCATTGAAGTCTCCAGCTGTTAATGTGGAGGCATCTCTTTCTCCCTTCAGTTTTGCCAAAGTTTGCCTCATGTACTTTGGAGTACCATGGTTAGGTATATAAGTATTTATGATTGTTATTTCTTTTTGGTGGATTTCCCCTTTAAGTAATATATAGTGTATTATTTGTCTTTTGTAGCAGTTTTGCATTTAAAGTCTATTTTGACTGATATTAGTATAGCTAACCTAGATATTTTTTGGCTATTGTTTGCATGGAATATTGTTTCCCAACCTTTCACGATCAACCTATTTGTGTCCTTGGTCTAAGGTGAGTTTCTTTTAGGCAGCATATAGATGGATGCTACTTTTTAATCTATTCTGCCAATCTGAGTCTTTTGATTTGGGAATTTAATCCATTAACATTCAATGTTATTACTGTAAAATAATTATTTACTTCAACTATTTTATCCTTTGGATTTTTTATGTTATGTTTTATTTTCTTCTCTCTTTTACCCTTTTATTTGCCTTTACATGTCATCTTCATTTTGACACTCTCCTCCAAGCATCTCTCTTCTGTCTTTTCCTTTCTGCTTGCAAAACTCCCTTTAGTATTTATAGTAGCGCAGGTCTTTTGTTGACAAACTCTTTCAGTTTCTGTTTATCCATTTTTGAAAGATAGTTTTACTGAATAATGTATTCTTAGTTGGCAGTTTTTCTCTTTCAGTACCTTCAGTATATCATACTGCTACCTTCTCAACCAGCCGCTACATTGATTCTGACGATAAATTGCTCTTTCCTTGTATGTGACAAATTGCTTTTCTCTTGCTTTTTTCAGGATTCTCTCTTTTTCTTTAGCATTTGACATTCTGATTAGTTTGTGTCTCAGCCAATGTCTATTAGGATTTATTCTGTTTGGAGTACATTGTGTTTCTTGAACATGTATATTTATGTGTTTCGTAAGAGTTGGGAAATTTTCATCTATTATTTCCTCAAATATTGTTTTTGCCCTTGTATTAGTCAGGGTTCTCTAGGGAAACAGAATGACAGAAGATGTCTGTAAATTGTATGAGATTTTATAAAATTGTCTCACATGACTGTGGGGATGCACAAGTACAAATTCTTTAGGGCAGGCTGCAAACCAGGGGCTCCAATGAAGGTTCTTGATGAATTCCCCAGCAGATTCTGGCTGTCTGAAGTAGAGAAGGGAATTTGCTCTCTGAATGCTGAATTCACTTCCCCTTTTTAAGGTCTTCAACTGATTGGATGAGACATCACTCATTGCTGATGTAAGTCTCCTGAGTTGATTGTAGATGTAACCAGCCATCTTTGTAATCAACTCACTGATGGTTAAAATCCTCTCTTCTCTTTCCGGGACACACATGATATGTATGTTTGTATGCTTTATGCTATCATTCATATCCATGAAACTCTGATCAATTTTTCTCATTATTTTCTCTATCTGTTCTTCTGTATGTAAGATTTTAAATGTCCTATCTTTCAGTTCATGGATTCTTTCTTCTGCCTGTTCAAATCTGCTGTTGTATGCCTCTAGAGTATTTTAATCCCTTGTATTTTGCCTTTTATTTCCATAAGTTCTGTTATGTTTCTTTCCTTACTTTCACATTCTTCTTTATACTCACCCATTTTCTTCTTAATATCCTTTATGTCCTTAACCATATTTTCTTTCCTCTCCTTGAATTGATTTAGATTTGTCTGAACATCTTTGATTAGTTGTTAAAAATCCTGTCTCCTCTGACTTTTAAATATGTTCTTTTGGTGGGACCATATCTTCCTGTTTCTATGTATGGCTTATAAATTTTTGCTGATAACTAGGCCTCTGATTTTCTTGGATGACTTTATTCTGAATGTTAGTTTCTTTCTCTTGTCTAGGGTTTTGTTGTTGATTGGCTTTGTATTAAAGCTCTTCTTTGGAGCTTGGTTTGACTTATTCTAGGCCTTTAAATTGCCCATCCGTAACAGCTCAGATTTATTCAACTCTTCAACATCTGTTTCTTACCCTAGGTATGCGATACAATTTTTAAGATTGCTCTGTTTCTGCTATTGTTTCACCCACTGCAGAAAGCTTCCTTACACTTGTTCCTTCTCTGAGAATGTTGACATATTCTGTTTGTTTTTGTTTTGCTTCTATAGTTTTTATTGTATTTTTTTTCTCTCCTTTCATTGCTTCTAGCTGCTTTTGCCTGGAAGGTAAATTATGGGAGGACGATAACCCTGGAAAGAACTTTCCCCAGTCAGTAATTCCTTGCCAAAAGGCCCAGAAGGGGACTCATGAAAGGGGTGCAGACCAATTTCAAAGGGCCCTAGAGAGGGTCAGGAAAGGTACCTAAAGGCCTTTTTCTTGGCTCTCTGAGGCTGTGCTTTTCTGTCCTGGTCAGCAGATGGCAATCTTCAGCAAACTGTATACTGCAGCCCAAAGGTGACAGTGAGTGTTTAAACCCCCTGTATTAGTCAGCCAAAGGGGTGCTAATGTGAAATACCAAAAATGGGTTGGTTTTTATAAAGGGTATTTATTTGGGATAGAAATCTACAGATACCAGGCCATAAAGTGTTAAGTTTCTTCTCTCACCACAGTCCATTGCCACGTGTTAGACCAAGACAGCTGCCGGCGTTTGCCAGGGCTCAGGCTTCTGGGGTTCCTCTCTTCCCAGGGCTGCGTTTCTCTCCGGGCTTAGCTCCTGTTTCCTCCACAAGGTCAGCTGTAGACGATCAGGCGAACAGCTTGCTTCTCTTCTCCTGGGGCCTTCTTTCCAGCATCAAAACTGCTTTTCAAAAGACTGCTTCAACTGTCCTTTGCCTTGCCTTTTATATTCAATTCCCCACCCACCAAGGGGTGGGGCTCAATGCCCTAATCCTAACCTAATCATGCCCAGATTAACAGATCAGTTTACAAGCATGATTCAATTATATTTTTGGAATTCATAATTACATCAAACTGCCACATCCCCTTTGGCTCAACCCCTGTTTGGTGCAGAGTTGAAGTTGAAACAATGGTGTGATCCTTCTCCAGGGCCGGCTATGACAGATGTTCAGAGCAGATCAAAAGCCATGGTCAGGGGAGCGGATGTGGCTCAAGCAATTGTGCACTTGCCTCCCATGTGGGAGGTTCCAGGTTTGGTTTCCAGTGCCTCCTAAAGAAGACTAACCACAACAAGCCACAATGGCTCAAGTGGTTGGGCTGTCACCTCCCACATGGGAGGTCGTGGGTTTGGTTCTTGGTGCCTCCTGAGGAAAATGAGCAGACACTGAGCAGCTGGGGATCTAGGGGGAAATTAAAAAAAAAAAATTTTTTTTTTAAAGCCATTGTCTATACTCAGCAATGCCCTCCCTACCCCCATTCTTGGGGAGGAGTGTTTCCCATCCCTCTCTGTTTACAGCAGCTAACCAGGGCCAGACCTGAGGCTGCTCAGCATGAGGGTGGGGAATGGGTGCCAGCAGCCATGGTGGAGTGAGTTACCCAAAGATTTTATTGCAGTTTCTCAGTCTTTTGGCCTCACTCTTCCCTGAATTCTGTACAGTGCTCCCCTGGCCTATGGAGCCTCAGAATAGTTGTTTCAGACAGTTTTTGGTGATCTACTCTCTGTTTTTTGGAGGCAGAGTGAACCCTGTATCTCCCTATTCTGCCATCTTCCCAGGAAGCTCTCTCTCTCTCTCTCTTTCTTCAATCCCTATTTAAAGTTTTTGTAAATTATAACTGATAATTTCCAGGGCATAATTACATTAACTAATTGTAATGTCCTCTTTGCTTTCATTCATTCATGAATTCATTCAACTAATCTTTATGAATGAGGTTCTTTCCATTGTTGTTTTTCTTTTTCCTCTAGGGAGTTCCATAGCAGTGTCTGCAGCCTTGACATGCAACAATGGCAAAATTGCTCTGAAGATATTTTGTTGCTGCTGTTGAATTCTGTCCCTGGTTCAACATTCGAAAAATTGTCAGCATTCAACTCACACAGATGTTCATAAAAACTTTGGAATTCCAGGGTAGGATCTGTTAAAATTTCTTTGCAATATCACTGATGCTCTAGAGCTACTTACCTTTTGAGTCCTTGGATATTCCAGAATCTTAATTAAAGAGTGCCTTCTTTCTATGTTCTCTTAAAAAGATGATATCCTCCTCATTTTTATGTTATAATTGATTCATTGGTTTCATGGTTGGACTGCATAGTGTTTTAAATGTTTTGCAAAGATTATTTTGAAAATTGTCCTGTATATTACCATCATCACCATCATCATTGTTTTTTTTAACTTAAATCCTTTTCCTTAAGCAAGACTGACATGGATGATCATCTGAGGAACAGCATTTGAAGCATATAAAAATCGCAATACCCTTCCATTTGAACAGTTTCTATTCCTCTGCTCTCTAATTCATCAGTATGTGTTCATTCCCATAAAGTACATCACATGTGAATGGAAACTTAAAAAGGCCTCTAATCTTTTCATTACAAAATAATGATAATAACTAATATTTATAGAGACATTCCCATATGCCAAGCAGTATGTTACATTTTTAATGTGTATCATTTGATTTCTTCACACAAACCATGTGGGGTAAATATTAACATTCTATATTTCACCTGTGAAACCAGGGCACAGAAAAAGTATAACTTGTCCAAGGTCACATAGATAAAAAACCAAAATTCTTGAATTTGAACTAGTCTGATTCCAATCCCATTATTTAAATCCCTGTTATCCTATACTTACTGAATCAGGAACTACATTTTAACAAGATTCTAGGATGATTCATATACACATTAAAATTAAAAAAACATTGGCTTAGACTTGGACAATACAGAGTATTACCTGAATCCTAGAATGAATGTTGCTGAAGTTCAAAGAAGATAAGGTAACCTAATTATCTTTAGAGGCATGTGGGTTTGTGTCAATGTTAGTCTATACCTATAATCTATCTATCCACTTATCTGACTGGACATCTGTTGTGATCACCCTGCAGAGACACAATGGATCTTCACTCAAAATCTGGTTCAGGTGTAGAGATTGATGATGTAATACACACACATACCGAGAGGGTATGAAAAGGATTACTATTCACATAATGAGGCTGTCTTGGTAGAACAGGGCAGCATCCAAACAGGTCCAAAAATGGCATGAAGAGCAGGCAAGGGAAACTAGATTAAGATATTTATTGTGGTTAAGTCAGGTTTGCCAAGGGCTTACATGTCCTGAGTTTCCCTCTGGTGCCAAAGGGAGGAGCACCCAGGCTTTCTTTATTAAATATCAAAGAATGCAACCAGACTTTTATTATAATTCTTTGCTGATAAATAATGACTGAAGTGTGTCATATTTAATTTAATTGATTTTGATCTTGTTTAAGTAATCCATTATGGTGCACTATGAAGGCACCAACCTGAGACCAGTAAGAAAAAATAAATGTTTCATTGACTACTTGTTCAAGAGCCCAGGATTGTGTATTCTGAGAAAGTAAAATGATTGCCTTGGTTACTGTCAAAGATCTCTGGAAATGTGAAGAAGATAAGGGATGTTTTGATTAAGCCCTGTCATTGTGACTGTAGTAGGTATAGAGATATGTGTGACTTTGATTTATGTTTGGGGTATATATGAGTCAAGGGATTCTCAAAATTCTTTACCTCAGAAGGAGTGACCTTGGATTAAGAATTATTGTTGCTTATATTAGCAAGACCAAGATTCTGTAAAAATATGCAGATTTGGTCAATTGCTGGCCAGAGCATCTAGTGCTAAGATGACTGGAGTTCAGCCAATTGTGTTGACCCACATGTTCCATCCTTTAATTTTAGCCACAGTATGTATTAAGTTTATAAAGATTTGCTAATTGATGCATTTCAACAGATGTTGAAATTCAGAAACTAGGTTGTAGAAGCACAAAAGCCAGACAATGCTCTTTTATCTTTTTGTTGTATAAATACTTTTAGTAAATTTTGTATTGCCAATTGGGTCAAGTTGAGGAATCTCCCTGTATCCAAATTTCTCTTCCTTTCCCTTCCCTTCCCTTCCCTTCTCGTCTCTTCTTTTCCTTTCTTTTCCTTCTCTCTTTCTTTCTTTCCCAGTCATTACTAGAAATACTTTGGAGGCATCCTCTCTACCTTGCTTATATTTACAAGTTTCTGCCTCCTGACAGCCTCAAATCAGTATCATCAGTGTTAGAAGCATCTCCCATGGCCATGGTTGAATTAATCCCTTGACTGTGTCATAGGGGTGATATTGGTGTTTGTGGCAGTTTAAAATTATTTTATGGATCCAAAAAAGAGAAATATGTTTTAAACTAATCCATTCCTGTGGGTATGAGACCCATTTGACTGGATTACATCAGTGGAACATGATTCATTTTGAGTCTCTGCCCTCTTGCTGGGTCTGATATAAAGGGAGACACAGAGACTCAGAAAGACAGAAGAAAAGGGGAGCCAACAAATTTGATTCTGCATTGTGTGAGAGAGGATTGCTTACGCACAGAGCCCCCAAGGGACTGGGCCCACGGAGTAGCTCAAGAGGAGATCAGCCCAGCTATGTGCATATAGCTTACAGCTGAACTTGGGAAAAGCATGGAACAACTGAGACTGATATAGGAGGCCCAGAAAGAGACAAGCCCTTTGCCTGACTGCTCACATCTGAGTGCCAAGAGATGGTAGTTTCTGGAGGGGAAGGCAGAGGCCAGACGGAGATCACCCACCATCTTGCTTCAACACATGGCAGCTGACTTGAGTGAGAAAGCACCTCTTACAATGCCTTGAGTTGGATTTTTCATGGCTTGCAATTGTAAGGTTTTATCCCAAATAAATACCCCTTATAAAATTCAACATATTTCTGATACTTGGCATTGGCAGCCCTTTGGCAAACTAAAACAGTGTTTTTCCCTTTAACCTTGATGGCCAAACACATGACCCAGGACCGCTTTAATGAAGAAGCCTATCCCATATTCCTGTCCCTTTATGCCAATTAAAAACTTTCAACTGCTGGTTAAATCTATAACAGAATCTCAGTATAACTCAGCACATGGGTCACAAAGCAGCACAGCTCAAAGACAAGCTAGACAGCAAGCAGCAACTCAAAGTTAAAGCAAGAGATGAAATACTTCTAGTGATGGTGGTTGTCCTCTGGACATCCTGCTCACAGTGCCAGTTGTTGAGCTATTCTGTAGAGCAGAATGGATCCCCACTCAATATTCAGATAACGAGATTGATGATGACACACACACACACACACACACAGAAACACACACATACCCCACAAAGGTATAAAAACGTTTATTACTCACATATTGAGGTTTTCTGGAGAGAACAGGGCAGGACAGAAGAAGGTCCAAAAATGGCTTCACCATGCATGGAAAGGAGAATACTTTGGAGTTTTCATTGTTTTTAAGAAGGTGGGTGATGTATGCACAACTATGTGATTATCATTGATTGCACACTTTGGATGAATTGTGTGCTTTATTAATATGTACCAATAAAATTGATTTGTTAAAAAACAGAGGGTGGGGCCAGGGCACTTACAGGAAGGGGTTTAAGCAGTTTTATGTCCCTGTCGGCACCAAAAGACTTTCTTATCAGTTTGACCCAGATGTTTGGTAGAGGTGGAAGAGGAGAGAGTGATGCATAAAAGCTGTCATCAAACAAAAAAAAAATGACATCAGACTCTTTACTACACTATCTCTATATTTAATCTATTTATTTGCATTTCATTTAAGTTGCACTTCCATTTTTAAAATATCTAAGTGGAAGCTATAATAAATATCCCTGGAAAATATCTTTGTTCTGGGAAGAATCACTGAAGTGACTTTTTTGGGTTATGTACTTATAAGTCAAGTAGTCACCTATTTTTCTGAAAGCTTAGAGTAACAGATTTAATTTTGGTGACCTGGTGAAGAATTCCATTTCTAATAACACTTGGTGTGTGAGTCTGCTCTTAGCAGAATGGAAGCCCAGAAAAGAAGCTTCCTGGGAGAAAAGTAAGCAAGAACTGGCGATCTATTTCTCAGTGTGATCAGAACTACTTTGATATATTGGAATAATTTTAAATAAGGGCTTCGGCATAAAAGGAAACTGCTTATGAATAATGTCTGGTACATACAAGTAACCTAAAGAGCACATAGGAAATACTTTTGACTGAATGAGTGGGAATCATTTTCCCGGAAAGTAAAAATAGGTGATTGTACTATTATCAATGGTTAAATAGTTGTAACTGCTAGAGTTCTTGAAAGTGACCACAAATGAGAATAACAGTATGTTCAAAGAATGTGTTTCTATTCCAGGAGCAGGCTCGTCATTGCAGGAAATACGAATTATCTGCCTGCAACTTGGAAACCACATGAAGGCGGCATATGAAATGCAGTAGAATGGAGGCTACCTAGAAAAGAAGATTCTTCATTTTTCTTTCTGTGAAGGCTTGAAAGAAGGATTAACAATTTTGTTTTGAGTAATCCCTGCATGTTCTTGGATGACTTAGTTGGAGGAAGGGAGATAGTATAGGGGAGGGAGAGAGAGAGAGAGAGAGAGAGAGATTGGACTCCTCTCTAGAAAGGTGAGAATTCATCTAAGCAAGATTTTTTTACTGTGTGTCTATATTCCAAATCTGAGGAGCAAGTGATAAAGTGCCTAAGTTTATGTCTTTTCCTCTTTTCTACAGGGTAACTTCTACAAAGAGGGCCAGTATCTTACTCATTTGAATCCTTCAGAGTGCTTACCAGACTCACATATTAGGCACTTAAAAAAACTTGTTAAAAAAGTGAAACTATAAATAATCAATGAAAAAGTTCTAGGAAGCTTGCTTTTTATCATTGTCACTGGGATCTTGCAAATCTTAATAAAAGTTTATATGCGATTCCAATTTAAAGTGATCCTTGTCAATCATATTCCTCACTGAAATAAAAGCTATAAATAAAAGGTATATAGCATCTGGAATAAAACAATAATAAAAAAGATTATGTCATTTTTTGCTGCTTTCTATGTGGATTTACGAAATTCTTCAAAAGGCCCAGTCCCCTAATGGAGGAAAAGAATCACTCAGGAATTTTTGCTCACTTGCAAACTGTGGTCTCTCCTATATCTTAGGTTTGCCATCTAATAATTTCCTAATTTGTCACTATACAACCTACAATTTTTGGTGTCATAGCTCTCTCTTAGGGAGCCTAGAAAGGAACTGAGAAAAACTTTGTGAACAGATTCTTGATGATCAGAACTCTGCTCTGGCTAAGAAGGCCTATATTGTATGTATTTTTATCTTTTGTTTTAGCTGTTGTTTTGTTTATTAACAAAACATAAACTATTTCAGGTGAAATTTTCTACTATAGAGAGATTATTGGATTAACCCAGATGACAGAAAACATTTTGCATGCACTGTGTGCACCCAATATCCTTTCATTCGGCTTTCAGTTTTGCTGAGAAAGTCCTGGGTCTCAGGTATGATTTTCTTCACCTTCAAATTTATTTTTATCTATGACATATGATTTTCTATCCCATTGTCAAGGGAGAGAAAATGTGCATTTCCTTTTTTTAAGGATAATGGCTTCACCTGTATACAGGCTCTACCTGCTTTAGCCTCCTCAGCGACAATGCTATCTTCATAATTTATCACTCTTGGATATTTATCTTCAACACATTCATTCACTTCTGTATTAAGAATAAAAGACACATAGATACTTTCTGTGTTGGCCTTTACAGCAGTTCACCAATCTTAAGGTTGTCCTTCTTCCAGGCATGTAGTAGGATTGCCAATGAGAGATGATATACCATACTTTTGAGCAGAAGTCTTTATGAGCCAGCTGAAGATTCCCCACTTTCCATAACTTTGCTATACAATGGATGATATTCCAGATGGCAGTTTTTTGTCAGCCTGAGTCCCTGAGAGATGGTAATGTCTAATAGACAATCCTGATGACTGGAGATGAAAATAATGTGTTGTGAGGAAATGAAGCATTTTTAAAATATGTACTCCAAAGCATAATCCTTCTCATTCTGACTACTATAGAAATTGTTTTCTAGAATTGGAGTATCAACATAAGAGAAACTTAAAATACGAGGTTGTGCCTCATTGTCCATATGCTTGGCAATGAGAAAACTGTTATCTAAGACTGAAAGGATAGTGATCTTCATTATACAGTGGCAGAATTTTAGTAAAATATTGTGGGATTTAACTTGGAAGGCAAGACATGCACCTAATGGAAGTGTAGTGCTAATGGAAAGGCTGGAAAACAGAAGGAAGCAGAGTGCAGTGGCTGCTGTTCACTGCTTTTAGAAGCTATTACCAGAAAAGTAAGATCTCAAAGTAAGTTGACTCTTTTTCAAAAATAAAAGGAAATAAACAACTTTCTGAAATACAGAGCCTTGTAATGTTAAAAGAAAACTGATTTTAGACCCTGAGGAGAAGAAAAAAATTAGGAGAGTTTGAGGAGCAAAGGTAGATGAAAAGTAATCTTTGCAGTTTTAAAAACATGTGAAAAATTGTCTACCAATTAAATTGCCTGAGAGCAAAAATCAAATTAAGGAAATGACCAGCATAGTCATACTTAAATCCACTCACGTGATTAAGGTGCATCAGAAGAAAAGCTTAATAAGTCTAAAAAGTCTATGATATACAGCAAATTCTTTCAAATGGAAAAATGCCAGAGGATACAGAGACTAAGGGTGTGTAACTACCAAGCCTGATAAGCTGCAGGCATTTAAAATTCATTTGAGAGAGTGGGCAAGAGAGAAGCAAAAAGTATACAGCATATTTGAAATCTATGTCTTGAAAGGAACTAACACATACATATTGACATATGAAACTGAAACTGACTGGAATCAAATTGCTAAGAATCCAACTGAGTTTTTTAAAGAGAATATTCTGTCAAAAGAACAACTAACTTGCACTATAAGAGACGTCTACTGTTTGACACTTGAAATGACCCTTGGCCCAAACTATCTACGGAAAGAAAGTAATCTGAGAACAATTGGCAGCATCCAAAAGGGCCATATACACTGATGTCTATTTCATTTGTGGCCAGGGATACTAAAGGCAAAGAAGAATTGGTCTTGGATGTTTGTTGCATTCTTCTGTTTCCAGATGGGAAGGTTTATTGTGGTTTTACAGGCCCTGTTCTGTAATGTTTATTGGGCAGATAACATGTCTTTCGAAATCCATAGATCTCCAATCCAAGTGTAACCACAGCCATCTTTTATCTGAAAACTCCCATTCATTATTAGGAGAAAGGCCTTGTCATCTAGAGAAATAGCACATTTAGATTGATAACTATGCTTGAATGGAACTGGTAAGTCAACCCTGATAGACTATGATGGTTTTTACTGTGTTAATCGATATTACAGTTTATTTTTCTTCCTGAGATGAGAGTAATTTGTAGTTTTACCCCCTCTTGAATGCAGTCATGAACATATGACTTGCTGTCACCACTATATGTGAACAGAAGTGACTTGTTTTACTTCCAGGGAGAAGCCCTTAAGATTTAGTGCTTAACATGTTATTTTTCACCTTCCTGCCATAATTTTTCCAAATTTTGGAAGTTCCATTATGCTGGATTTTTAGTAGAAAAATATGGATCATAATCTTTTGCTCACCTGACTGAGATGGACATGAAGGCTAAACAAGAAAGAAACCTTTAAATATTTTAAGCAGTGAGATATTAGGGCTATTTGTTATTGTAACATAACCCAGCAAATTCTGACTATTACCTCACCCTATCTTTTTCTTCTTTTGCCCTGGAATTTTTTTGAAAAATAAAATTTATACTTGTTACAGCCAAATTTTCACCATTTCTTTTTTTATCTCACTGCAATTTGGCATTTGTTACATTCACAGCAGTAAAATCAGTGCACTAAGTTCACCAAAAAGTGATTCTGGTTAAATTCAAACAGACATTTTAGTCCATATTTTATTTATAAAGCTGCAGTCTGAATTTTATTGAAATTAATGAAATTCTTTCCTGCCTTAGATACTGTGACACCATTGTGATTTCATCCCATGTTGTCTCTTAAATCTCTTCCAATTTTTTTTTTCTTGGACTTCATATCCATTAAAATTTAGTGTTCACTAAGTGTTTAAAGCTCTTTCTCTTCTTCATTCTCTTCCAGGCACATCACTTAACTTCAATGATTTCAATAATATAATCATTATTTATAATGCAATGTATGGAGGACACCTAAATTTGCATCTCTGTTTAAGATTACTTTTCTGAATTCTGGAAGCTATGGTGGCTGTCTTTATTTCCTAGGACTACAATAACAAAGCACCACAAACTGGGTGGCTGAATACAAAAGAAACTTATTGTCACACCATTCTGGAGATTAAAAGTCTGAAATAAAACTGTAGTAAGTCCCATGTATGACAGTTTGAAGCTGGTGGAGCCCAGAAAGATCATGCTTTGAGAGATAATCCATTCCTGTGCATGAAAATCTATTGTAGGTAAGACTTTTGATTAAATTACTTAATTAAGGCCCTTTGATTAGATTGTGTCACCCAAGGTGGGTCTTAATCCTCTTACTGGAGTCCTTTATAAATGGGAGATACATGCAGAAATGCAAAGAAAAACTCACAGAAGCTGAGAAAGGAAACCCTGAAAGCCAGAAGCTAAAATCAATGGAATCCAGGGGAGAGAAAGCCACAGGAGCAGAGAGAAAGCTGGAGGCAGCCAGAGCCGAAGGCAGTGGAGCCTAGAAGAGAAGGCAGAGACCAGAAGATGCCACCATTGTGCCCTGCCCTCTGTTTGATCACTCACAGCTGCAGCTCAAGGAGAAAACATCTCCTGATAATGCCTTGAATTGGACATTTTTCTCAGCCTTGGAACTGTAAGGGTATAAATTAATAAATCTCTTTGTAAAAGTCAACCATTTCTGGTATTGCTTTGGCATCCTTTAGCAAACTAATATACCATGCTTCCTCTGATGTCTGTACAATTCTTGGGATGGCTTGCCAATAATCCATGATGTTCTCTGGCTTGCAGCCTAACTCAATATCTGTCTCAGTCACATGACTGTCTTCTCTATCTGTGTCCAAATTTTCTCTTCCTATAAGGACAATAATAATATTGGATTAGGCCCAAATTGGCCTCATCTTTACTAACAACATCTTCAAAGATACTACTTCCAAATAGGGTCACATTTACATGACCAGGAGATAGGACTTGAAAATACATTTTTTGTGATGCAACACAATCTGTAACAAACCTTACCTCCTTAAAGTTATCCGCTCTTCCACCACACACATCTACCTAATTACTAAGTCCTGCTTATCCTAACCCTTTAATGTGACCAGTCATCATATTTCTCTTTATTTCCATACCAGTACTTTAGTCTTGGCTCATTACTCCTCAGCTGATTTGCCAATCAGCTGCCTTACCTCTTCCTCTCTTATTACCATCCAATTCATCTTCTGCATTGTGGCCTAAGTGATCTTTCTAAATGTAAAACTTGGCACAAATCACTCTTCTTGAATTTCTTCAAAGGCTCCGTTTTCGCAAACAGGATGAAATCCATGCTTCCTGCCATATTTATAAAGGTCTTTCATGCCCTATTTCATTTCTTCTCAAAATTTTTCTTCATGTTTTCCTTTAACACCATTGCTCACTCCATACTGAAGTGTTTTTATAATGACCTAGACTCATGCTTTCTCAACTTGCCACTTTTGCGGGTACTTGGCATTATTTTCTTTGCCTGAATAATTTCCTTTTATTATTCAAGTAAGAAAATAGTTTTTCCTCCCATTCCCCATCATACTCTTTTAACATCCTTATTATTTCACTTATCCCACTGTGTTGTCATCAATGATTTTTTTGTCTCCTTCTCCCAATCTATTACAAGTTCTTCAATTGTTAATATTCATTTGTGTTCCTGAGGTCTAGTGTACACAAGTGACTAATAATAAGCCCTGAACATTTGTTTCTTTATAAATAAATGGAATAGGACTCTTTGACGTTCCCAGTGTCCATATCTACTCATAATTATAGCTAAAATATATATATTCTTTTTTGAATTTATTAACAAGAACAATACTTATTTATCTACTGGTGAATTTCATTTACTGGAAGGATTGACATACAAAGTTTTGAAATAATTTGGCTGCCAGAATTCTATTGGAAAGAAAGATAAAAATATTTCTATATATATTATTCCTTTCTGTTTTTATTCTCTAATGGGTGTGCCATAGAAATAACCTCACATTCATTTCCCCTGGCAAGTCATTTCTTCTTAGCTCTCCCCAGCATGATCCCAAATGAGAGGCTTTTCATTATTCCCTGAAAACTTATTTTATCTTATTAGAATTATCTCTTTTCATTCAAAAGCCAAGTCATTCTAGAGACACAAATTTGATGAAGTATCTCTATTTAAGAGGCAAGAGAAAAGTTTCTTAATTTTCTCTTCACACTTTTGAAGAGCTTTTTGAAGAGCAGTGGTGTTTATTTCAATTCTACTTTCCTTTCCTTTTACTTCTCAGAAAGCTATGTGTGGTTTACCTGATAATATTTTGTGATGATAAAAATATTTCCTGCAGTACATTTTATAGATGGATTATTAATGGATATAAATAATTTAGGTAAACTTTAACTCATTGTCTTATAACTCAGTGTTCTTGTCTTATAACTCTTTATGTTCTTGGCAAACATAAATAGTCTTTAGAGTTTCAAATGTGTATAGTTACTGAACCACTCATTAAAAATGCTTATTGTAACTTATGCTATGGTAGACCGATAAATTACCCAAAAATTCAATATTTATATGATCTATAGCATACAATGAATTGTAAATAATTCTTTCATAAGATTATAAGATATAAATCATCTCTAGTTACAAAATACTATCCTTAAGGATGAACATGTGATTCAAATAGAGTGACCTCAAACTGACTTAAGAAGAGAGAGAGAATTATTCCCAACAATATTTTAAAATTTAAAAAGTATGTATTAAAAAATCCATATCAAATGTCATAAAGTGTGCATAAAAACCCACTAAATGAAATTTTTAAAGAAAGATTTAAAGACATTCATTCATTCCCTTATTGTTTAACAAAATTTTGGGTTACTACATTGCCATCTCTCAAATATTATTGCTTCAAATTTGTATAAAATATAGATTATACCTTTGCAAGGCTCCCAACCTGGGAGAATTTTTGAGAACACACAGAAACACAAACACATAAGTATGTGTTTAATGAGTTATATATAGTCTGAACCAGAGTTCACTCAAAGAGAAAAACAGTCTTTACTGGGAAAAATACTTTGATGAATGTTTGATCTCTTAGAGGCTCATGGCATCAGCTAGTTTCAAGTATTTTTTTTTTTTTTTTGAGGGGGCATGCATGATAGGATACTTTAGTTTCCTTGGCTTCTCAAGCAAATTCCATGCAAACGAATGGCTTAAAAAATGGGAATTCAGTGCTCACAGTTTTGTGACCAGGGAAAAGTCTACTTCAAGGCATCATTAATACAATGCTTTCTCCCTGAAGACTGTGGCATTTTGGGGCTTGCTACCGGACATCCTTGGAATCTCTGTCACATAGCAACGCATATGGAGGCCTCTCCTGGCCTCTCAGTTCTCTTTCGGGTTCCATTGAATTTCAGCTTCTTACTTTCTGTGGCTTTTTTTCTCTATATGTCTGCATTTCATTCTGCTTATAAAAGACTCCAGAGATAGGATTAAGACCCAGCCTGATGGATGTTGGTCACACCTTAACTGATGTAACTTCATAAAAAAGTCCTACTTAAATGAGTTCATATCCACAGGAATGGATTAAGGTTAAGAACATGTTTTTCTGGGGATACATACAGCTCCAAATCACCACATAAGACAACAAAAAGTTATGGAGCTTCTGGTAGCAATCTTGAAGGGATGGGGTGGGGAAAGTAGAGAGGGAGCCAACAAGGAAATATGAAAGGCAATATACTGCATTATGTGAAACCAGGAATCTCCAAAACTTCAGTGAATGATATTAAGCATTTGGCTACATTATTGTTGCTGTGGAAAACAGAAGAAACTGAGTTCCACGTCATTGTTGACTGAAGAAATTTGTGAGGATGCCAGTACTTAAGAAGTAGATGGGATCAGAAAATCTTTCACCTCCTTAGATTGAGCAGAAATAGGACATTCTTTTGACATAGATATTGATCTAGAGCTTAAGGAATCAAGGATGTCCCAGGTTTCTTAATTACTTGTACAACACCACGAAATATTGGATAATTGAAATGAATGTGTCATGTTAAATAATACTGAATTTGGGAGAAATGAAAGATTATTTCTCAATGCAGTGACCTTGGCTCTAGGCATAAGATTCTACTTGCTATGGATCCCTAGACTGTGAGATCTATGAAGAGAACCATTGTATCTGTAACCCTTAGTACAATGCCTAGCACATACTTGGAAATTGCTAAATATTTGTACAAGAACAAATAAATCATCCTTAAAGGATGGGTGGTGAAATATCAGTAAATGATTTCACAGATATCATTAAAGGTTGATTGGATGGTGCTATAGGAAAGTATGATAATAGAAGAGTATACATTTTCTAAATAGACTGATCTCATAGTTGGAAGAAATTGTACTCATCTAATAGTTGGGGAGTAACGACCTTCATGGAAATCACCATAATAAACTGAATATATAGCTAATTTAACAAAAGAAAATATAATAAGGTTTCAAATGAATGATTGTATATGGTTTCACTTTTTTTTTTTTTTAACAATTGTAGTTACGGGGTGGAGCAGGAGCTGGATTTAGAACAGATTATTTGGAACATTCTAAGGATTTTAGTTATATAAAAATTCATTGGGTGACAAAAGTGTATTTTAGTAGTCTCAACTTCAAAAATATAATTTAAAGTTGTATTGTTGACACATTGTTCAGGACACAATAAGGCATTTTAAGCTTTGAGATTATGGCAATGAGCAGGCAGTGCAGGAGACTCTGCAATGAATGGAGAAAATAAGACTATTTTGTTACACTTTTGACAATGATATTATTTGATTTAAAAACCTTACACTGATAACCTAGAATCATTTATATAAAAGCTGAGCAAGGTGGTGGGGTATGTAAATCATGTTTTCAGAGAAAAGATTGCAAAAACTGAAACTTGCAATTAAATACACACAACAAGCACTAAAAGGGTGCATGAGAGTTGTCCCCACATATTTAAAAGATTGTTATGTGGATGATAGATTAATTCATTCACAAATATTTATTGAGTAACTATTTTATGCCTAGGACTGCTCTAAGATACATCAGTGAACAAAGCAGAAAGAAAGTCCTATCATTTTGGAGCATACGGTCTAGAACTGAAAAAGCAGCTATTTAAGGCTCAAGAAAGAAGGCCGTTTCTTTCCAATAATTTATTTCTCTTCAGTGGTTAACATTATTGTTAAAATAGTTTAAAATTCTTTTCAGCAGGAACATACAAAATAGTCGCTGGATGACTATAAAGAAGGTGATAGAAGGAAATAAGCACTATAGTCCCTTTACCTTTTACTCTAAATGTTTTAAAATTATATTTTCTTTGCTACAAATGTCTTGAAATGTGGCAGGGAAATGATTTTACTCATGTATCCATCTATCCACCTCTCCAAAGAGTTTATGGAAAATTCAAGGAAACACATTTTACTAGGAAAAAACCTCAGGATGCTTTATAATCTCTAAAGAAAAAAAGTGATAATTAGCTTCAAATAAACCAATACCCAATTTCAGAAGACTATTTGTCATCATGTAGAAAAGTGAGCTACAAACAAGCAGGGCTAATATTTTCTTCTCTCTCTTTCTCTATCTCTCTCATTGGCAAAAGCCGAACAAAATAATTAGAGTTCTTTCTAAATACAATCATTGATATAATAGAACTTGTATAGTATATGGAAGAAGTTCTTTCAGAAGCATGTTTTATTTTTTCCACTAAGCCCCAGATGTTAGCTGTTTTCACACTAAAAAAATATTGTTAGTCATTATTTTCTTGGAAAAACATTTTTTAAAAGCTTTAAAATCAGATAAGATGGGATATGTGTTCTTCAGAGCAAATGAAAAGAGTCATAGTTTCAGTAGAATACCGTGAGGAGAAATTCTTTGCCAGTAGCCCTTAAACAGATATTTTAAGTGCTTAGTGAAAAGTTGGCAGAGAAAGTCTCAAAACTATAAGATTAACCTATGAGAAGACAGATACCCCAAATCCAAAAAGAACCTGAAAATGGCAAACATTTTAGGAAGCAGGGATCCAGAGAAAAGCATTCAAGAGAATAATATCTACTTGCATTCACATATTTTATACTTTTCTGTTAAAATGTTTCCACATATAAAAATACATATGTCATATAGCATATAATTCTATGAGTTTACCCAATATGAGCACAATTGTGCAACCACTATTCAGATAAAAGAATGTAGAACAGTTTCAGCGTCCAAAAATCCCGTTATTCTTCCCTCTCTCTTAAAGGGTATTTAATACCCTGAATCTTAACAAAAATGAGTTGTGACTGATTCATCATTAAAAAAAAAAAAAAAAAAAAAATCAGAATGATACTCTTTGCATTCTTTTGTATCTGGCTTCTTACTCTCAACACTATACCTTGATTCAAACATGTTTTGCAATTGCAATAGATTATTTTTTTTGCTGTTGAATAGAATTCCATTTTATGAATATATTAAAATCCATCCATTCTACAGTTTCTGGACATTTTAATTGTTTTCAATTTTAAGCTAATAGGAATAATACTGCTACAAGTAATATTTGTCTTACAATGCAAATATAAGAATTTCAGATTCACAAGGAATCCTTATGCTCAGTTTTAGTAGATGCCACCAACCATTTTTCCAAAATGGTTAAACCATTTGGAATTTGACACTTCAACAGTGTAGAGTTTTACATCATCACTTTCTTAAGGAAATGCCAGTCATTTTAATTTTAACCATTCTAGTGAGTGGGTATTTGTGTCTCTTTGTTTTTAATTAACATTTCTCTTATGGCTCATAAGGTTGTATAATATTTTGTATGATTATTGATCTCCACTGTGAAGTGCCTGTTGAAGGTTTTTGTTTACTTTTTTAAATGGGTTATCTGTTTTATATTTATAGACATTTTGAAAATTTTTATATGTTCTGGATATGAGTTCTTCATTGGTAACTGGTATTAGAAATATTCTCCATCAAGCCATGAACTGCTTTTTCACTCTCCTGGTGGTGTCTTTTAATATACGAAAGTCTTGATTAAGAAATCTACTTATGCCAAAGTTAGGAAGATATTCTTCTCTTCATTGTTTTATCATCTATGTTGATGTCTGCAATAACTATAGAATTGAATTTTGTGTATGTCATGTGGATGTTTCAAGGATTATTTTTTTTCCATCTAGACAGTACTCAATTTTCTTTCTGTTAATATTCTTGTCAGATTTTGTTAATATATTGTGTTGGCCACATAAAACTTTTATATATTTCCCCATTTTGCCCTAATATTTGGAAATATTTAAGATTGTTCTAATTTCTTCTGCAGTATTTGTAGTAATTCACTGGGGAAGCTAAATCATAAGTTACAGATTTAATTTATTTAATAGCTGTAGGAGAATTCAGATTTTCCATTTAATATTGTATCATTTCATGAGGTTGTGATTTTCAAAACCTTTGTTCATGTCATCTAATGTACAAAATCTCTTTTTTAATGTTGAAAATATTCCTTTAATATCTTTACAATATCTATATAATATCTATAGAATCTGGATGCTTTTCTTCTGATTCATGAATACTCTGTTATTTTTCTTTATCAACCAGTAAAGTTGCTTTTTAAAAATTAATATTTTTAAATAACATTTAGTTATATTGATTTTTCTGTTGTTTGCCTCCTATTTCATTCATTTCCGTTATTATTTCTTTCTTTCTTTTTATAGATCATTGAGATTGATTCTTAGATTCTTGATTTGCCATCTTCTAAAATATGCATTTATGGCTATCAATTTCCTTCTAACATAGCTTTAATTTTATAGCATAGGTTTTGATAAAATATATTATCATTATCATCTAATATAGGAAATTTCATCTTTGTTGTTCTATCTTTGACTCATGGGTTATTTGCTTTATTTCAGACATTCTAGGATTTTTCTAGTTATTTTTTTATTACTGGTTTCTAACTTAATTCTTTTTGGGCAGAGAACAGTTTCAAAATAATCTCCATCATTTGAAGTTTAAGATTTGTTTATGGCCCAAGAAATGTTAATTTTGGAAAAAGATCCAAGTGCACTTTTAAAGAATATGGGTGAAGTAGTCTATGAATGTCAGGTAAACAAAATTTGTTAATCATGCTATTCATAGTTTCTAGTTCTTTACTGATTTTTATGTCTGCTTTTCCATCATTTATTATGAAAGTTGAGCTAAAACATCCTTTTTTACTGTCCTTTTTGTCTACTGATCCTTTACGTCAAGCCACCTATTGGACAAACCATTGTATCATTATAAAATATTCATCTTTATCAGTCTTCTTTTGATTACCATGCTCATATTATACATTTTTGTATAACTTTACTTTCAAATTTTCTATTTTTATTATATTTAGGTTGTGTCCATTTAGCAGCCTACAGGTGACCTTTTGATTTTGTATGCAGTCTGGCAATCTTTGTTTGTGATTTGGACTTTTCAGTATATTACATTAAGGTCTAACTACCAATTCATTTGTATGCAAATCTACTTTCTTACCAATTGCTTTCTACCTGCCTCTTCAGTGCTTTGCTCCTTTTTCCTTTGCTTGTTCTATTGGCCTTTTAATTATGAATTCCTATATTTTAGTGATTAGTCTGGATATTACAAAATATTTTCTTTGGCTAGTTACTTCTTGTCCTGACACACACAGATCATATAACATAGAAGGCACTATTTATTCTTGTTTAGATAGTTATTATTGATACATATTTTAATTTTAAATATCTTCAAACCCCACAAAATATTTTTCTACCTGTATTATAATTATTGATTTAAACTGTCAATATTCATTGAAATTCATCCAAATAATCGACTATCCCATTGATCTTCATCCCTTTTAGGGTATTGTTTTAGTTCCACCTGGAATCATTTTCCTTCTGCATGAAGAATCCCCCCAACCTCACACTTTGTATCTTTCTTTCATTGGCAATGGATGTAGTGAGCTTTTGCCTTGTGTGAAGGGTAATTTATGTAATCTTATTTTTAAAGAATATTTTGTTGGGTGTAGAATTCTAGATTAGCAGTTACTTTCTATCAGCACTCAAAAATGTCACCACAATGTCATATGGCTTCCATGATTTCTGTTGAGAAATAAGCTGCCAGTCTTCTCATTCTCATTTGAAGGAAATATGTTTTCAAATTTTTGTGTTTGTGAGTCCATGGTTTTTGGTGATTTTTCTGTGATTTGCCAGGTTGCAGTTTCCTTTACATCTGGTGGAGGGGAATTTCTGGAAGGTACAAAGAGTACTTTCTTCTTATCTGTTTATTCTTATCCTTCACATTTCATAATGATAGCCAACAATGATGAAACCTTTACCACGTGCCAGGTTTGGGGTTAAGCACTTTATTTGAACTTTCTCATATGATTAACTCACAACAATCCTATAAAGCTGCTATTTTAATAATCCCATTTTATACAAGAAGGAACTTTTCTTTTATTAGAGGAAACTTAAGAAATTAGGATAAGGTCAAACATCTAGCTTGTATATAGAACAAGGTCTTAACTACTATATCCAAACTATATTTGGAAAAAATAATAATGTGATATTTTAGCTTCATTAAAATAATACTTAAAGTGTGTGGCAAATTGAGAGAAGGCTTTGCAACCATAAACATGGATTCTGATGTTGATTCTGACACAAACAGCCTCCAAGGATTTGTTCAAGGTGACAACTTAAGCCTGTTAGCCTCATTTTTAAATAATGGTGTTGGATAAGGCGATCTTCATGAATCCCTCTGACTAGAAAATTATATGAAAAATAATATTATTTTAAGCAAAATTCCTTTTTTCTATCAAAAGGCTGTTGCCTGCACAGAATCTAGGATGAGAATACATTGAATCATGTTCTAGAGATGTGAGAAAAGGACTGCTGTGAACATTATCTTATTAAAAATGCCCTCTCCCGATCCCTGCACATTATTGTTGGTTTTCTCAGAAATCTGTATGGCTTTTTATTTTTTGTTAGAAATGAGATGCTTAAAATTGGATGCAGTTTTTGCTGTGCAATACAATTAAATTGTATAGTGAGACTCTATTATCTTGGATCTTCATGATGTGAGGCTCTGGATATATAATCCAGCGCCTTAGAAAATGTGTGCAATTCTATGCACTTTGACACTAAACATTCTTTAAGACGTCTTTTTTATATAAAATATTTTATTTTTGCTTATTTGTCACCCAGTGAATTACTGCATTAAATACATTTCGTGTTTTGGGGTTATCTATCTTGCCAGTTAAGCTTCTTATGAAAAGGTCCACATCGTTTTTCAATATTTTCAACAATTGTATTAGTATTATTTATATATTTGTAATTTTGCATTATTATTTTTTTAAAATAAATAAATCAAATTGTCTTGACATGCTACTGAGCAATTCTTATGTCTGCTAAACACTGCTTTTGGGATAGGAATACGGTATTCTTATTCATATTGTAAAATGCAAGAGTGGTAAAAATCAACTTAGCATAGCAGTTTTCTCAGAGCAAATGGCTGGTTGTGCTGACATGCTTCTCAGAGCTCAATGATGTCTTTAATTTTCTTGTATACACTGCTAAATAAAAACAATAAGCAGCTTGAAATTATGTATGCATGATTGTCAAGTGAAAGGAAAATAATTCATTTTTGCCAAGAAAAAGTACAGAAATAATATATTTTGATTTGATGGTATACATGGTGAAGTTTAAAAGCCCAAAGACTGTTTTGAATACTTTCCAACTTTCTCTGACAACCTTAGATATTTTGGAAATGAATATATATTCCATTTGGACTTGGAACACATACCATGAAAATGTCTTGAACATTTTAGTTTACATCATAATTAAACATTTTAATAATTAATATCTTAGTCATAAGATTTTGAAAATTTTAGACAACATTTTAAATAAGAGATAACTAATGAAACTTAATTCTTTATTTCGGATTTTCTAATTGGACTAATAAAAGAAGTTATGTATCTACACATAAATGTTAGATGCATGGAAAAGTAATTTTTGGCAATACAGTATTAAAACATATTCCTCAATTTGAGGAAGCAATAAGTAGGTTTCCAAGTGATGCAAGCACATGGCCATTGAAAGAGTAAATGGACACCCATCCTATTATTCTTATTATTCTAGAATTATTATCTCCTCTCTGGAGCTTTATTTGGCCAGAAAAATAATCATTCTGTAATTTGGTACCACCTGCATAATCAACAAAACACGAGGGATCTGGCCATTAAAATCCAATGCCAGGGATAATAGTAAGAATATCTTTAAAAATGAGTAGAAAGTCTGGTTCTGTAATGCCACAGCTCCTAAATTAGGAATCTTAGGGAAAGACTCTTTTCCAAAGTTAGTTAAATAGCAGCTTGCAAAATAGACACTAAAGCAAAGGAGATATGATTTTACGCTCAATTATTTAACAATAGTTTTGTTTTCCTCCATAGATTGATAGTGATCATATAGAATTCCTACTCTGAATTTTCTGTAAGCCAATTACATTGTGATTTTATAAGGAAATAATACTGTGAAAAGTTCCACTGCCTGACAACACTGGCTCTGAACATAACCTGCATTCTCTAAGTAATAATTATTTATGAAACCAAAAAAAAAATTTAGAAAAACAAGCAGCAGTAATTTTGCTTCTGTCTGGTTGAATACAATGATGAATAATATAAAAACTTGTGATTTTAAAACCATGTTTGTCCAGGACTAAGATTAATAAAATAATAACTTAAATTTAATGATACTAATATTTCACAAATATTTTCATATCCTCTCAATGCTAGTGTGAGACAGCTATTATCTAGATTTGAGAGATAAAGAGAATATTTCATTGGTTAGATGTGTCTAGAGAAACCCCAGGCTTTTTAAAAATTTTACAATGATCCTGATTCATATGGGAAATTAAACTAATTACAATACATCCATCAAATATGCAAAATTAATTTTCTGCTGCTGTTTTTAATGTAAGCATGTAAAGTTTAGTATTCATTTTAACTTTAAGAAGTTAACAACAATCATATGCTAAGAAAGTTAAGCATGAGATAAAGTTGTGTGTACAACGTATGCAACAGGTAAAACTATATTCCATTTCTATTTATTGACTGGTGGGGACTGAGCAACTGAAAGAAAAATTAAACACTCTTTTTTATTTCCCAGTAGCATATTTCACTCACAAATATAAATATATGCTTTAATTTTGAGTCATATGTTGTCCAAGGCTTAAGAATTAGTGGGTCAATCAATATTTAATGAGTTTACTAGGTGCTGGGACATAAAGTTGAATAGAGAATGCATAATTTGTTGCTTCAGGGTATGTAAAAATTACTCAAAGAGATGTACATTAAATAAATACTTGCAAATAATTTATTGTATTCAAAGAATACAAAGACTAAGAAGGAGAGAAACACTAGGAGTCATTTTAAACTTTACCTGGTCTAGAGTGTCAAGGAAGTTGTCTTTTAGGAAGTGACACATTAGCTGCAACCTGAGAGATAAGTAGGAGTTAGTAAAATTTTAAAAATGCAAGTACTTAAAAGGTATCTCTCAAGGCAGTGACCCAAGAGGACCTAAAAAGAGGCGACCATGGCTAAATATGAGGGAACAAATGGGAATGTGTAACGAATTGAGAAGAGCGATGCAGGTAGAAGCGCAGTGAGCATGATCATGTTAGTCATGTTCAGAATTTGTTTCATTTTTTAAATGAAATGAAAATTATTAAAAAAGTTCTAAGTAAGGGAAATGACTTGATTCATTTTGTTATTAAAATACATTGATAGTGTGTTTATGAGAGGCTAAAAGGAGAACAAATAAGACATTGTTGGAATAATTTGAATACCTCAAGAGTCACTGGGATGGTGGTATTGAATGACTTTAGAGTTAATCAGTGACAGTACCTAGCACTTTATTAACTGGGTTGTGGTCAAGGATGACTCCTTGGTTTTATGAACCAAATCTCCGTATGCAATAATGCAGTTTTATAGACAAAGAAAACTGAAAAAAGGAAAAGTTTGGGGATAAAGTTCTTAAGTACAATTTGAGGAGACTTAGACAAATCCAAGTGTCTATAGCAGAAGAAAGTTCTGAAATGGAAATATAAGGCTGAAGATCAATAGCATTTGAATTTAGGATATAGGAACTACATTAAATGGAGGGGATTATTTAGGAAAAAATGTAAAGTATTATGAATAAAATGAGTCATAGCAGAACCCTATTGAAAATAAAACATAAAGTTTGAGAGTAGAAGACAAAACTGAAAAGTAACAAAAGAGAAAAAACAGGATATTAAAGAAAGTGTTGATTAAGTAATCTGATGGGATTGGTTCAAGGCTCCCTAAAATCATGGCTTACTTGACTATTTGACTAGCTTTCGCCAATGGAATAAGAGTAGACATAATGCACACACTGTCGAACAAATGATCTAAGTACAAGGTGTGTTTTGGCTCTCCCTTTGCTTTGTTACCTATGCCACAAGAACAGCCTATTCCAAAAAAAAGTCTTTCTTCAGCCTGGGTAGTGGAATAAGCAGCGTAGATAGAGGACTTCTGAAGTTTATCTATAATTACCAACGTATGATGTGAATGAGAATAAAATGGTTATTCTTTGAGGGCACTGAAATTTGTTGTGGTTTCTTATTGTAACAAAGCTGAGTAAGACAGGTGGTTCCTGAAAAAATAATAATTGAAAGAACCTAAAATTGGTGGCAGGCAACTAATTTGTTTTAGGAGGGTAGAAAAATATTCACTCAAGTTAGGCATTTCTAAAAATTTGTTAGACACTTACCTATGTAACTAGGAAATGCAAACCAAAATCAACTTTTTTTTATTTAGAAGAAGATATTGTAAAACAGAATATTACCATTATACCTTGGCTAGTATTTGTTGTATTTGACAAGGTACATGGAAAGAAAATGATGTACCTGATGAAACTTTGACTTTAGGAGAAGAGATTGAGATAGTGTTTAATATACATCAGTTACAATTAGTTGTATTTGACAAATTACTACAATGGCATACCACACAGAAAAGTTTTGCAAGCCAGTTTTCAAAGAAAAGAAAAAGAAAAAGTAGGATCCAGAAATTCTGGGATTTGCAAGGTTGAAAGGTGAAATGGATTTTCATTTTTTACTAATAAAAAATAAAATTGTTAAATGTCTTACGCAATGGAGGCTGAATAAGACACTATATTAGGTCAAAGACCCAATCAAAGACAAGGCCATCACCCCCCTGTTAAAATCTCTGAATGGATTAATATAGCACCCATTAAATGCTTTCAATTGGACAAAATCATACAGGAAACAGACTAAGAACCTGGCATGTAAAGAGGTTGTTATTGGGAATTGGATAATGGACTCTATCAAGGACATGTTCAAGTTTTACAAATGTGAACCCATTTGTAAATAGTATCTTTGAAGATGTTATTATCATTTAAGAGGTAGATTCATTTATGAATATGACCTTTGAAGATCCTATTTAGGTGTGGCCCAGCTGAACCAGGGTGGGTCTTAATCCATATTACTGGTTACCATATAAACAGAGAAAATCTAGATGTGGTCAGTCAGAGAAACCCACGGTAAGAAGTCAGTGTCAGTGGCAACTGGAAGAGCAGACACAGGACAGAGAGATGGCCATGTGATGAGAGAGAGATGCCAGCCAAGGAAGCCCAGAGATTGCAGCAAGCCAGCATCATGCCACTATAGGCATCAGGAAGAAACAGGGTCTTGCCAATGTCTTGATTTTGGATTTCTAGACTCCAAACTGTGAGACAATAAATTCTTGTTGTTTAAGTTAATGCTTTGTATGGTGTTTTTCATAGAAGCTCTGGAAAACTAAGACATTTGTGAACTAATTTTTGTTGTTATTGTAAGCCATGAAGAAATCTTCATTAAAGCTTGTAGAAAATGAACACCATAACTGAATATTAACAGAAACAAAAATAAAACGGGAAGATGAACTTAATAAACATAAATAACAGTTAAAGAGAACAAAAGAGTAAATAGTAGCCAGTATGCATAAATTCAAGACTGTGTTTTCAAAATACCAATAAAATTCATTAAAAGAGAAGAAAGTGAACTTATACATGAGTGGAAAGAGAAAGAAATAACCAACGATACAGGAGTTATTAAAGCATTACAGAAACCACAAATTTAACTTTGTAGATGCATTTGAGAAAATTTATTAAAATCAACCCAGAATGAGGAATATTTGAAAAGATCTCCTACAATATAAGAAATAAATATACAATGGAAAAAAGACCTGGATCAACTAAGTTCCGGCTAACCATTAGATAACTCAATCCAATTTTATTTAAACTAGTCTAGGCAATAAAAGAGACAAAAAATTCCCTAGTTTATTTTATGAACCTTGATTGACTTAAATTTCTAATCCCAATAACAGAGAAGGAGAGAGAGAGAGAGAGAGAGAGAGAGAGAGAGAGAGAGAGAGAAGTAGCAAGGGACAGAAAAATTCTTTATGAATTAAAAAGAAGCTCCTAAATAAATTATATTAACAATTATAATCAAGTAAATAATGTATGGAAATATAATGCATTATGATTAAGCAAAATTATTCCATTAATTTCATTTGATACCATGTTTATTTTAAGTGTTAACATGCTTTCTTAAGTAAAGCTTTTTGGGATGTATTGTTTTTGCGTTGTGCATTTTCCTTTTCCTGTATTGTATCTTTTCTGCTTATTATTCAACACTTAATGGGGCCAACTACTTCTTTATAAAGGGTATGAAGATGGGAGCATAGAGTGAGATGGGGTATCTCTCAGCTTCAATTATGGTATGTTGTTCCAAACACCCTTTGACAATGTATCTTATTTATTCTGTTCAGGGAAAAGTGTTTCTGAATTTTTGCTGTTTGAAAGGCTGAGTGGCTTGTAGCATACTTACTAATATCTCAAGTTTCCTGTGTTGATATTTAATGATCATTGCCTCTTTTCTTTCTGTAAACTGCCTTACAACTGGCTATCTCCCTCAATAGAATAAAGGATTGTAATATGTGTCAGTATGGTTTTCATTCAACTCCACATTCTAGTCATTGAACAGAACCAAACTGGGACATTCTAAAGATGTTTTCAATTTATCCTTTGAAAGAGGAATGTTCCTAGATATTATCACTCTAATCACATGTCAATTGCATAGCCTTTTCAGAATTGTGATATATTGCTTTTGGGAAATCTATATTTTGTTCAATTTCTGAGGAGTAGTGCTAATTGAGAGAATGGACACAGCCAAAGATTAAATGAGTGAGCAAGAATTTTGAGACAAGAAGCATAACACAAAATGTCAAAACAATTAAAAATAGAATTTAATAAAACCAGATGCTCTATATAAACTGTTTACTGAAACAACAAATGGAAAATAGAGAGAAAAATGAGTAATAGAAAACATTTGCTGAGAGCTAAAAGCAAGGCACTTATTTGCAGATAGAAAGCCTGTCCCCTCTGCGTGGAGAATGGGGATGGTATTGTGGTAGCTAGATTCATTAAATTAAAACCAAATACACACATCTAGATATATATTTTGAAATACTGGGATTCCTAAGATAAAGAGAAACATATAAACATTTTCCAACAAAGAATCAAGTTGTCCTCAGTGTGAAGAGATTTACCTAGGAGTGACAGTTGTTTTTCCTGATCAAAAGACTAGAATGAAGTTTTTAAATGTGGCAGAAATTATTATGAACTTATAATTCTATACCTAGCCAAACTATAAATTAAATATGAGAATAAAATTAATCAAAGGACTCTGAAAATTCATAGCCACAAGGTCTTTTATAAAATATGTTAAGTATGTGCTACAGAAAATTGAGAACTCAATTTGCATGCTCCTACAATTTGAACTTTTTTTCATACAGTTTATTTTTATACATATTATACACCTCAGAAGATATTATTCTTGCTTTATACTGTCAATGTTCTTTTATATTTACCCACATACTCATTTTTTTTTAGTGCTTTTCCTACCTCACTAATCACATGTCCTGTGTCTTCACATATCAAGTAATTTAAAAAAATTATTTGCAGGTTATTGTGTATAAAACAACTGTAGAGATACAGGTAATAATTTCTTTCACCAAAAAGAGTTCCCTTCTGCTATATTATTGTTTTGCATGATATTGCAATGACAGATACAGGCCATTATACATTTTGTCAAAACCTATAAAATTGTATTGTGCAAAGTGGTATAAATTGTATGCTGCAAGGTCATAAGGTAATCTATGGACCTTGATTAGTAGCAATGCTTCAATTTTTATTCAACAATTGTAACAAATTTACTTCAATATTGTGAGATATTATTAATAGGGGAAAATGTGTGAAGGGAAAGGAGTGGGGTCTATGGGAATCCACTATACTTTTGATGTAACTTTTCTGTAATCTAAAACTTCTTTAAAAATAAAGTTTATTATATGAAAACCATAAAAATAAAAAAAGCCCTCCTCTCCTTTGTTAGCCAGAATAAAGGTAAGGATTAATCTTACCAATTCAATCAAGGGTTCAACTAGATTAGGAATGGGTGCAATTTTAGTAAGACACATTCTACCTCTGGATAATCCTTGTGCCAAGAGTGTGGCCTTTCCATGATTTTGACTGAGAATGTGATGGGTTTCTACCCCTTAATCTTAGAAGCCTATGGGAAAATTCAGTTTTCCCTTGAAGAAGGTTTAATCTTCATTCTTTAGCTTCCTTCTATCCTATAGTTTCAATTATCTGGTCTTGAAAGCAGGTTGACAAATTTGAGACAAGCTCCTAAACTCCATCAGAACTTTGTCTCATAAGCGTCATAACACTGTGGTAGATTTCAATCTGCCATTTAGAAGCTTTCATCCCAGAGCCCCAACCTCCATTGTAGCTCCAGAACTCAGTTAATATTCCGTGACTAAACAGTTTTGTGTTTGGGAGTCCTCTCATTTACAACCCATCACACAACAATTTTATCCCCATGCAACTACAAAAGCCTTTGCTGGTGTGTATTCCACACATAATCTCTTTCTGTCCCAACCCAGACACCCAGCCTTCCTAACGAAATCAGCATCTGGGTCCAAAAGTAAATGCCTGGCCATCTTCTGCTCACCTCGGAAGGGTTTTTGTCCACTTTGGAATTTTAGTTTATTGTACTCTTGTTGCTTCTATAGCTATCCCATGCTTTTAAAAGTATGATTTTTCTAGGTGTGGCAGAGGGAGAATTGGTCTACTGTGCTCTACAACATTGTACCCAGAAGCAGAAGCCCTCTTTTCTTAGTTGTGTTAATAAAAATGTTTATTTTCTAATTGTCATGAAAAAATATTATTTTTACTTTGTATTGACCCTAAAACTTTATTTTTAAATTTGATCCTATCCTTTATTGTTATTATGGTCAAAGCTGGAACCAGATAAATGGAGTAATTATGCCTTATCATGTCAAAATGATGGGAAAAATTATTTCCTATATTGATCACAGTTTGCCACATTAAGTGAATATACACAATTTCCTTCAAAAAACATTTAAATTCAAACATTTTTACTCTCAAAGTTAAAAGTCAACAGTACTTGGAACAATTATAACAATTATTTCAATGTTGTTGGAAAACTCTCTGCCCTTTATACAGATATAAGCTCAGGCATAATTCTATAGTATTTCGATACAAAAAATATGTAGAATTAACTTAAATTCTATGGTTCCTGGAATGTAAATATTTGCTAAATTTTACATGTCTAATGAGATATTATGACTAAACTAGCTGAGTACTTTGCTAAGCTATGTCAACAAGTTCCTATTCTTTCAAGGCTCCTTGTGAAATTGCTGAATGGACCTTTGTTAATTCTAGATAAGACTGCCCAAAAGAATATAGGGCTTTTTGTTGTTATGTTTCCCACAGTACCAAAAGGGTGACTGTAGCAGTTTGGCATTGTTTATGAATTCCAAAAATAGTTATTGGATTATATTTGTAAACTGGTCTGTCAGAGGTATCACTTTTAATTGATTAAATTATGATTAAGACTTTGATTGGGTCATATCAGTAGGGACTCACAGAGATGAGACATGGCAAGGGCAGAGGTGGGAGTTTTGACCTGGAGCCCGGAAATGAACACACAGCAAAAGAACACAGAGGAATAGAAATGGCTCCTTAGACATGGCAGAAGCCCCAGGGAGACACACAGAGCCATTCACCTGAAAGTCTATAGCTGGCCTTGTGGAGAGAGCACAGTAGCTGAGCCTGGAGAGAAACAGAGCCCCGGGAAGAGAGGAACCCACGAAGCATGGGCTCTTGGCAGGCGTCGGCAGCCATCTTGCCTCAACACATGGCAATAGACTTTGGTGAGGGAAGTAACTTATGCTTCATGGCCTGGTAACTATAAGCTTCTACCCTAAATAAATACCCTTTATAAAAGCCAAGAGATTTCTGGTATTTTGCATCAGCACCCCTTTGGCTAACTAATACAGTGACCAAATATCCTGATTTTCCTAGGATTGAAGGGGACTTTGGAACAAGAGACTTTTAATTTTAAAACCAAAAAACTCCTCAGTAAACCAGGAAAATTTGGTCAACCTATCAAATAACTAAACAATTTAGACCGCCAATAATGAGTGATACATAGAAAATAAATTATGTTCATGATGTTTAAGGTTTATTTAACATTTAAAAATAATTATAACTCAATAACACTAATTATTAATTATTAAACATAGTGAGGAGAGCAAAAGTACACAATAAAGATAGAACTATTATATAAGAATTACAGTCACACCACAAATCAAAATTGTATAGTAGATTGAACATTGCATTTGGAATCAAAAGCTCTGCATTTAAATTCCAATTTTGCAACTCACTGTGTGGCTTTTGGAAAGCTCATAAACCTCTCTGAGAAATGCATATTTCTAATCTGTAAAAGAAGGAAAATGATATTTATTCAACCTACCTATTTAGATTATTATGAAGATCAAGTAAGATAATGTATGAAGGCAACTTGGAAACTCTCCACTGTTGTCCTCTGACTGATATATTCAAAATCATAGACAATCATCCAATATTACTTGGTCACTTATTCATGTCATCCTTGACAGCATGTGACAACATCTAGAAGATGACTTTTTCACATCTCCACTATTATCTCTTCAAAGGTGACTGAGGTTTTACTAGTTTAGTCAAGCAAAAGTTTTACTTCTTATTAAGATCAACCCTATAGCACAAAATTTCATGTCCCTGTATTTTTTGTCATATTTCACTTAAAAAATTGAAAGCAAGATTTGTCATTCCTTCCCTTGTGGCCACAAATTGAATGTATTCTAAATTCCCAGACATAGTATTCACTTACTCATCATAATGTAAGTATCTACATATATTCACAATGTAGTGTGACACAAAGGAATGGTATTTTATCAGATATTTAAGAGAATGCTTGGGTATCTAAGAATGCTTGATAGAGGAAAAGATGCTTGAATTGACTTGTACATAAAATAGAAGCCCAGCAGGCATGTCAGGAAGGTAAGCATTGCAAGTTGAAGTTACAACAAATGCAACGGCAAGACAACAGAGAAAGTACATGGAACATTCAGGAAATCAGTTACTTGGTTAAAATGCAATATAGAGTAAATATACTAGTATGACTAGACAAGAGATAGGATAGTTGGAATAGGCTAGGTTATATAAACTAATCTGGGCTGGGATAATTGTTTATTTATTTATTACATACTAGGCAGTCCCTGCTAGATGCAAACTGAATATCCATTTTCTTATTCTTCTTTAGAGATAGAACTTTATTCATTTATTTTGATTCTCATGAAATCTGTCTAGAATTCTATTTTCTAGAATTTCTAATACATAATCTGAAGTCTGGTAGAATTTTCTGGAAAATAATTGTTTCTTTAAAGTAGGCAAGCTATTTCCTCATTCTCATTTTCATCTTTTTGACTGTTATGAGGGTATGAGACCTTGAGAAGCACTCTCATCTTGTGAACACGAGGTGAAAACATGAAGATAGAGGACTAATACAGTGATGAGTAGAGCTAAAGGGCCATGGGAACGAGTCTTATGACATTATCAAACCATTACACATGCCTGCAATGGCCTAGTTTTGGACTTGTCATTATGTGAAATCAATAAAGATGTAGCCCTGGAACTGTCACTGTTGATATATTAGCTATCAATAAATATTTGTTGGCTGATTTTCTAAGGGACTCATATTCAATGTGAAAACTTTGGATTATATTTTAAAATCAATAAGGAGGCATTGAAATATTATAATCTAAAGATCAATATAATATCTATGTTTTAAAAAGGTCACTTCTACTGCACAAATTGGCCAGAGTGCCTATTTATAATGTAGAAATTACACAAATGATATATCATTGTAAGCTTAAGGAAGCACACATTTTTTCAAATAAATGCTGTAAAATTGGAACATTGCCAAAAATCCTATATATTAACCAAATTCTAAGAGATTCTTAAGAGATTCAGGCTCTAGTAAATGTGTATTAAAGATATATGTAACTTATGAGTAGATTATGTTTGACTGGTACAATTTTGTCTGCCGTTCCAGACCTATGACAACTTGTTCATATTTCCATATTCCCACTAGTGTGTGAGTCTGCAAGGAATTGGCTTCTCACATGGATAAGAACCCATGAAACGCTCTTAAACCTCTGCCTTCCTGAAAGACTAAAAGAACTATGGACTAGAGTGGACTTGATGGTATTCTCTTGTTCACATATGGTGATTCTAGCAATGCAAGAAATTATAACAATGAGGTAGAGCCAGTGGCCACTTGACAGTTTTTGGGTAGGGAGGGGATGAGCAGTTGAAATACAGGGGCTTCTTTGGGAGTTGGAGGTTGTCCTGAGTACTGTTGTGGCAACGGATGTAGGCCATTTTAAATCAGCACACACCACTCAGAACTGAGTGGGAGAGAGTGTGGTCTACAGCGTGAACTGTGGTCTATGGTTGGTGGCAAAGCTCCAGGATGTGTAAGTTCATTGAGGGTGGTGGGCCACACTGTGGGAGATGTTTGTGTGGGATGTGGTGGGAGGTGTGGGAGGTGGGCAACATTTTTGTAAGCAAATACACATATATGCATATATATTTATATATCATTTTGCAAATGTTTGTATGTATTGTGAGAATTTTGATTTTTACCCACAATAAAAATAAATTAAAAAAAAATAAATAAATAAAATAAAATAAAATAAAATGCGATGTACTCTTTACAAATGTCATTGGAAAAATGCAGTTTTAATTCTTACTGGCTAGAAATTCACCCTTATTGCTATGCTATTAAACACAGAGAAACAACCAAAAAGCAACAACAAAATTCATTAAACAAGCTATCAAAAATCCCTGGAGCTCAGAGTCACAAATTATTGTATGCTTTCTTAGAGTCTGGGCTCTGGACTCAGACAACCCCATATATGAATACAAGCCCTGCCATAAACTTAATGTATGAATTAGGAAAATATACCTTAATATCTCTAAGAATCAATTTCTCTCATCTACATTGGGGATTTTAAATACCTACATTTAGGAATATTATGAGGATTAAATGAGATAATTTGTAAATTTAGTAATTCAGTAGTGGCGCAAAGTTATCATTCAATTCAAACCTAGTTACTATTAATACTATTAATATTATGATTTTTACCATTATCATTACTGTCTTCATCATCATTACTGTCTTACATTAGGAGAGAACACGACAAATTCAAATGGAAATGGTTTCTTGTATAGATTTCCTTTTCTGTAAGCTTTACATCTTGTCAATTCTTAATTATCCACAAAGAGAATTTGGCTACAATTATCCATTTTATTCTGATTTTTAATTTCTGGGAGAGATTTTCTATGCATTTTTGAGGACTGTGTCTGCCAGTACCATTTACTGTGAATTTAGGAAGTGTAAACTGATTTTAATAGTAAGTGGAGGTAAATAAAATGGTAGTAACTACAATGCAAAAATTTCCATGATGCATTTTAAAAGCCATCATCATTTGCATTTTGAATAACTGATTTATTTTACTTTTATATCCTTAGTATGTGTAATCAAGACTGTTCTATTTTAAAAAGTGTATGTGGTCTACAGGTTTGTTTTGAATATTAATTAAATAAAAGAGATGTTAAATTTTAATATAGAATCTTTTTTAAAAAAGATTTTTATTTTATTTATTTATTCCCCTCCCCTCCTTGTTTTTGTGCTCGCTGTCTGCTCTCTGTGTACTCTCTGTGTCCACTTGTCTTCTCTTCTCGTCTTCTCTTAAGTAGGCACCTGGAACTGATCATGGGACCTCCAATGTGGGATAGAGGCGTTCAATCACTTGAATCACCTCAGTTCCCTGGTTTGTTGTGTCTTTCATTGTCTCTCCTCTTTGTTTCTTTTTGTTGTGTCAGGTCTCCATATGGGCCAGCTCTTTTCGCTGTCCATCTTGCCTTCACTGGGAAGCCCCAAGAATTAAACCAAAGACCTCCCATATGGTAGACGGGAGCCCAATTGCTTGAGCCACATCGGCTTCCCTAATATAGAGTCTTAATTTACCAGAACAACTGCTTCCTAGAATATGATTCAAACCTCCACTTTTAGGCAATTTCGAATATTCATGGATAATTTTTTTTAGCACCAGACTGATAAAATTTTTGCCTATAAAATTCAACTTTGAGAATATGTTCTGGTGAAAATACAAAGCACACCTGGTAATTTCTTTAAACCTTTGTTGAAAATGTTTGTGCCATTTTAACTGATAATGTTTTTGCAAGATATACTCATGTAGGTTTTTATCTGAAACTGTAAGCTCTATAAAAATTTAGAGCATGTGAGAGATGTTCTACTTTAGAGGTGGTTTGTACAAATGAGAATTTTCAGAGCAGTGGAGACCACAAGCTAATTACCTTCAATTATATTTACATATAATCGAAAAGTAAATTATATTTACAATTTGAATACTAGTAAACTAATATCTAATGGTGTTGTTTTATTGTTGCTTTTGCATTGTTGTGATAAAGAAGGTTTTCTTTATTGAAGTGAAAACAAGAGGTTTCTCCCTTAGAAATAGGACAATATGATTAGATGTTTCATGCTATGACAAAAAAATGCTTGCTCCTCTATTTTTTTAAAAAGGTACATGCACTACTACCAGGATTCTAAGTTAGAACTCTAGAGATGGGGGCAGGGGAACTGGGGACAAGGAAGAAAATAAGGATCAGAGCTGAGAATTTCTGAAGAGACCGTAAAGTTGCAGTCATTGAGATAATGACTTGAGGCACTGGTTCTGGAATGTTGCGCAACTTCCCTCGTCTACCAGCTTAGATGGACAGAAGGCTTCATGGAGGAAGACTGAGTTACAAAGTCCATTCAATATTTGTAAAAATGATGTTTATGGCATGCGTTAATAACAATAATTAAATGTGTCTTGATCTTTAAATTTAGCTTAGTTCTACAAAAATGATGATGTGTCTGTGGTAAGCTGCAAAATGCTGGCATGACAAACCAAAGTAATAGCAATCAGCCTTTACTGAAAAACAAATTAATCACTGGATATAAGACTCTTACCTGCTAGACCAGAGGGAAAGGTTTTGCAGTCTTGATACTTTAATTATTCTGTTAATTCTTTTTCTATATGTTTTAAATGTTTAGATCTCAACAATGAGAAAGTGTTCACTCTAAGGAATTCCAGGATCCTGAATTATTAAAAAAAGAAATATCAATAAACAAATGTACTTGACGAATCAAAGAAGAAAGAGCAAATAAAAATCAAAACAGAAAACAAACAACCAACATCAAAGACATTTTTGGTTACTGTCCAAGTTAACAGGGTGAGGAAAACTTCCATATTTTGTAAAGAAGGCATTATTTCTCAGCATATTTGTTTATCATAACGTTAGTATATCTAGAATGTGTTTTAGCTTCTCAATCATTTTCATAAAGATTTCACTCTATAAGTAATAAAATAATCAAAGCATATACCAATGATCTTTTATAAAGGAAGAGAGTGGGTAACTGCTTTCTTTGTAATGATTAGATTTCTCCAAACAAGCACCAAATTTAAGCACAATAGTCATCTTGTACCCATGATTCTTTGCATACTGAGACACATTTCATTCCTTTTGATCTTTCTTGAAATAAGAACAGAATTATTTCTATAGTATTCTCTTCATTTTAAACAGAGGTTGTTTTGCATCTAGTTTTTAGAGTTTTTCCAAATACTACCAGTGGCAAAAGGTTGATTTGACAGATTGAGGTTTATTTTCCAATTCCTTTCTTTTAAAATTTTCATTAAAAAGTTCCTTTTGCTTTATAGAGGCAGACTTTTAGTGTCTTATTTTCTTAAGTTCTAAAATGGCCAAAGAGCCTGCACTGGAGTATTTTTTATTTTTAGTTTGAGGAAATACCTTTTATTTCTTCTAAATCACCTTGAACTCAGGCTGCCATTTAGAAATGTGGGCTTAAATATCTACTTAAACAGCTGCTTTTATATAAATGACTCAATTTACCATGTCAGGGAGCAATTTTCTGAGTAAAGGTCAATCATCATTGCTGGAAATCACTTTATGATCAAAATAAAATAGAACAGTATTCAATTATCCATGATTTTCTAAAAAAAATTACTCTGAACACTCGTGTTTGTATGTGTGTGTAAGCACCCATAGTTAAGTTAGAAACAACACTAAAATAGAAAATATTTTCAATTATTTTATCTAAAAAGGCTCATATCCAGAATATATAAAATGAACTAATAGAATTAATAAGAAAAAGCATTCAACCTCCACCACGACTAGAAATTGACGGGACAAAATGTCAAACATTTTTAGGCAATGCAGGTTAAACCACATTCACCATGGCTAAATTAAGGAAAGTTGACAATATTGAGTATTGGCAGGTTGTAGAGAATTATACCTCTCATGCACTACTTTTGTGCACGTAAAATGGTAAAACCATTTTGGATAGCCATTTTCTTATATCTGCTTTGCTTAATATATGCATACCCTGTCACTCAGCAATACCACTCCAAGGTACAAACCCAAGATAAATCCATGCATATGAAGATGAAGTGATGTACATAAAAATATACATAGTAGCAGTATTATTAATAGCTAATAGTTTGAAACAACCCAAATGCTCTGCAAAATTAGAATGCATGAATACTTTGTGAATACATTCATATAAAATAATAACATTCAACAATGAAAATAAGTGAACTGCTACTACTCACAACATAGGTGAACTTGGCAAAAAAAAAAAAAAAGGAATAAAAAAGGCAGATATGAAATAACATATACTTTGTGATTACATTTCTATAATGATCAAAAAACACTCTATGGCATTAGAAGTAAAATAGCCCTGGAGAGCAGATGGAGAAGGGGATGTGGCAAGTCCAAACTTTGGGAATGCTTCTTTTCTTTTTTAATCTGGTTGTGATTACTCATGCATTCCTTTTATGAGCAGTCATTGAGTTATCATCTATGAATTGCACACTTTTAAATCTATTTACCATACTTTTAGTTGCCAGGGATCAAGGAACATCTTTCTTAAGATATAATGCTTGTTTGCATGTTCTCTCACACATTTATATCTCAAAAAATTAGCTTGACTGTCCCCTTCTCCCACCAAAGAGGAGTGCTTTAGAATCTGGGAATAAAGAGAAATGTTGCTAGTGAAAGCAAAATATTATAATTATTTTGAACACATTCAGTGTTACCAATTTATCTGAACTGTCACAGATGAAAACTGATGTATTAAAATATATGAGCTCTCCACATTGGGCATTAGGAGGTGACACATTCAAGAGTATGGATGAAGCCAGCTTAACCTTATCATTTTGGCTTCTGTGGTCTCCTCACCTCCCCATTTAGCAAAGAGTTCTGCTGATCCACGAGCTCTGTGAGATCAAATCTAAGGAGCGAAGTGCTGAGGGAGAGCTGGGAGAGGATAAACTTCTCCTTCCTAAGAGGGTTTGTAAATCCAAAGGAAATGGAGATGATTCTTTTGCTATATACTTTCTATCAGTTTCTCAGATACCTTATTTGAACTTGCTTCTACCAAAAGGACTTTTCCTTTTTTAAAAAAAATCATGATAGAACCAGCAAGATGGCAGCAGGGTAAGGACCTCTTAGTATCAGCTCCTGCTACAGGGCAGTTGGCAATCACCCAGAGCTGCACCCAGAATAAATACTCTAGTAAGCCAGATGCCAAGACACTAACAAAAATTTACAATCCACACCAAGAAACAGGAAGATATGGCATAGTTAAAGGAACAAGATAAGCCTCAAGATGACATAAAGGAGTTGAGACAACCAATCATAGATGTTCAAACAAATCTCCTTAATAAATTCAATGAGATGGCTAAAGAAATTAAAGATATTAAGAAGACATTGGATGAGCACAAAGAAGAGTTTGAAAGCATACATAGAAAAATAGCAGATCTTATGGGAATGAAAGGTGCAATAAATGAAATTAAAAATACACTGGAGGGAAGTGGCTGTGGCTCAATTGTTTGGGCTCCCGTTTACCATATGGAGGTCTTCGGATCCGATTCTCCAGACCTCCTGATGAAGGCAAGCCAGCCCGAGTGGCGCAGTGGGCTGATGGCCTGAGTGGAGCAGCAAGGTAACACAGCAAGATGACACAGCAAAGGGAGACAAGCAGATACAGAGAAATGCACAGCAAATGGACAAAATGAGCACAAGCAGGAAGGGAGGGATAAATAAATAAATAAAAATAAAATCCTTAAAAAAAATACACTGGAATCATATTATAGCAGATTTCAGGAAGGAGAAGAAAGGATTGTTGAGCTTGAAGAAATGACCTCTGAAAGTGAACATATAAAAGAAAAGATGAAGAAAAGATTGGAAAAATTTGAACAAGTTCTCAGGGAACTAAAGGACAGCAAGAGACATGCACACATACATGTCATGGGTGTCCCAGAAGGAGAAGAGAAGAGAAAAGAGGCAGAAGGAATATTTGAAGAAATAATGGTAGAAAATTTCCCAACCCTATTGAAGGACATAGATATCCAGGTCCAAGAAGTATGACATACTCCCAACAAAAAAAATATCCAAATAGACCAACTCTAAGACACATGCTAAGCAGAATGTCAAATGCCACAGCCAAAGAAAGAATTCTGAGAGCAGCAAGAGAAAAGCAATGCATAGCATATAAGAGATACCCAATAAGATTAAGTGCTGATTTCTCACGAGAAACCATGGAGGCAAGAAGACAGTGGTAATGATATATTTAAGATACTGTAAGAGAAAAACTTCTGGCCAAAAATCTTATATCTGGCAAGATTGTCTTTCAAAAATGAGGGCAAGTTTAAAATATTCACAAATAAACAGAAATTGAGAGAGTTGTAACCAAGAGACCCTGCTTTGCAGGAAATACTAAAGGTGTGCTACAGGAGAAAGAGGTCTGGAAAACAGCCTAGAAAGGAAAGTTATATCAGTAAAAGTAACCAAAAGTGTCAAAAAACTGGTGAAAATAAAATATGACATATAATACCCAAATATTCAAGAATAAACTTAACCAATGATATAAAGCACTTATATTCAGAGAACTATAACTCATTGTTAAAAGAAATAAAAAAAAAAGACAAATAATTGGGAGAACAGTCCATGCTCATGGATTGGAAGACTAAATATCATTAAGATGTCAATTCTACTCAAATTGATATACAGATTCAATGCAATCCCAATAAAAATTCCACCAACATTTAAAAATAAATGGAAAACCTGATTATCCAATTTATTTGGAAGGGTAAGGGGTCCTGAATCACCAGAAACATCTTAAAAAGGAAAAGCAAAGTTGGAGGACTCTCATTTCTGGACTTTAAGTCATATTAGCTAGCTACAGTGGTAAAAACAGCATGGTACTGGCATAAAGACAGACACATAGACTAATGGAACCGAACTGATAGTTCAAAAACAGATCCTCATATTTATGGTCAAGTGACTTTTTATTAGCCTGTCAAACCCACCTAGAAGAGTCCATTCAACAAATGGTGCTGAGAAAGCTGGATAGCCATAGCAAAAGAAGGTAAAAGGACCCCTATCTCACACCTTATACAAAAAGTAACACAAAAATGAATAAAAAATCTAAATATAAAAGCAAGAACCATAAAGCTTCTAGAAGAAAATGTAGGAAAATATCTTCAAGACCTGGTGGTACGTGGTGGATTCTTAAAGGAGATAAGAGGAGGACTGAGATGGACTACTGATGTTCAAAGTATGTAAAAGTTTTAATTGGCTTTACTGTAAAAGTGTGAAAATGTGCAGAGTTGATGGTGACACATTATAGTGAGTAATAGCTGGTTTATAAATGGGGATGTGGCTAAATATGTTAGTCTAGGGATGGAAATACCAATTGACAGAAAGCTAAAGAATAATTTAGAGACTGAATAGCACAGTAAACCCAGAAGTGGATAAGAACTGTGCTTGATGGTACAGATGTGAGAGTGTCCTTTGTGAGCTAGAGCAGATGTACATCACTATTGCATGGTGGTGGGAATGTGGAGAAGCATGGGAAAAATACAACTGGAGTGACCTATGGACTGTGGTTAACAGTAATAATGTAATATTTTTGCATCTATGCCAAAGATGTACTGTGTTGATAATGGAGGAGAATGGAAAATATGTGCCAAATGTATGCTATGTACTTGGTAATAATAAGATGATATTATCTTATAATCTATATTCCACAATATTTGTACAATGTGGTGTGTTGATAGAGGGATGTTGTTTGGGAATTTTGCACATGTGTGTGATTGTTTTGTAAGTTTACAACTTCTGTTATAAAAATATATTTAAAAAAAATAGAGTGGGTTGGGGGAAAATACAGCAAATTTAAGATAAAGACTATAATTAGTAGTAAGATTTTGACAATATTCTTTCATAATTTGTAAAAAATGTCTCACAACAATGCAATGTATTGGTGGAGGGTTGATGTATGGGACCTGTACTAGTCAGCCAAAGGGTGCTAATGTGAAATACCAAAAATGGGTTGCTCTTTATAAAGGGTATTTATTTGGAGTAGACGTCCACAGATACCAGGCCAATAAAGCGTTAAGTTTCTTCTCTCACCACAGTCCATTGCCACGTGTTGGAGCAAGACAGCTGCCAGCGTTTGCCAGGGTTCAGGCTTCTGGGGTTCCGCTCTTCCTGGGTCTGCATTTCTCTCTGGGCTTAGGTCCTATTTCCTACACAAGGTCAACTGTAGACCATCAGGTGAATGGCTCACTTCTCTTCTCCTGGGGCCTTCTTTCCAACATCAAAGCTGCTTCTCAAAAGACTGCTTCTACTCTGTTGTTTGCCTTGCCTTTTCTATTTGATTCCCCACCCACCAAGGGTGGGGCTCAATGCCCTACTGACGTGGCCCAGTCAATGCCCTAATCATAACTTAATCATGCCCAGATTAACAGGTCAGTTTACAAGCATGATCCAATTATGTTTTTAGAATTCATAATTACATCAAACTGCCCAATGGCCACAGGGCCCCTGTATGATGTTTTGAATGTTTGCTTTGTAACTTCACATCTTTTACTGTATACTTATTGTTTATGCATGTTCATGTAAAATGATATAATAATAATAATAATAATAATAATAATAATAATAGGGTGGGTTGGGGGAAAATACTTTCATTAGTAGGAATATTTTTAGGATGCTCTTTAATCATTAGTTAAAAATGTTTAACAACAATGTAAGGTATTGATGGTAGGGTGAGGTATGAGAGCCCTGTATGATGTTATATGTTTGTTTTGTAAGTTCACAACTATTGCTAGATACTTATGGTTTATGTATGTTCATATATGAGTGATATACTTCAATAAATTTTTAAAAATTTTATAAAAATCATGATAATGTCATAGTACCAAGGATGCTCACTTGCTCTCTGCCAGACTGATGTAGGACACCCAGATATCGCTCATAATAGTATTGGATCCAGTCAACACTCAAGAAATATTTCTAGGTGGATGCATTGAAAATATAAAAATGCTACATATTTGACACTGTCACATTCTATTGCATTGAGATGATACCGCAAATCCCACACTATTTTATTCTGCTGCTTTCAAATTGTTTCTACTAATTGCATTTATATCCATATTTATGCTTAAGTAATAGAAGTGATATTTTAAAATTGCAGAAATAATAATTTAGGAATACAGTTTTTATTGTTATATAAAATAGATTTTTCTTTTCTATAACACCCATGGGACATCACTGAAATGATGATCATTTAAATATAATACACTGTAAACTTTATAATCCCTTTATAAAAAAAGATACAGCTAGCCAATTTTAGTGGCTATTTAAATGATCTTTTTTTTTAAAGTGTAAAAGGATTTTTTAATTTTTAAAATTTATCCAGTTAGACAAACTGCAAGGTTGAGGACACAGTCCTCCACACTGTCTATTCTGTCCAAGACTTCTGACCCTATCTGCCAGGAGCTAGGGTTTAATTACACAGCTAGAGGGAAGAATTCATACAAAACAACCTTTACATTTGACACCAACTGTAACTTCAGAGGTTTCCCAAAACTACTCCCAGTTTTGTTAATTCACTAGAAAGTCTCACAGAATTCGCTGAAAGCTGTGATACTCACAGATATGGTTTACTGTGAGGAAAGGAAGAGACACAGAATAGAATCTGGTAGGGTTCCAAATGTGAAGCTTCTATTGGCCTCAAAATGTGTACCCTCTAGGCACAGGTGTGTGGAAAAATGCATGGAATATGGACAACCATAAAAGCTCAGCCAAAATTCAATATCCAGAATTTTTATTGGAGCTTCATTATGTAGGCATGATTGATTAAGCAATTGTCCATGTGGCTGAATTCAGTCTCTGCCTCCTTCCCTAGAGGTCAGGCTGATATCAAGTGGCCCAAGGGGTCCACCCTGAGTCATTTTTGTTAGCATAAACTACCAGGTGTGGTGCAAGGGTCCCACCATGTATATCAAGGACAAGCCTATCACTTTGGAAATTCCAAGGGTTTTAAAGTTACCTATCAGGAGCTAGGGACAAAGGCTAGTCTTCTCTTGGTAGAAGCCAAATATCTTACTATGTTATAACTATTCAGCAAAATGTTTTAAAATCATGCAAAGCCCAAAGATTAAAGATACATTAAACATCTTTTATAGTTTTTACACTGGAAGATAAATTTTTTTTTATTGAAAAGAAATCAATCTCCTTATAATCTTACTTAAAAATATTTTCAAAGGATTTTATTTCTGCCTTTCAATACCTCACAGGTTTTATTTCTGATTACGCTGAAATTATGATTAGGAGAAACTATTCGTGAAAATACTGACATCTTTAAAGCATAGTAAAATGAAGGAAGTTTTAAGAATTTTCTTTTGTAAATTTATACATAGATAATCTGAAATGAGTTTCTGATATCTCTAAAATAGACATACCAATTTGTGATCTGTAAAGAAATGTCATATTTATCCACAAAATATGCAGAGTCTCTCCTATAACAGTTTATAATTTTCCTTTTAAATATTATTTTTGGATTAATGTTAAAATATAAAAGCCTTTCACTTTGATTATATAAATATTTGGCATTAGAAAATGTATAGAAATTGTGATGTCATATATTTGATAACACACACATACAAACATGCATTGTGGAAGTGGAGATTGTGGTATATAGTACAGGAGAGGAGAGAGAAAATTTTGAACAGACACCCAAGGAACCTGAATTGGTGGTGCTCATAAAAGTTTACAAGAAACTGAGGAAACTGCAAAGAAAAAAAAATCACAGTGTGAGCTATAAATTTGGAAAGATAGGTTTCTTAGCAAAGTAACAGATGCTGTTTCTTCCAAATTATTTTAAAATGGTATACACATTTCTTAAAAGAAAAAAGTGTGTTAAAAATTGTAGTACTGCTAAAACAAAGAATATAATAAACTTCTAAAGTCTGCTACAGCTGTCAGTCTATTTCCCAAAGGCACATAACTGTTTCTTTCCATTTTTCTTACAATATTTTCTTATGATTTGACCCGTCAATTGTTAAGATTTCCAGAAAAAGATACTCCAATACTTCATATGAGAAATTGATAGCTCTTATTGTCAAGTGTCTAGTAGAACTCAGGAAAATAATGCCTCCTCGAACAGCTTTTCTCAGATGAGATCAAAGTCTGTTAAAGATATCACAAGAACTGTTCAAGATAGGGAAAGCCAAGGGCAGAGTAAGTCAGTAGCAAAATCAGGAATAGAATGTCATATCTTTTCACAACCAGGACCCTATACTAGTTGAAAACATATCCTGCCTTACTGTTCCAAACTGAGGTAGTGCCTCATGTTCTCTCTTCCTTCCCTTCCAGCTTCTCTTCACCTCTCTCCTTTATTCCTTCTTTCCTTCCTTCCTTCTTTGACCATCTCACTATTTTCTTGAATCTATCTATCTATCTATCTATCTATCTATCTATCTATCTATCTATCTATC
>JAKSZT010038599.1:59044-79276 GCA_026826555.1 Tolypeutes matacus
ATCTATCTATCTATCTATCTATCTATCTATCTATCTATCTATCTATCATCTATCTATTTATCATCTTATTCTAGTTTTTTTCCAGGTTGCACAGTAAAAACCATTATCAAATTCCTTCACCCTATTATCATGTTTATTATGTATTTTCTCTTAAATTTGATTTCTTCTTACTAAATAATATATTTTTATTAATTGATAATAAAACCTCTAAATATGTAGGTTAACACTTATATGTATTTGCAGATTTGTGATTCATGTAATAAATATTGTTGTCTATTGAGGTAAGATATGAAAATAGTATGTCATGTGGGCTTTTGTCATATATAAATTAGGAATACTACAGGTTAGATAACTTGAACCCTAGCTGTATGCAATTGTAATGTTCCTAAGCATCACAATCTATCACCATTATCTTTCCATTTCCTGAATTTTCTCTCTACTTCTATCACAATCTTGAAGTATATTAAATAACTGTAAAATAGTAATAGTGTTAAGGATTTTATTTTGTCTCCTGCCTCTGTATTAAGTGCCTTGCATATTCTCTCTCTTTTACTTATTTTATCTTCACAAATTCAGAGTATAATGTTGAAATCGTAGCCCTATTTTATAGGAGAAAGCTATTAGGTTTATTTAGTTATATATTGTGGTGGTTTGAAGCTCTTTGTATCCCAGAAAAATCATGTTCTTAAAGCTAATCCACCCCTGTGTGTGTGAACTCCTTGTACGTAGGAACTATTGAAGAGGCTACTTCTGTTAAGGTGTGACTCACCTTTATCAGGGTGTGTCTTAACCCTATAATGGGAGTCCTTTTGAAGTGGAATGAAATTCAGACAGAGAGAGGGAAAGCCACAGGAAGCAAGAAGCTACATCAACGGAACCTGGAAGAGAAGAGAGAGACCAGAAGATGTCAACATGTGCTTTACCATGTGAAAGAGAAGCCAAGGATTGCCAGAAGCCAGCCCCAGAAATCCCCACTCTTTGGAGAGAAAGTATCACCCTGATGACACCTTGATTTGGATGTTAAGTAAATCAAGGATTTTGAGTAAGTTAGTTAATTACTTTTTTTTTTTTTTCTTTTTAAAGACAACTCGTTTCATGGTATTTGCTTGAGCAGCCTAGGAAACTAAAGCAGATTTTGGTATCAAGAGAGTGTTTTTGTGTTTTAAATATATCACAAACATTATAACATATATATCATTATTTAGCTTGATTTTTCTAATTAAACATTTTTGAAGAAAAATCATGCCTATATTCAGAGCAATAATACTATTCCACTCCATAGCATTATCCAGGTGATTGACTGCTTTTTATTTCCAAGTTTTTTGCTATTGGAAATAATGCTTCTATTAATAATCTCAGTTATGTTCAGAAAAATGAAATAACTTTTCTGAAATATATTCTTAGAGAATATTTGTCTCAAGTATATGAGAATTGTCAGCTTTATTAAGTTATGCTAATTTAATAAAGCATATGGCTACTAGAACTGTGCATTTTTTCATAAATTCTTGCCATTTCATATTTTCAAATATATTGATTTAGTCAAAATGATGAGTGTGAAAAAATCGTTTTCATTTGCATTTCTCTGATTAGAGTTATTTTCTTAGATCTTTATTTGCCATTTGTGTATTTTCTTTGTTGATTTTCCATTTATATTTGTTTCATTTTTATTATTGATTTCCAGGAATAACTTTCTTATTATTAAAACATACTGTTTACTAATTTTTTAAATAGCTAAACTCTTTTCAGCTTTAAGAAGTTTCCATTGCTAAGAATTTACTAATTTTTAAAAAAATCATTAATGGATTTTGTGTTAGTGTGTTTTTCTGAATCTACTCATATCTATTCATAATTTTTCACTTTTAATTTACTACTATAGGGTATCACATTACAATTATATGGATAGTGCATCATGCTTGCCCTCTGTGATAAGTCTTACTAACTATGGATAAATTTGATTTGCTACTTTTTTACTTAACACATACCATGTATGTGCATAAATTTGATTGTCAATATTTTTTCCCTTGTTCTTTTTCTTGGCTACTTTGATATCAAGGTTCTATGGCCTTTTAAAAAGTCATAGAGTATATTTATTACTATTTATATAGTAGAAGATGTTTTATGTAGAAGAGAGATTAACTATTTTTTTAATGTTTATTTGGAAAATATCTCAAAAAATCTGCTTCAAATATCTTTTTTATGGGAAGGTAACTGCTAACTATCAATTTAAAATTTTTAATTACTTGTTTTTCCAATTGTATATATTTTTTTCTGATTTTTGATATATTGCAATTCTCTAGGAAAATATCCATTTCAACTACCTTAAGTTGTGGGTTTATAGAACAATCATACATAAAATACAGGATTTCCATATACCACATGTATTATTCAGGGTTCTCTAGGGAAACAGAATCAATAGGAGATATCTGTAAATAATAAGAGATGTTATGAGTCTCTCATGTGACTGTGGGAAAGCACATGTCCAGGTTCCGCAGGCAGGCTGCAAACCAGGGGTTCCGATGAAAATCCAGTGAAGGTCATTGAAGAGTTTCCCGGAGAAGTTGGCTGTCCAAAGGTGAGCTGGGAAATTCTCTCTGAATGTTGAAATCACTTCCCCTTATAAGGTATTCAACTCATTGGATAAAGCATCACTCATTGCTGACGGCAGTCTCCCAGGTTGATGTAGATGTAATCAGCCATGTATGCAGTAAACTCCCTGATGAGTAAAGTCCATAAATGTCCTCATATTGCAATTAACCCAGTGCTTGCTTGACCAAGCAACTGGGCACAATTACTGTTCGAGTTAACACATTAGCCTAACCATCACACTATGCTATTATTACCGCCTTTCATCGCTGTGGAACATTTGTTACAATTAATTAAATTGTAATTAAATTAATTAATTAATTGCAATTTAATTAATTAATTAAAGTACATTTTTATAATTATTCTATTAACTATAGTTCATGATTTAACTTAGGGTTCACTGTTTGTGTAATTCCATGGATTTTTAAAAAATTTTACTCTGTTACCATAAACACAAACTTTCCCCCTTTTAACTACATTCAGTTATTTATTTCAGTGCTCTTAATTACATTCACAATGTTGTGCAAACTGAAATTATTCATTATATGCTTATGATTAAAAACAACTATTAAGGAAGTGAATATGGCTTAGGGGACTGAGCTCCCGCCTACCACATGGGAGGTCCATGGTTCAGTTCCCAGTGCCTCCTAAAGAAGACAGCGAGTTGGCATGACGGGCAGGCATGGCAAGCTAACACAAGCTGACACAACAAGATACAGGAGGAGAAAAACATATTGAGAGACACAAAAAAGCAGAGAATGTAGGTGGCTCAAGGGATTAGGTGTCTCTTTCCCACATTGGAGGTGCTGGGTTCAGTTCCCAGTGCTTCCTAAAAACACTGCACACAGCAAGTGCAAACAACGAGGGGGTGGAGAGAAATAAAGAAAGAAATAAAATAAATCTTAAAAAAAAAAAACAGCTATTAAATCTATAGCTAATTTCCACTATTTTCCTTTGTAATATGGTTTATTTTTTTTCCCATCAATACTCATTAGTGCTATTTTTCAAGAAGAACAGCTCTGGATTTTGTCAGTCTTCTATTTTATCTTTGTTTCTTTCTTTGCTTTTAGTTTCATGACTAATGCTCTTTTTCTTATTTTTTTATCTGCTTTTTTAAAATTTTCAATTATTTTATTGTTTATTTCTTCATTTGATGTTTAAACCACTTAATGTGAATTGGTCTCTTTAAAATAAGTTCATTTAAGGCTATAAAGAGATCAAGTAAATAGTATTTTATCTACATGTAAGTTTCTAGTTCATATCAGGACATAGATTTATATAGGTTTAAATGAAATTTTATCTAAATCTTTAAAAAAACTCCTTAATTCAAAGGGCTCTGTTATTAACTACTTTTACTCCATACCTATACCCCATGGTTGCTTTAAGTTTTGTTTTCAAGATCCATGCCTCCATGATGCCTACCATTACATTGTTAATGAAAATAGGCTATCTTCCAGCAAGATACATTTTAAACAAGTTCTTCACAAAAAGAAAAGTACAATGAATATTTATATTTTAGGGTCACCCAGATAAAAAAGAAATAACTGAACACAAAAGAAAAACAAATTTTTACCTAGTTATAGGTTTTTCATGTATTTTGATGTTTATTATACAAATTAAGAAATATTTTCATTCATTTAGTCATTATTCAAAAATAGCCATTTAATATATTCAAGTAAATAAAAACTTTGTACCATATATTAACGTATATATAAAAACATTATTATATCCTTATTTTGTCTATGATGTGATACCATAAAACTATGACTTTTCTGAATCCCTATTCAGAACCAATTTTCTTTTTGTATTATTTGAAACACGTTTATGCTTTAAATGTTTATAACCTTCTATATGTATTTATTGAATGAATCGGTAAACCAAGGGGAGGTTATGCTGTTTTACGATAAGAAGACAGTGTCTCTAAGTGGACATTGCTTTGCTTGTCTTGATCATATTTAAGCAAAATTTCCAACTTTCACCTTTAAGATTCTTTTTTAGTAACAAAAACAATATGTACAATTGGGGGATTTATATAAGTAAACAGGGAAATAATATTGATATGAACTAGTTAATTATTCAGTCAAAAAGTCTCTACATGAGGTACTTTATAAAGACAGTTAAGTAAGGGATTATGCAGAATATCGTACAAAGTTTCAGTTTTGTCCCTAATGGGATTACATTGAACAAATAATATTTAAATTGGGATATTAGATAATATAAGCCCAACATTCACTACTCCTGTAAAACATTATTCAAAATATTTTATCTCACAAAAATTATTTCAAGAAATTTTTATTGACGATAAAATTAATCAATTTGTTAAAAATATTTTTGAATAATTATAAAAATTATAAGATTTCTACAATGTTTTCTTTTCAACATGCAGTTTACTTCTTTAATAAAATAGTATCTTTGAAGCTATTTTCTGGAAAAAATGAGATAGCACTCATACTGGCATCTAAGTTTTAGAAAGTTGTTTTTACAGATTTGTGATTGAAAAAAAAGAAAAATGTTTTTGAAGTAAAGCAGGATCATCAATATCAATTATTCTGATTACATATTTTGGTTCTTGTCTTATTTTTCCACATGCCATTGAAACCTATTTTTAAAATGAATTTTGTTGACCATACCCCTCTTATATGTCAACTTAATACAACTTAAAATAGTTTGTCCCATTTGTTGTATATGTGAAGCTAGAGTATTTAATTCTACTTTCATTTGAAAAAATAATACCTAGATTTTTAATTTTGCAGGTATTTATCAATGGATTAAAAGTAAGATAGAAATTTCAAGAATCTCATATATAAATAACCTCTAGTAGACATTGTCTAACGACATGTTAACTTCTATTGCATTTGTCATCTCAATCATATAATACTGTTGCACATAGAATGAATGAAGAAATAGCATTCAGAAATGACAGTGCCTTCTGAATATTCTGCTTCTGGGTACAACAAATTCACTAGAAGCCACTGAGTTGATCATAGAGCCCAATAAAAGAATTAAGACACAAGATCAGAGATAATTCATGAATGATATCCAATCTATTCTAATATATTTGGTCCAAAAACTAGTGGAATGTTCCCCAACATTGTAAGGTGTTGGTGGTGGGGGGGTAATGTACTGGAATTTTTCACATGCTTCATGATTATTTTGTAAGCTCACAACTTCTCTAATAAAAAAATGAAAAAAAAAAAAAACTAGTGGAGATATTACTGGAAAATACTGTATATCATGATTTTGATACTGAAGTAATCTCTTTTTTTTGGGGGGGAAGTAATCTCTTTTAGAGAAAATTTGTGAAATATTTTTCTAAAAGGTATTTTTTTTTATTTTCTTTTTCTTTATTTATTTGTTTTTTTATTTTTTTAAATTTTTATTGTGGTAACACATATATAACTCAAAATTTCCCAATTATTTTCTTTCAAGTGTCAATTCAGTGGCATTGATTACTTTTAAAATAGGCTACCATCACCATCATTCATTACCCAAATTTTCTCTTCAACCCAAAGAGATAGTCTGAACCCATTAAGCATTAATTCCTCATTCTTCCCCCCACCCTCCTGCTCATAATAGCTTGTAATCTACTTTCTGTATATGAATTTGCTTACTCTCTATATATCATGTGAGTGGAATCACACAAAATTTGTCCTTTTTTATCTGGCTTACTTCACTTTTAATTAGAGGTAATAGAGTGATTGCTTTCTCAGATGTATGAGATTGGATTGACAACAGGACCAGAAAAAATACTTTCTTTTCTCTAGATATTTTGCTGCAACTGATTAAGTAGAATTGAATATTATTTTATTTAAGCAATATTGCTTAAATAGTAATGAAGGGAGAAGCTGGAGTAGCATGGAGCAGAACAGGTCAACACCAACCTTCCAATTTACTGTACCAGAGAAAGAAAGATATTAATCAAAAGATACGTGAGATTTCAAAATATCTGGTTGGTATTTAAAGTTTCAGCAAACTGAGCAGCCAGGGATTTGTATTCTTTTTATCTTTAATAATGTAAAAATAATAAAATAAACCCTGCCTGGGAGGATGAAAATGTGACTAATTCAGAAGCCCTCTTACATCAAGGTTAGACATGTATTCATCTCTTCTGACAAAAAATCCATAATTAATGTCTTTACTGCTATAATAGAATTCTCATATATTTTTGTCAACTAAGTTACAGAAACTTCGTAAATTTTCTTCTGCAATCTTTGTTTGATTTGGGACACTGTGATTTTACTATTTGCTTTTGTGGGAAAAATGGAAATATTTTGTAAACATCTGATATTCTGACATATTCTCTAAAAAGAAATGGAATTTAGGAGAAAAATGATTTATATTGATTTATGCTGATATTCTTCCACTTACTCTTATGTATGTATGCATGTGTAAATACATGTATACATAGTCTGGATTATTTTATGACTAAAGTCAACATTTACTCTCTCAAGTGCAGAAAAAAGGGGGGCTCTGAGCTAGGCTCAGACTACGATGCGGTGAGTGAGTTGGTGAGGAACTTACCTTGGGTACAAAATTTAAGGGTACACCAAAGAAATTCAGTTATCATGATAAACAATATTTTAATAAAATATTTTACAAAACAAAAATTAATGCAGAATAAGTCACAAAGAACAAAATTTCAACAATTTAAATCCAGACAAGATTAGTAACTGTATCTTGATGGGCATGTTGGAGCCTGGGGAAAAAATAAAAATCAGCAATATTGCAGGGAAATAGTATTTACCTTGATTACTGAGTTTTCTGGTCCCTTCTTAAAGCTTATGCCCAAGAGAAGTAAGTGCCTCTCTTTTCTCACTCTAGTCTTGCCTGGTTTGAGTTCTTATTCTTCTGACAAACTCTTAGTCTCTAGGCTAATCTTCATCCATGAAGAACAAAATTTAATTTACTGTCTTTTCAGCAGGAATTTTACATTAAAATTTTGTCTTTTCTAACAGCTGAAAGTTTTAAATATTGCAATTTAGCTTCAGGAGAAGTGTATTTTAGTGATGTCAACGTGAATTTTTATAAGGAGGACTTAAACACTGGGCCAGGAATGTAGCATTAACTCATAAAATGGTATGCCTTGGAAGGCAGACTTGAAACACTCTCAGGAAGCAGGTAGTAAAGAGAGTCTGTTGGCACTGGGCCAGAGACTGAGTTAAATGAGGATAATACCAAATTCTTCTTCCTCCATATCTCTACCTCTTTGTCATGTCTCTGTATCTTATTTATAATTATCTCCTTCCAACTTAAACACACACACACAGGAGAGTTTACATGCGCAATGGTGCTCAAAGGATATGAAAACACACATCCATTAATCACTAAAATAGGTCTATGATTTCAGAGACCTGATAGAGAAAGTTGCTGAAAATATTTGTTCCTTTATTTATTTATTCATTCATTGATCCATCCATCTATCCACTCTACAAACTTTATTGGGCACTTGTAAAACTTTTGTACACTAAGTATAAAACATCATGCAGCATGTAGGAGGAAAACAAAAATGGAATATAAACTATAACATATGAACCCAATTGTACTACAGATGGGTAATATAACCATACTGAAGGATGTAGGGAAGAATAGAAGTGACTTAAGTTATTTTAGAAAACAGTATTTAAACTGAATACTCTAAGATTAAGGACAAAAAGAATTATACTCAAGTACTGAACTCTAGTTAGTACACTTGTTTCTCACAGAACTGTGAGTTATCCATTCTGAAACACTGTGTGTGTATACTAGGGTTGAACAAAGAATTAAATACATTGCAGGTAATGACAACCGGGTTTTTCACTGTCTTACAATGAACTCTGTGCTGTCTGATTGGAATCAGATGCATTATATAAACACATGCTTTGTGTGTGTATATATATATATTTATATCTATCTATATATCTACCTATACAAATAGACACCAAAATAAATAAACATGATTTCCAACCTCTATTTGTTCAGAGGGTCTAGAAGCAAAGACACTTTGGTAACAATGTTTTTAAATGCCTGATCTTGGTTTCTAAATACCATTCTCTAATAAAGGGACAAGGGATTCTTTGATAAAAGATTTATTTCAGACTGGGGCAGGGAAAATACTGTATGAGCCTGGACCATTGTGAAGTGCCAGAAAGTAAGGGAGTGTTCATCAAAGGGTGGGGGTACGTTGAAAGTGCTCAGGCGCCATCTTGATAAAGCTATGAATGTCAAAGCTGGGACACTGAGCAATACAATAAACAATGATAATGATGGATTATAACCCTTAGAAAAAATACATATCCATGTTACGTAGTGATATAAACAGATAATTGAACAGATCAATAAAAGGGATGGGTGGGACAACTGTTCTTTACAGAAGAATTCAAATAAATAAACAGAGTGATTGCTAAACATAAAAAATCACCCTTAGACTACCACGCAAAAAATTGTTGCAGGCAAGACCCATTGATGGGTGATCAATATAGTGGACAAAAATTTGAGAAGGAACAAGATATTTGCATAGTCTCAAAGAAATTCCTCGAAGATAATTAATAATTACAGAGTAAAGGTAATCCCTTTACAATGAAGAAACACAGCAGATACAACTATAACCAAATGATCAAGCTTAATATAAAAAGTAATAAGACAGATTGGCATTAAGTATCCCTTGTTATGATATACTCTAAGGACACCTCATCATGTCTGCGTAATCCATGCTAAAAATATATAACCTCAACACCAGATGAACCAAAATTAAGGGATATTTTACAAAATAACTGCCCGTTAGTCTTCAAAAATGTCAGTCTTGAAAGACAGAAGGACTGAGGAACAGTCATACTTGAAGGATACTAAGGGAACCTGAAATCTAAATGCAATATTGGGATTCAAGATTGGAACCTGGAACAGAGAAAGGACATTAGCAGAAAATCTGGTGAAATCCAAAGAAGGTCTGTAGTTAAATTATATTATTGTACCAATGTTAATTTCTTAGTTTTGACAAATGTAATATTGTTATGTAAGACGTTAACATTAGCTGAAGGTGGGTATTACAACTTTTATGTATATTTAAATTTATTTCAAAATAAGAAATTAAATAAAATAAGTTAAGCAATTTGTTATGGCCTTCTCTTATCTCCATCTCTTGTGTCTAACTCCATGTGACACCAGAGCCCCTTGCCCCCAACACACACAAATTCTAACTTTGGAGTCAAAGCCTTAATTCTGTGGTGAAGTACATAGGGGTTAGGGAGTTGTTGAACTGTCCAGAGATATTCTGGCCCATCATAGATTCCTGAATATTCACTTTGAACTCATTCTTACCCATGGTCCCCTAGTTCTTTCAGAACACTTAGCTCCTGAATCACTTGAGGCAAACATTTGTTGCAAGATCTCTTATTAAAACAATATTTAATGCTTCCATGTTCCACTTGTGAAGATATGCTGCTACTATAGCTTTGTCCCCTAGTGTCAACCAATTACTGATTAGTAATTGCAGATCACTTTTGTACCAGTAGTTTCAAATCTTCCTATAGAGTGAGATTTTCATTCTCTCTTCCATTCAAAGGAGAATTCTTGAGTCAGGTACTGTCATTTACCCATGGTTCTCAATATTTTATTTATACTTTTAAGGGTTAGAGTCATCCCTGGTCAGCAAAATATACTAGAGACATTTTCTATATGGGGAATTGTTTTTGTTCAGAACAAAGCAAAATCATGTAGGATCTTCTTCAGACTCATATCTAAACTTTTATATTTAAATCATATTTGAATGCCAATTTTTCAGTTGGAAGAAATATTAGCATTTGGAAAATATTCCTCAGGTTCCTTGTTTTCTGTCAATTCACCAAGAGTAAACAATTCATCCACCAATAATTAACTACTACCTTGTTGATCTACTTAGATTATTAAAATTATGCCATAAGGTTGAAAAAAAGTTCAAACTTGTATGATTGTTTCTTGATGAATCATCTAATGGTTCAGTTAAAAATAAAACCTTTTGTTTATGGCCAAACATTTAATACATAATAGAATGAATTATATAACTCTGCAAATATTATTATATTTTGGGAAATAATGAGTAAATCCTTATATTATTAATGCTTTATCTGAAAATCTTATAAGAAAGAATGTATCTGCAAGGCCAAATTTACTTACTTTTATCAATTTAGGAAAAACTCATTTTCATTTCTGACTTTCCAAGTGAAAAGCTTACCAGGCACTCAAGAATGTGATCATTTTCTGTGTGGGTACTGATTGACTTACCTTTCAGATCTAGGATGTTTAGCATTCTGAGGTATATAGTTCAGAGCCCACATCCCAATGTCTATAGATTTTCATTTCCTTTTACCCTAGTGCTCCATAACAATCTAAATAGCTAGAATACTTGAAAATAACAATTAACCCAAAATATTTCTGCTAGTGCTCTTTTTATATTAACCTGGTGTGCCCTACTTGTGGTGTTGACATGGTAGGATGCTGTATTTAGCCCATGACTTTTATTGAGCTCAGCATTTTTCTAGGAGGGGAGACACGTGATAACTGAAAAATAAGTACAGAGTACAGCAAGACATATGTGAGGAAATATATTTGGAAAATTCTAAAATTGGGCTTTTCACATAGATTACCTCAAACTAGAAAATTTATAGATTAGAGTGCAAGAAATAAGCCATAGAGTGTAACTTTGACAAGATAGGAAGAAGGGTTTGGGATCATGATATAAAAGAAGTTTTTTGCCTTACAAGGAGAAAAGGGAGGTGGGAAAAGCAAATTTCTAGGCTGGGGAAAGCATTTAAAAACAGAAAGCGCAGAAGAACAGAAAGGGACTTGGGTGACAGAACAAAATTTATGGCTTCTGCTGGGTTGGCTTAGTGATGTGGGCAGGATAGTAAGTTTATTAGCAGTCTGAGAACAGCCATACTTGTAACTAGCTATTCAAGAAGATTTTAACCCCACACTGAAACTCTACAGCCAACCTGTGTAAAGTGTGTAAGTGCATCTGCCTTGAGGAAAACAGAGGGTCCCACATACCCCCGTGTGGTAAGAAAAAACAAATGAAAAGTTCTTGTGAGATGGTAGATCTAAAAGGCATGGTCTGAGCAAGAGGATTCGGTATGTGTGTGTGATTTTGAAACTGATGTCCATCTGTGGGTCTACAGAAAGCACAGAGGCCATAGTGTCTAATGAATGAGGCAAGATAAAATAAAAATATACCATAGCCATAGACCAGAGGACAAGATGTAGCCCAGGTGCATCCCTCTATTACCAACCTGCTGTATATATACCCCATCCTTATTCTTAGTTAACATTAAGGAAGCCAGGAGAATTTGATGATGAATAAACTTCATTTAAATCAACTTGCTGTCTGAATTGACCACACTTAAAATTGGTATTTGTTGCATTACCTTGAATTAGTAAGATGAAGTTTTAAATATTTTATACTATGTGAAAAAAGATTCATGTGCTAATTTTTTTTTTTTTTTTTTTTTTTTTTTTTTAAGATTTTATTTATTTATTCATTTATCCCCCCCTTACTGCTTGTGCTCGCTGGGTCAGCTAACCACGCCGTCCGGGCAGGCTTGCCTTCACCAGGAGGCCCCGGGAACCGAACCTGGGGCCTCCCATATGGTAAACGGGAGCCCTACTGATTGAGCTACAGCCGCTTCCCTTCATGTGCTAATTAATTTGAGCTAAGTTATAGAAAAACAGTTTTATTTACAACATGGGAATATTGTGTTGTGATTGAATATGATAATCACATTTATGAATTCAAAAAACACCTTTAGAAATAAAAATTAAGAATTTTATTTTAGCAATGTTAAAGCTAAGCATTTGAAACTTTGTAGCATAAAATATGTTAAGTTTTACCCAGATTTTTCCTTAGGGGAACATTAAATTATCTGTGATTGAAATATGGTCTCAGTAATAGACAATGTTTGAATTTGTTTTATATTTGAAACAGATGTCTTTCAATAACTTTTTTCCCACAGTATTTAACACAATATATGAAACAAGTGATATGTTTTATTTATATAAATAAAATTATCTGTAACAACACTGCATTGTTCTCTATTTTATCAACGTTATTTAGTGTTTAACAAAGATTCATTATGTCGGTGACCATCATGAAATCATGGAATCTCTGCCTAAAGTAAGAATTTATTTCTTTTTGCATATATTGTTTCCTTTGGCAATATCACTCACATCTGAAACAGTGATGAATCAGTACCATGTCAAGGACAGTATAAATGTTCTTATGAAGTTAAGAATGTCTGAGAATCTGTTTTTTTTTTTTTTTAAGGATTTCCCTATAAATATGAACATTGATAGGATATAGCTTCAGTTACTAAGAAAACTATTTATTTATTTATTTATTTATTTATTTATTTATTATTATTATTTTTAAAGATTTTATTTATTTATTCATTTATCCCTCCATTGCTGCTTGTGCTCGCTGGGTCAGCTAACCATGCCGCACGGGCGGGCTTGCCTTCACCAGGAGGCCCCAGGAACCAAACCTGGGGCCTCCCATATGGTAAACCGGAGCCCTACTGATTGAGCCACAGCCGCTTCCCGAAAACTTTTTATTTAAATAATTAGTGAGCACTGTAGTTAACAGCTAGATTTCTTTTGGGAGTGTGAAGGAACCTCTCTCCTTTGGGATTAGAAAATGTCTCCTTGAAAACTTAATTTATTCAGTCTGTTCCTGTGGAGACATCATACAATTAAAATCTTAACCATCTCTCTTTCTGTCTTGGGAGTACAAGGCAGTAAAACTAGGAGCAGTTCTGAGAGGTGGTTTCTTAAAGAAGAGATTCTTTGACTTTCCTACTTATACTTTGATGCCCCTCTAGCAATGAAAAAGGAAAAACACTAAAAACAAAAATCAGTTTCTATAAAGAAAGAGGCTTTGAAAATAACCCTTGGAAAAAAACCGACAATATGTGGAACCATATTTCAATCTAGTGATATTTATAAGAGTCATTGATGCTTCTGGGGAGTTATAAGAGCCCAATGAATAAGAGGACTCCATTTTTATCTGTTCTGGTTCTGAATCAAGAAAGAGAGAGAGAGAGAGAGAGAGAGAGAGAGAAATTGTGCAACCAAGCTGCTTATAATTTGAATTTCTGGATCCAGCAATGCCAGAAGTCACCTCTACCTCTCAACTTCCTGGTTGTATAAAACCAATAAATCTCCCATTTATCTATTTTATTTTGGCTTATTGCAGTTTAAATTAATGTTTTGAAATATGTAAGATTTAATATTGTGTGATGGAAAGAAAAGGCAATGGATTAAGAGTTAAAACATCTGGGTACTAGTCCTGGCTCTGCTATTTATTATTTATGTGATCTTTTGCAAGTCACTTATTCATTCTGAACGTGTTTCCTTATTTAATGTGAGAAAGGCAACCATACTTTTATACCTCACAATATTTGTGGTGGAGTCAAATGCAATAAAATTGGTTGAAATGTGATGATGGGCTCTGTCAGACCCAATGGTATACTCTTTCAATGCTGCTGCAGAGGGCATGTGGGTACACATCTGTGTAAAAGGGAAGTCCTAATGAGGCTGTACAGTGGTGTATCTACACTCCTTGTAAATGCAAGTTTTATTTGCTTGGCAACACTGCCTTTTTGCTCTCCAATGTTCAAAAGTGCCTTTCTATTTTGAATGTCTTTTGCCTAAAGAAAACCATTAACCCTGAATCATTAACCCACAACCTACTTTTCTGTTTCCTTGGAAGTTCCCAGTTTTCAGTGCAGGAAAAGTGAGATTCATCAGTACTAATTCTCTGTAAGTATTTGTGATGACAATTCATTTACAGATTTGAGCCTTCCATGATCTTGAAGCCTCCAATCTGTGTAACTGTTGAATGTGCTATCTCCAGACTAGAAAAGGTCAGAGAGCTCTTGGGGCACAAGCGAAATAATGGAATTAATGAATTACCCAGCAGTTAGGTTGCATATTTCACCTTAAGTGTATAATGTTATTTTGTTAGTTCAGTTACATAGCTGGTCAAGCCATTGCATTACTCAGTCATATTTGATGCCCTAATTGATTAATGTGCTTAGGCAAATGGCAAAGCTGGTTACCCAGTATAAGTAATCTTTAAAGAACTATATTTTCCTCAAATTCCAGACATTTACAAATATTCCTGAAATTATTTGGACTTTTGATCTTCATAAAGAATTTATGTATATCCTAGCCTAAGGAAAAGGCCATCTATAACCCATTGGGAATGCACCTCAACATGTACTGTATCATGCACTTCAGAGAACCAATTTATACTGTAAATGGATTTTGGTAATCAAACAAATTTTTTAATTTTTAAATGAAATCTGAACTTTAAAACTTTTCTCATGGACATTTTGTTTTCTTTTTCACACATACAGAAAAGACTGATATTTTAGATTGAATTGCTGATAATTTCCAAAATCTTGTTGCCACTGATATTTCTTCCCAAAATATTACAATTGGCCCAAAGATATTAAGAAAGTAAAGTCATAGGGCTTAATAAAAGTAAATATCTTGGGGACAATTTCCTATCATAAACATCATAACTATTAAATGCCTAAGATTTCCTCACTGCTGTGCTTCCCTAAAAATAACCTTGAAAATTATGACTTTCAGAATTTTTACTTTTTTTCTTTTACAAGAGAAAAACAAAAACACAACTTTGTAAATAAGTATTTCTTAAGGTTTAACAAGATATGTGTTAGCATTTCCCTGATGACCGTAGCAAGACATATGTGAGTTTATTAAGCATGTTGGGAAAAAAATTACCTTTAATAATATTTATGGATAAGTTATGGTATTATATTAATGAAAAATTCTGCATTACATTATGAATTCTGCTTTGAGAAATTCCTTATTTTCTCCCATATTTCTGTGCATATTTAATTAACAGGTTATATTTTAGCATTTTCCTTCCAAAATCTAATAGCTCATTTCAAATACTCTCTTTAAATACTCCTTCCTGGTACAGTGTAGCCAGAAAAGTAACCTGGTGTCTTAGATTAAGAGGGAGTTGAAGAGATCATTTAGAGCACCTCTGATTTTTAACTGTAGTAGATCCTATGTCCCAGAGGGATTTAATGACATGTCCTTCATTAGTTAATAGCTGCAAAAGATCTGAACTCAAGCTTTCCCCACATCCTGTCTGGTGTCCTTTCCATTAAATTAAATAATTTAAAAGAATGATGTTTGTGGCATTTTGAGATTATTTTATGAATTCCAAAAAGAGAAAGATTATGTTTGTAAACTAATCTATTCCTCTGGGTGTGATACCCTTTGATTGCATCAAACACAGTTGAGGGACCTTTGATTAGATTAACTGTTAAGATTGTTTTAGGGATTTTTGATTTAACTACTTCAGAAGGCATGACTCAAGTTGAATCCCCACCCCTTGCTGGGTCTGACATAAATGAACACTCACCCAGACAGACATAAGAAGAGAAACCCTGTCATTTTTGATTCTGCCATGTGAAAGAAAGAGGAAGACCCAAATGGCTGAGGTCCAGGGGAGAGATGAACCATATGCCTGAGAGCTTGCAGCTGACCTTGAGAAGAGAGCAGAACAGCCCAGACTGATATAGGAAGCCCTAAAAGCCAAGTGCTATGCCAGCCCACAGCTGAAATCATGAAGAAAGCGGAGCAGTTGCACATTAAAGAGGACTCCCAGAGCGGAAGGAGAAAACTGGGCAGAGATCAACAGCCATCTTGCTTCACCACATGGCAGCACACTGGGATCAACAGTAGCTGACTTTGGTGAGAAAGCATCTCTGCTGATTTGGACTTTGAGCTGTAAGCTTTTATGCCCAAATAAATCCCCAGTATAAAAGCCAAAAGCTTTCTTGTAGTTTGCACTGGCACCCCTTTGGCAGACTAAAACAGCTATACTCAAATTTTATAGTATATTAAGGAAATAAGCTAAATATACAGTTTTCTTGAAATAAAAATGAATTTTATCTTTTAAAAAAAAATGAACTTGCTTAACCACGTGGCAACACACCAGGATCAACAGTAGCTGACCTTGGTGAGAAAACATCTCTGATTGATACCTTGAGTTAGACTTTTCACAGCCTGGGAAATGCAAGCTTTTATCCCAAATAAATACTCTTTGTAAAAGTTAACATTTCTGGTACTTTTCATTGGCAGCCCTTTGGCAGACAAAGACAATATTTAAAAGCTTTCTTCAAGTATAAACCTGTTTAAAATCTTTTTTGGGTATAACTCAGTTAAATACTCATGGGCCAATGGAAGGACAGGTTTGTATCTCAACAAGGTTTTAGTTCCTAGAAGGGGAAAGAACTGAATTGAATGAAATACTGAAAGAATAATATAACCTTTTTTCTTTCATAAAGTTTTCCTGTAGTCACTTGGTCTGGGAAGATGAGGTTTAAATACCTGTATAAATATGAGTGGATATGGGCTGATTCAACTTTGTGGCTAATAATGAAAGCAATGCTATCCCTTAGTTGTCAAAACAATTTTTCTACTTAATTATTTGTAATGAACATCAATTAATCCACATAAGGCTGCTAGAGTAAGAAAGCACATGGAGATTAAGAAAAAAGAAACTCAAGTGTGAATTTAGAGTAATTTTCATTTTTAGAGGAAGATATATTTATCCATTCATGTATACATTTGGAGATATCTATGGTTATAATCATATGCATTTTTATACACTTGGAACTTAGAATATGGATAACACCTGCTTTTCCACATACTAATAGAAGAAATGGCTAAGGAAAGGGAACAAATTAAAACTTCAGAGGAAAAAGAATTTGGAACAACTAATCAAAGAAGTTCAAACAAATCAATTCAAGGAGATGAAAGAAAATAAGGACATAGAGTCAAAGTATATTTAAGAAGACAATGTGTAAGATAAAGAAGAATTTGAAAATTTAAATCGAAACAACAGAAATTAAAGGGTGAAAGGCACAATGATAGAGATTAAAAATACACTAGAGGCATACAACAACAGATAAGAACAGGTAGAAGAAAGAATCTTTGAACTAGAAGACAGGCCAATTGAAATCACACAATCAGAAGAACAGAGAAATGAATAGAAAATATTGAGCAATATCTCAGGGATTTGAGTGACAGCATGAAACATACAAAGATATCCATCATGGGTGTCTCAGAAGGAGAAGAGAAGGGAAAAGAAAGAATATTTGAGGAAATAATGCCTGAACATTTTCCAACTTTTATGAAAGACATTTATATATAGGTTGATGGAAGGCATGAGGGAAAGGATGCACCTGGGGCAGGCTTACAGGGAGTATGTGATTGTTCATCCTGTCATAGTGCATTGTATCAGTGGGTGGAGACCCACACAATGAATGGGAAGGTGTTGGACTCCTATCCTGGGGAGTTCTATAAGTTATCAAATAGAGGGGTGGGAATCTCTTGAGAGCATAGGCAGTGCCTAATAGAGAAGGACCAGCCAGTATATTAAGCCCTCAGTGTTGCAAGTAACTATGAATTCTGTTTTCAAAGAGTGAAACTTGGTGGTTGCCATGGGCCCTGAGGAGAGGAGGAGGGAGGAATAGAATACATGGAACATGGCCCCATGATCTTGCAATGATGGATACAGGCCATGTTAAATTTCATCAAAATTTATAAATTGTATGGCCCAAAATTTAAGCCATAAAGTAAATCATTGACCATGTTTAGTAGCAATGTTCAATATTTGTACATCAATTGTAACAAATATACCACCCACATGTAAAATGTTATTAATAAGGGAAAGGGAGAAAGGGGGAAAATGTTGGGTGTATGTAAATCTCCTATATTTTGTACATGAGTTTTTTGTATCTTAAAGCTGCTTTGAAGATAAAATGAGAAAAATAAGACACTGGAGGAATAAATGTCACTGTACATACAAGACAACAGATTGTAAAGTGATGAAAGATATAATGTCAAAATTAATTTTTAAAATTTTATTTTTTATTATTTCAAATTCTTTTTAATTTTTTGTATTTTATTTGTCATTTTTAAAACTCTCATTATTATTTCATTTTCTTATTTTATTTGGTTATTTTGTTGGCTTCATTTTTGAAGAAGTTTTGGATCACAGAAGGTTTACAACCATGTCAGGGGAGGATCATTGGTGTGGGTTGTCAGTGATGGTGGATGCATGGGAGGAGGATCACCTGGGACATACCTCTAAGGCATATGAAAGAGTTCAAGTTTTCGTGGGGCATTGTCACAGTGGGTGGAGAGCCACACATTGACCGAAAGAATATCCAATTCCCATCCTGGGGATTTCTGCCACATTCTCTAATGTGACAGCAAGAATCCCCTGAGTACAGAGGCAGTGATTAATGAAGAAGGGTGGACCATTGATGGACCCTTGATATTGATGACTTGTACTTATGAACCTTTTCTTTTGAGATTCAAACTTAGCCTAGTATTATAGGTTGCCTAAGATTTATCTGCTGAGACACTTATTGTTGCTCAAAAGTGGTCTCTTTCTAAGCCAAACCCAGCATATAAATGCATTAACCTCCCCCTCCCCACGCCCCTCCCCCCAGTGTGATACATGACTCTTAGGGATGAGTCTCCCTGGCAACAAAAGATTACCACCAAGTACCAACTAGCAATGCAGCTGGAAAAAGACCTTGACTCAAAAGGAGAAAGGGAAGAGACAAATGATTTTATATTGCTAAGAGATTTCAAAGTGAGTTGGGAGGTCATTCCAGAGGTGATGCTTATGCATGTCTCGGCAGGATCTCATTGCCACAGTAAATATTGCTTCAAATAGCAGGTCTCCTAAGAGCTCTGGAAACATCTAGACACTATAAGCAGGGTGACAGCTCAGGAGTTTGACGCCCTGCCAGTGGGCCCTATTTTGGAATAGGTTGGACTCAGTTGTGGTTTTCCTACACATGCTTTTTCTGCCCCTTATATTTGAACCTATAGTTAGTACTAGAGTTGATAGGTTTATGTCCAAGAGACTTAAATCTCTGGGCCCTGAACCTCAACAGAGTTGCAAAATCTACTCTCCAGTTTATTGGACTCACCCAGGACAACTAACAAGGAGATGATGATGGACAATGACCACCCCAAGCAACAGAGAGCGTCTACAACTGCATGCAATATAGTCCCATCCATCTGCCCCATGGAATCTATGCCCCTCTTAATTAGAGGTGGAGTGGGCATCACCATCCCTGAATCCTCAGGATTGTGGAATGAATGATAGACTACAGTAGATTTACTGTTATTCTACTATAGACTTATTTTGAGTCTAGCAAAGGCAGAACTTCTATTGTTGATGTGGAGGCAGTGGCCACCGGAGGTTCTGAGGGGAGGGAGAGGGGAAAAATAGGTGTAATATGGGGGCATTTTTGGGATATTGGAATTGTCCTGAATGACATTTCAGTGAAAGATACAGGCCATTATATACTTGTCATAACTTACAAAATTGTGTGGGAGAGAGTTTAAACTGTAATGTAAACTATAATCATCACATAGTGGCAATGCTCCAATATGCTTTCATCAATTGAAACAAATGTACTACACTAATGAAGGATGTTGTTAATGTGAGAAAGTGTGGGAAGGGTAGGGAGTGGGGCATATGGGAATCCCCTACATTTTTTATCTAACATTTATGTAATCTAAGTATCTTTAAAATTAATATATATATATATATATATATATATATATATATATATA